>CM033642.1:158462767-158519114 GCA_019512145.1 Engystomops pustulosus
CATCCATTTCCTTTGAAAAGCCCAAATGCAAATGTCCTCTAACACAAGGGTTATGCCAAACATGGCGTTTTGGGCCCGTTTTAAAGCACTCCGTCAAAAAAACGCATGCGTTTAACCAATTATCCAATACAGGTTTAACCAATTATCTTAATTCAAACTGGTCAACGCAGTGTTTTTTAACGCATGCGGTTTTTGACGGACTGCCTAAAACCGGGCCAAAAACACGTTCAAAACGCCATGTCTGGCATCACCCTGAGGGTGAAGACACACATGGCGTTTTTGGGCCGTTTTTACTAAGTGCGTTTTCAGATCGTTAAAAACGCATGCGTTAAACAACGCATCCGTTTTTAAAAACATGTAAATGAGGTTTGGTCTCTCAAGGGTGTAACCTCTATGTCGCCAGGGCGCTCCGGTATCATAGAATTATGCACACCTCTTCTGTGCATAAATAACCCCTCCTTCCTCCCCTTCACTGGGCCTAGAGCCAATGATGTCAATCGGCTCTCGGCATAGTCTCGAGCGGCTGCACAAAAGATTCAAAGTATCATGACTGCCCATGCGCAAGATTTTGTCGAGTGCCAGCTGAACGGAGCTGGCGCCAGAAGCTGCGGGTGTCAGCTATATATTACAGCTGACACCCGCCTCTAACACTCGGGATTGGAGATTTCTCCGATCGCGGGTGTTAACTCCTGACACGCCGTGGCCACGCTGACTGCGGCGTGCAAGGGGCATTTGAGAAGAATCGGACACCCCCTCAGTGCTTACCGGGGGGGTCCACTGCTCCGATCGCAGCCCCGGGACTGCCGGTGCTCGGGGTTGCGCGATCCTCTTCTGTGTGCCGGGTTCCTGCCTTCTGGCAGGACCCGGCTGTAACACACTGAGCATGTGAAGAATAGCTTGAACAAGCGATCAGTGGATCGCTTGTTTCAGCTAACCTGTAAAAGTTAATTAAAAATGTTAAAAACATTACATAAAATCATTTTTTAATAATAAGAATTAATAAAATTATGTTAAAGTCCCCTAAACACAAACATTCCCTATACACATGCAATAAAGTGAAAAAAACACAAAATCGCCAAAAATCCCCACATATTTGGTATCGCCTCGTCCGTAACAATCCGTACAATAACTCAGAAACATTATGGACCTGCTCGGTGAACGCCGTAAAAACAAAACCCGAAAAACACTCCAAAAATGTTCTAAAAAGTGATCAAAAAAAGTTATGTGCGCCAAAATGGTACCACTGAAAAGAACAGCTCAACTGACCAATTATCTTAATTCAAACTGGTCAAAAACGCATGCGTTTTTAGGCCGCTTTGGGGCCGTTTTTAGTGAGGGCGCTGTCTTAGGGTCACGTCACGTGTGTCTTAGGGTGATGTCAGACGTGCCATTCAGTCTGCATCTGCAAACGCAGACCAAGCCGCACCCACCGGGGCGGCCGTGGCCTGATCGCATTGGCGTTTCTATGGTAATGCCTGTGATCGGGAACGAGCCGCCGCTGTTTTACATTAAATTAAAGCAAAACACCGGCGGCTCATTCCCGATAACAGGCGTTACCATAGAAACGGCATATGTGCCACCACCCAAAGGCTGGGTTTACATGTTCTGCTAGCGTAGTGTTTAGGGTCGGACTGGGGTACCAAGGGCCCACAGGGGAAAATGATTCTGGGGGCCCACCCTACTACTACATAGAAATACGACCTATATCAAGGGTGTCTAGAAATGCGCAGGCATTGGAGGGGGAAGTAGCAGAATATAATATAAAGTTCTGCTTTCTCCTTCCCTCTCTGCTAATGCACGGTTCTTGGTTTGTAAACTGAGGCTGCAGGGATCACACTAAAGGAAATCAACCGTTTGATTTGATGCATTATGGGCCAAACATACCTTGAGAATGCTGTAGCTACATTGATGCAGAAACATATCTTGTTAAATCTCTGAACTGAGTGCTCCCAGAGAACAGTGTATTCACTGTGTTGTACCTGACAGGCAGGAGTAATCAATCCGTAGGTTTTTCCTCTGCCTCTACATCATTCGGACATATAACTATCTAGGTAAATGTCAAGGTATAACCAGTGAAAACAGTACCTTTGGTAAGGTGGGAATGAGGTTAATAAAAGCCCTCACGTTCTCAAGCAGATCCTTCCTTGTGATGCGATTGTTAGTCCGCTCACGGGAACGCAGCGACAGCTGTGGTTTGGGTCTCTTTTCTTCCGGCTCAGAAACCGAGCGACCGCCTTTTTCGTTCCAAACCTCGATTCCAGAACGTGTTTATAGAACGAAATACAAAGCAATAGTGTAGGCACAGCTTTTCATTGAGACAGTATCTTTATTTTTTATACCACAATGATGAATTAAAAAGGGCCCTTAAGTAAAAAAATCTTTAAAAATAAAGAATTCTCATGCCAACATCGTCGGTAGTTGCCCCATCCCCGGTCTCCCTGTATTTTCCATACTGCCCTCCCACATCTCTTCCCCCAGCTATTTTCCTTACTGGACTATCCCAAATCCCCCCCTCCCCCAGTATTGCTCCTTCAACTTTGCTTTTTCCTCCTGCCCTCCCTCCCCCCCCCCCACAACAATCCCCCTGTTATTTTCCATACCACCTCCTTATGCGCCCCTTTACTTCCTTTTACTGTCCCACCTGTATTACTTTACTGGAATAATCCACCTCTGTTCCCCTGCATGTTTTGCCTACTCCCGCCCTCACCCTTTGCAACTTCCATCCTGCATTTTTATACTGGGCCCTCCCCCTCCTGTGGTCCCTCTGTATTTCACATGCTGTCCCCTCCCATCTGTATTTCCATACTGGCCCCCTGGACATCTACATTTGTATCATCCCTTCCCCCTTAGATTTTCGATCAGAGGTCCCAGCATTTTCTGGTACTGTGCCCCTTCACCTCGCATTCAATAAAACAAAAACAGTAACTTACCTCACCTATCGCTGACAGGTCCCCTCTCCCTTCTTCTTTTGCTTTCTGCTGCAGGCCGCCCTCACTGACTGGCAAGTGATGCTCGGCAGCGTGATTACTCACCTCGCTGCTGCACAATCCATGGCAGAGGCGGCGGTGGCGCCGGAAAATTCTCCGCTTCCTACCAACTTCTCACCTTACCATACGGCAGCTAACAATGCCCGTCAATTGTTATCACTGTAATGAAATTCAAGCGGCCTGTTCTGGCCGATTGAGTCTATTTCGTCGCCGGCAAGGGTCCCCTCTATGGATAAGAATGGAAGCCCCGAACATGGTGGCAGGTGTCGGGGCCCACCGTGGTGATTCATCACAACCGGTCCCCCCGCAGGCCAGTCCGACGCTGGTAGAGTTATAACGCAAAGCTAGCGCCAGGGGGGTGGGCCTGTGGCTCTCTCACATATGCGTTTTCCCGGGTACTCCATGTGATCATACCAATGCCCCAACGTCCGATAGCCCGCCCCCCTGTGCGTTATGAACGCAAGGCTAAGCGGAAACCGGTGACCCAACGCTACGCGAAACTGCGTCATTTTCTTCTGCACATGTTTAAAGAAGTGGTTGCGCTGGTTTTGTGTAGAAACAATGTCGCAATATAGGAAAAAATGCACCTAAAGCCGGGTGTTGGGTGTGCGACCCCATTTAACCAACCCCTTCCCGAGTTAATGTGCGGGGTCCCAGTGCATGCGAGCCCGCTGAGCCCTCTTCCAATGCGGCAAAGTCTTGCTGCTATTGCAGCAAAAGGCTTACTCCCGGTAACACCCACGCGATCGGTGCTACAACCCGATTGCCGGGTGTTTTACCTCTTTAGGGCTCCGCTAAGATCGGGCCGCCGGCAGCGCGGGCTTCAAACAGAGAGCGCCGCTGCGTGGCGACCGCCTCTCTGCTCTGGATCGCGCTCCCCGATGACTGGTCATCGGGGGTGGCTATTCCGCTCCATGGTACGCGTCGGTGTTCCGAAGACCCGAGGCTATTTCGTTTTAACCCTTCATTACAATGTCGCTATCTATTGCACTTGTAATCGATTGAGGATAAATCCCATATACTAGCCATACTGTAGTACTCGGCAGTATACTGATAGGATAACTCAGAACACCTAGGGTTTCAAGTACCCTAGGGAGTCCTGAAAAATAGAAATAAAAATAAAAAAAAAGTTAAAAAAAAAAATGAAATGAAAAAAACCTAAAATTCAAATTCACCCCCCTTTCCCTAGAACCTGACATAGAAATATAAATCAGTAAAATCCATAAACACATTCAGTATCGCACGCGTTCCGAAAATTCCCGATCATCAAAATATGATATGTTCGATTTTTAATGTTTAACCCCGTACGAAAATAGCTCCCCCAAGTCGAAAATGGCATTTTTTGCATTTTGAAAAATTAAAAAATTATAAAAAGTGATCAAAAGGTCGCACGTCCCAAAAATAATATCAATTGAAAATAATAAATTTCGCAAAAAATGACACCTACCCACAGTCCGTACCCAAGTATGAAAAAAGTTATTGCCCAGAAATGGCGGCAAATACAAAAAAATTATTTTGTACAGGGGTTTTAATTTTTTAAATTCATAAACACATACAAAACCTATACAAACTTGTTGATCCACATAATCGTACCCCAAAGAATCAAGTAGACTGTCAATTGGACGCAGTGTGAAGACTGTAAATCCAGCCCACAAGAAAAGCGCACAAAATGGTTTTTTCACACCATTTTTTCATCATTGCATTTGGAATTTTTTTTTTCTCCCGCTTCCCTGAGCAACGCATCGAGATAGTTAATACCTCATATGAAGTGCAATTTTGTTACGCATAAAATAACCATACACAGCTCTTCGGTGGTAAAAATAAAAAGTTATAGATTTTGAAGTGGTGAGTGAAAAATGGAAGTGAAAAAACCAAGAAAGGGCCAAGTGTGAAGGGGTTAATACAGTTGACTTGACAATTGTGTCCCACAATTTATAAAAAGGGTTTCACTACTTCCAGAGAAGTGCAAAGGGCGCACCACATTGTGAAGACCGTGCAGCATACCCAATATCTGGTCACCCGTCTAGTCGCAAGGGCACACTGTGTACTTTTTGATAAATCTGCTGGCCCTTGATGTTTTCTAACCCTTTTCCCTAGGTGTGATATGCCTTGGGTTTGATGATCATAATATACATAGCATGTACGCCTTTATAAATGTTATCTATGTATCTTATATATAATTCTGTGTTTATATCCACTCATCTATGAGAGCATGAACATATTTCTAGAGGAAATGTACGTTGGCGTCGGGAGATCCGCAATTTTCATTCACAAACGGCATGTGGGATGCAACAATAGTAGCGGAGAAGCGCCGAAGAGAAATGCCTCGCAGTGCTTTTGGAGGCGCGGCTTTCCCACAATGGCCGGAGCGTTGGCTTAGCCACTCAGGGGGAGGCGCCACTATTTCAGAGGGCGGCGAGAGTCAGAGCACTAGTCAGTCTAGAGAGACATTCAGCTTGTGGAGAGGCTGTATACAACTGTGACCGGTGAGGCATGGGCGCTCCACACATCTGCGCTTTCTTTCTTCAGCTGCATGCTTGTTTGGATATCATAAATGTCGGCTTAGAGCTTGTGGGGTAACTTAAGTCTAGCGGGGGTGCGGTAAGCTACGCAGAGATGGGGGGTGGTCGGTGTCCTCTAGATGCAGAGCCCTGCTGTGCCCCGGTTACGTTGCAGCTGTATGCTCAGGGGAATGGCGCCACGGTATGCTGTGCACAGCTCCCCTGTTCACCATTTCCTATTTAAAAAAAAAAAAGCTCACACCAATTTAAAGGGCGCCTTCACACACACCCGGCTTTCTATTGGCTGGCGTGGCCGCTGTTATGTACGGTCTCCTCAAGAGGGACTGCTCTGACATGCCGGATGCATCTGGCCAGTGTTGGACCGAAGGTTGGGAGGATCCCTCCGTGTAGTATGGCTGCTGCATCTCATGGAGAACACCTTCATGGATGCCTCATGTTTATTAGCGTACAGCCTGGTAGTGGGCGGGGAAGAGCTGTTAGGATGAGTGCAGGCCGCCACACTGGCTTCTCTTCTCTCTGTCATGCCGGGTACAAGTGGTCTTCTCTTGGGGAGGGGGCCAAGTGATACCACAGGTCCTCTCACAGAGTTGGCGGCTGAAGCCATGTGCTATAAACTGAGTGCCTTAATCTTGTGACCTACATATGCCTTTGTCTCTTAATGGCAACTCGGATGAAATTGGCCTCTAGTGGAAATCCATAAAGTTCCTTTAAGGAAGCCCTCACGCTCAGAAGTCGAGTACCATTAAATGGAGGGAGGCCTATTGTTTTGAATGTCATTCACTAGCGGCGAATAAATTTCTAAGGGCTGCTGAAGGATGATCTTTTCCTTATACTTAATTCACAACTTTAATGTGGGCTGCCTTTTGCTCATTTTAGGTACCTGAAAATTGGCTTGGTAGTAGGTTATGGACAATAATTGGCACCAAACAGAAGAAAATTTCTTGTACTTTGTTAGCTCAGTAGTTTATTCGTGCTGATGAGGCTTGATAGTATTGAAAAGCTGCCTTGCAGTTTTTCTTGCTACTTATTTTAATAAGAGGCTGTCAGGTGCTGATGTCAATTGCAAAGTCTATATGAGCAAACTTATAATGGAGTTTAATACTCTTGCTTCTGATCTGTGACCTCTTCCATTCTCATGTAAAGAGGTCTACTTGTAAGTTTATGCATGGGTAGGGAGACTGTGGCATTTGAAACCTCCTTCCTTAAAATATTGGCAGCAAGTGGCTATAAATGGGTGTACTTGATCTGTACTAATGTACTGTGATTGGCTTGCAGCCAATAAGTCTAACTTATGTTTCCTGGAAGCTACAAATTACTCAAATGGACCCCTGGAAGAGGCTGAGCACAAGGTGTGATCATTTCTAACCCTGACAGCACTAATTGGGGGTTTCTGATTTTTATTTCAATTGAAAAATCTAGAAACTGATAATTCTTAAGTGTTGTGGATAGACTGGTTTGCCCTGTCTTAAGTTTTCTAGTGCTACATCCAAGTTCTACCACTCACTGAAATTGATTCATTCCCATCACATAATTACGACTGATTCAATCTGCATTGCCTCTTTTCCAGGTGGCATCATGTCTGACAGAAAGGCTGTGATAAAGAATGCGATATGTCTGAGGACATGCAGCAGGATTTTGCCCCCCCAGTGGACTGTGCCACACAAGCTATGGAGAAATATAATATCGAGAAGGATTTGCAAGCTTAGATACAAGGATATTATTTGGCTGTACAATGGCCATGGTATAGGCTACTTGTTTTTACTTGTTTTCATCAACGCTAAAATGGCAACCAAATGTTAAAATCTCTTCCTTTCAAATTGCAGGAACTTACAAGAATACAACCCGCTTGGCAGACTGCATTGTCGGCAGAACTTTGTGCAGCTATTTAACACATGATACCAAGCATTTTCATCTATTTTTATTTGGGCCAGGTGCAATTCCTCCTCTTTAAGGTCTGGGCTAGAAGATGAAATCATGGACTGTAATCCTGATGGCGGGAGCCAGTCCCTCTACCTGGCTGTGCATCTGCATGGACTGGTAATCTATATTTAATGTGTATATGTTGCGTAAAAAGGACTTTTGTTTAGTGCCTGGAGACAAGGCGGCTTTATTTTGTTACTACTGCTTTCCTACGTTCCTTTTCTTTTTTTTTTCCCCCTTTTTGTTGTAATTGCACTTGGGAAACTGTAAATGCTTTTCAATGGCCTTTGAACAGGAGAAAAAAACTATTCTACATCCAAACCTATGCCAGTGATGCATACATTTTTTTCCCTTCAGTGATTTCCATTGTGGTTATAGTTGGCTGTTAGATGGAGGCAAAGATTCAGGAAGTGGGGGGGGGTGGGGGTGGTTGTCTGGGAGATGGTCTCCTGCCTAGAATTGGTATTCAAAAGGCCACTTGCTGCCAATTGACAAGCAGTTAACCAAAACCCAAACTGACTTTCTCCTGACAAAATCTAAAACTGATTCCTATAAAGTTCTGCAATTCTTTCTATGTAAACAGAACTAGTGTGCGCTGCCATATCATTAATCCGTCCACCCATACAATTAAATTGCCACATAAAAGGATCATGTCAATAACCATATTGCACATGGACCATATGTGTTAATGACCTCATGCTTGGTGTTTTCCCAGAAGCTCCTGGCTCATGTTTAAGTAGAACTATAAAGGTTTTTCTAGTGTAGACTAAGTGTATTTAGTATATTTTTCTATTGGGACACTAGACTAATTTTCCTGCAGATATGAACTAAATATATTTTTGTGAATGCATTTACTAGGATTCAGTGCAGTTGTTCAGTTAGTAATCTACAGGAAAATGTTCCTGTTGCTACATGCAGTGCAAATTGACCCCTAATGTAAAGTAAAACTGCAAGCTTGTAATCCTTGATAGGCAATGGTTATGTATTCATGTTGTACATCTGGAGAATGTATACTAAACTTCACTGCCTTCGCATCAGTGTATTGTCTCCACACTTATTAGATCTCTATTAAAATGGCGTTTCACACGTTGTTGCCCATGCGAGGAAGGCCTCCACTTGAAAGCTTATTTCATTGAGTAGTGCAGGTCCTAGAGTAAGATTTACTCCTTTTCATTACTGTAAAACCTTGAGTCATGCTCGTCCCTTTAGACCTCTGCACAAGGATAATTTAGTGAATCTGGTTTGACTGGAGTGTTTTAAGGAGAGCTTGCTGGTTCAGTACCATGAGGCTGGAAGACGAGACTGGATAAATGTGCCTCAGTGTACCTTTTTATTTTTTTTTTTTTTTATAGGGGAGGGGGGGCTACTTTCACATAAAACCTGAAATTGCATTAAATCACATGACAAGTGAAAGCAATTAAAATGGTATGTTTAACGGTAACCGAACATTTCCTCGTTTTTAGGATGGACAACCCTCAACTTTTGGTAGGCAAATCCTTTAGGCTGTTTCATCTGTTAACACAGGTTTTCAAATTCTTCTTCAGAGCAATCTGAGATTCCTAATTACATTGCTGTTAACACATGCATCTGTATACAATGTAATTGGGAAATCTCAGCTGTTGTTGTGGCTTGAAAACATGCAAACACACATATTAATGCAGCCCTGGCTATTTCACTCGTTGTGGTTGTTTGTTTCAAAACGCATAAATCACAATTGGGAAGGTCTTGTTCCACTTGCTATTTAATTTTGAAAGCCTGGAAACACGCACACATTTAGCTTCATTTATATGAACAATGGTCCGTACAAGAGCGGTCTTGAGACCTTTTTAATCTTGATTAATGTGTTAACTTTGGGCATTTTTCATACCTACAATCCACTGAACATGGGCTACTTATGACCAAACTGTGGTTGATGTTGTCTGCCAAGGTATTTGAAAATCCAGTAGTGTTAATTTATCTTGATTGGTGGTTTTCTCTTGGCAGCGCCTTGTTGCCAAGCTGTGCAAGAGACTAGTTTATGTTTACCATGTTTTAGGGTTATCTTTGGCACTGCAAGAATCTGATAATTATGCTTCTTTCTTGGGCTACTCCTGAGTTGCCATTGTTGGTTTGCATTTACAGATTGGCAAGAGATGGTAACTGCAAGTGGTGCCACAGGTCCACCACTTGCAAATGTTGAGGGTATCCTTCAATGTCTGTTGCGAAAAGATTGATGACTTTGTTCTTTTCCATTTAACACAACAAAAGAAATGTTGACTGGATCACCCTATGTTCCCATCAAACTGGTAACAATCTACTCAATTTTCAACTTCAGATGTTTTCTGGCATTGATGACTGTCTGTGGTATCTTGCAGATTTTAATGATCTTCTGGGGGACTTCTAGTTCTTGCAGCAAAACCTCTACTTCATGTGGTTTTGCCCTATAAAAAGCAACTTTGCATCCGTTTGCAGCATCCCTCACTCCCGTGTAGGCAGTATGGCTGAGTTTTTTTTTCTTTTGATTTGTAACACATATCAACACTATTACAGGAGAAAGTTCCCCTGTAAGAGAAAAAAATCTTGTTATTAAAGCCCCATGTTAGCTTAAAAGTTTATCAGTTATGCTGAAGGAAAAAGCTTGGTTTGCCCATAACCAAACTTAGCTTTTTCTTTCTAACCACTGGAATAACTAACTGCTGTTATTAGTCAGGGCCCAACCAGTTTGTCCTTTGACATCTCTTGTTGGCTGCTAAATTATTTATGCTTAAAGTTCGTTTGGAGATGGCCCACAAGTTTCCACCAGTGGATCTATGAGGTGTGCAAGCTGAATGTTTAAAAGCTTGTAATTGCTTTCCTTTCTGTTATATTATTCAGAAGACTTCATTATCGCTAAGCTGTGGGGAGTTTTTCCTTCGTTTAAAGAAGAACTTTAAGGTGCATGCTTTCAACTTATTTTCACAATGGAGCTTTATGAAAAGTTTTTTGTTGAAAAGCTTTGAAATTGGCACCTTACATACATATCATTAGTACCTGCAGTATATGTTAGCGACAGGTGTTGGTGTACTGTTTTATTTTGTTTTGGCAAAATGTTCCCTTGTCCTAGATTTACCACCAAAGTTTGTGTCTTATGTTGTGATAATTTGTAATATTGTACACTATTTTGAATTTTTATTTCTGTGAATAGACAAAATAAAGTGGTATTGGAAGCATAACTCAAAGATTAAAGTGATTGCTTGACGCTTGTGTAGAATTGCTGATTTGGCGCACATTTCTTAGTGACATTTGGGCTAACTATGGGACTTAGAGGGGATTTTGTTTTCCTCTAAGGAGAAAGCAACTTTAGTTCCATGTACTAAGAAATATAATTGCAGCCCCATTTGCTTAAGGGTTTGATAGTCTATACTTCCTAGCTGTGCTTCTTTAATGTCTCTTCGCCCTTATTTGCAAAAGAGGCTTTGTGTGACAGGACATCATGGTACGCATCTGCCTCAGGTCATACTGTCATTTCCCACTTATTTCTTCCTGTATGTTAAGCAGTGCGTATTTATTGTTCTGGACTGTAGGTAAGTATAGGTAAATTTTGTCAGGTGTAGTAAAGTACATTAAAGAAACCTAACCACTTAAGTTGTAGGTTTTACATACATTATCATGGCACCCGCTCAGGGTGACTGGTGGCCGGAGCATAATTTTTGTTAGAACAAAGCCCCTAACGCAGATTTTATAAGTTATGTTAACTTATAAAACTCGGCGCACGCGCACTTTGGGCTCTGAAAGTGAGGAGAGCTGGTGGATGTCACCGACTTCCTGCATTTCAGAATTCGGTGGTGCGCAAGGCCGATTGCAAGTAACTCCCAGACAATTCATATACAAAAAGCTGTGCAATCACTGTCCAGCAGAGGTTGTCGTATCCCAGGACAGTCCTTGTTTCAAGGGACCATATCAACTACATTTATGAGCAATTATTAGGTAATTTTTTGTCTCAATAACATCTAATTGAAGAAATGTATTGGATGGCAGATTAATGAGTAACTTAATGCCCAAATACGAGAATACCCTTTTAAATTCAACTAATAACCTTTCTTTTATGTTAACCGTGGGGACTACATCTTCAGTTTGTTTGGCTTTTTTTTTTTTTTTTTTGTTTTTTTTTGTATCCAATTACATAATTATGCCTAAAAGTGAAGAATATGCTATTTGTTTGGCTTTTTTTATCCCCTGACAGCAAATGCCTGTAACGTTCTAAAGCACTTATACATAAAACCCCTCCAGCTGTAGTGTAGCAGTACGTAAGCCATTTACTTGGGGGGGGGGGGGGGGGAAGGTGGCTTACTTTGTTTTATACTTTTTGGCTTTATGGATAAAACCTTTGGCATAAAGGGCACGAAATAGAAAAATTATAATTGTCCTTATCTACTGTTATAACACTGTTTTTATTAGGCAGTTTGTTTTTTCCCCACATGAGCATTGCATAAGGGACTCAGTTTATGTAACTTAACCCCTTAATGACCAGGAAGGCCCTTTTTTTTCGTTTTTTGCATTTTCATGTTTTACTCCCCACCTTCACATCTAACTTTTTTTTTGAATGAAAGAAGGTGTATGAGGCTTGTTTTCTGCACAACAAATAAAATTCATATGTGCTATAAAATTTTAATATTACATGGCGGAAAAAAAATTGAGTGCATGTAAAATGATGAACACATTTGCACCATTTGTTTGTGGGCTTGGATTTTTGATTGCTTTCACTGTGGCACTGTAAATGACTGTCCTACTTTGACACTCCCCTAGCCACACAAAGGAAAAAGTAGCCTTATGTTGAACGTATGCCAATAAATATCTGGAAACAAGTTAAATCCCGGAGAGTCGAGTAACTCGACAGTCATCCGACCCAAAAAAAAAAAAATCTAAAAGCATTTCAAAAACCTGTATGTGTAAATCAATGCGGATATCTCCTGCTACAAGGCCGGTATAGATGCAAAGGGGAGGTGAAGGAAGCTTGGGCACACAGCCCCACTCGCATCGCCACCCAAACTGGCTTCCTCAGGGGTGCCGGATTGTTGGCTGGTGTCCCTTTAAATAACGGTGTCTCTCATGCATCAAGTGTGAGCCGCAGCTGATTACTTCTGGAGCAGACCGGCAGTCTGGGATGTGTCTTATCAAATATTTCTCGCGCGGCTTCAGAAGTCTAAGTGTCGCGCATGCACCAGAAACTGGCGCAACGCTCCTGCTGATGTCCTCTGATGAGAATGATCCGCTGCATGAGCCAGAAAAATAGCGCACGCTCCTGATATAATCCTAGGGTGTTCCTCAACTACATTAAACAGTGAGTGTGTGAGCTAGCCTCGTATTGGATTTTCCCAACTACTCAAATTGTGCAATTGAAACGTATCCTCTTGTGCAACCACTAGCTGCAGCAAACAAACCGCTGAGTTAGATTATAAATATATATTGTGTTAATGCTGGTGTATACTCCACAAGTTTCTAAAGTAATTTTTACTGTCCAAGTAAATCATATTTCGATTCATATATAAAAGCATGTACAAAAAAGATTTGTTCGGCTCACCTCTTTCCAGATATTCACTCCACGCACGGAGCAGCAAACACCACGGGCTTCGGGCAACAAATCCAAACGAGAAAAAGGGCAACCATCGCTTCAGGAGTTTGAATTAAAATTCTAGTTTAATTCACTCCAGATAAAAGCTTGCACATGGCATGTAGATAGGTGAGTGGACCACAGGTTAAAAACCGACGCGGTTTCGCTCTTTGTGAGCTAGTCCTGGTGTAACAAACCTCTTATATTTGTAGAGGTCTTTTAAAGATCGCGCCTCAAGTGGGCGTGTGACGTCACCGGCACGTGATGTTAGTCACATGACCGGGCTTTACAAATCCCCTAATATCTTAAATATCTTAACTCTTTCTCTTTGGCCGCGATAGAATAAACCTCATTCAGATAGAAATAAGAAATACTATTCACACACGGGGGTAAGATGATCTTGAGGTCGTATATAGATGAATATACTTTTTCAAATTGTAAATGAAACTCTAACATATGGTCTGTGTATAGTCATAGCGGTTTACGACATGGCGAAAAGAAGAAGACTACATCAGTGTTGATCTATCAAGGGTGGACATTATATCACATCAAATGATATGAAATGTAACAGAGAAATCTGCCTACTCAGAACTAAGATTAAATCTTGACGTGGAGTTTAAAACCCATGGGTGTGTTGTTTAATACAAACATCCAAAGGTTTCTCTACTCTAAGTTTTTTCTTATGACCCCCACCCCCTATTCCGGTCGCCCTTGACCCTTTTCTATCTACCTTGCCACCTGACATGGCCTAGTTCCCCATTGTGCACATCTCGAAATGTCTCGATCGCAGACAAATTAGTTTAGTTTCTGTTTTTTACACGGATATGATGTTTTCTATGCGGACTTGAGAGCATTAGTGGTGCATCCCACTTTTGTTTTGTGCATAAAGTGCATTTTTTTACTGTATAATTGCAAAAGATGTATTGCATTTAGATAAAGAGGCAATTTTAGAACTTCTCCCTTGGGTGGTGCATGAGGAAAAGGAGTCAGATGTCCTATCAATACCATACATGCTAATAATGACATTTAAGGGTGTCCACAATTTGTGGCTTCCCAGATGTTGCAACCGGTTATTCTCATAGAATTAAGTGGTGACAACTCTTAAATAACTATGGGTGAAAAAACCACGATTGATCCAGAGTAGGGCTTTTTTAGAGATGTATCTAATTCCCTTGTTGAGACACAGTTTTAAATCTTCATTCTGTTCTAGAATCGGTAGATATTTATAATTATCTTTTAACTTGATAAACGGTACTATAAGTAGTGGTAAATGTAATGGGTTATCCTTTAGTGTATGGTCTCTTCTTTTAAAGGATCAGATAAAATGTATCTCCTGTTTGACATTTGTAATTCGTTTTTTAGCAGTTGTTAAAGCGTTGGATTTAATTTGCGCTCGCCTGAACCTCTTTTCTTCCCACTCTAATGTTTGTTCATCATAGGTGGTCTAAGGAACTGTTTTCGACGAAGGCGAAGCAGTTCACCGTAGGGATATTGTCCACGACATGTCTGGGGGTGGCACGAGGTGGGACAACAAAATTGTGTCCCGCGATTGGGTTTTTCGGTATGGCGAGATGTGGTATGTGCCATTATTTCCCCTTCAAGGTGACATCCAATTAATTACTTTCTGTTCCTTCCCAAAAAAAAAAACGTACAAGAATAATCGTAAAGGAAGAATAGACAACCCCTCGCATGTGGTTTCTCTGAAACCGAAGATCATACAACAGTTCTTCTTCTTGTCCATCAGACGATGCTCAACACTATGCCTAAACACCCAGTCAAAAAACGGGTGGAGAGAGGCGGCACACGAAAACAGGAGTGATAAAAGAAGAAAATGCAAACAACGCCACGGACATTCAAGAACGGCAAATAATTACCAGTGAAATCAACCTTTCGAGGCTACATAATTTTCGACTACAACTGAGAGTTCTTAGCAAAGGACTTAATTTTTCCCGTCAACGCACTTTGACCTTTACAGGACTTTATTAGACGTAAATAAATTTGTTAGGAATCTAACTTTAAAAATGATTTCTTGGATTAAATCCCACTACATACAGTCTGTAGACAATCTCATTGACAACGTCCTCAGCTGCTGTACATGATCCTAATAGAAAACATTGTGGTAGATTTTGTAGACCAAACTAATTGTTCTTACTTAAAGCTAGAGAATGAATCTTTAGCCATTTCAGGACACAGTTGAACCCTTTTCTTGACAAACAATTCCCAGTTTCTAAACCCAGTCCAACTCTAGGTGTGGTATATGGGACAAATTTCCAGAAATGGTAGAGGGACGACAACACTCAAACACAGTGCATTCTACTCGCACTTAAATCTAATATAACATCGCAGAGAAACAACTCTACATGACTAAAGAATAACTTAACCTAACTTAGAAAACGCGATCAGGTAGGTTCCATTGTCCTTTGAATTCCTCGTTGGACAAAAATTAAATGAAGATTTACTCATGACCGCAAACGTCCGTAAAGTACCATGGATCCCACATCCGTTGTCAGCACACCCGATGAACTCTTAGAGGAGGAGAAGCTTTGGGGTGATCGATGTAAATTAAAAGAGTTTTTATTTAATAAACATCCGGTCATGCCAGTTTTCCACTCCCTCCCTAGGTCCCCCCAAAGGGGTTTCCCCCCCCCTGGCCTGTCCGACCCATTGTCGCAGGTATTGGGGCCTTGGGGAGCCGACTGGGAGTTTGGCTTGACCACTATTGCAGCCACTGACAATGTTCAACAACCCACATACTGGAGAGTATCCAAAACACTTGTTTACATCATTATGGATAAGATGGAATGGCGAGTACTTAATTTGAACTTTGTGCGTGTTGTCGCTCTCTATTCCTCTATAACCGCACGAACTGGCGCTGTCCTACCTCACCAACACCTCAAATGACTTTTGTACTTATTCCCCGGAGCGTAGGATATATTATTATGGTCACAATAAGATTTTTGTTAACCAATAATTTCTTTTGTTTGATTCGAGGTTTATTTGGAAGTGGAGGGGGCCCCTATGGGAGCCAATTTTCCCTCCTTGCAAATATATTCATGAATACAGTGGGAAAAGAGGTATATTTTTTCAGAACACAACCACACAGTCTCTGTGAGTTGGTTTGGTCCTTCCTAGATTACCATGTTGTGGGTGTGGAAGGTACTAGTCAAGAATTTGATAATTTTCTTTCCTATTAAATCATAGATTGAACTGTTAAAATTCCTCATTTTTTTTTGGAGGAACAGAAATAATTACTTGGATTCACCTTGAAGGGGAATATGTCAACATCCACATCTCGCCCTACCGATAAACCCATCGCGGGAACACAATTTTGTTTGTCCACCTCGTCCACCCCAGACATGTATTGGACAATATCCCCTACGGGACCTGCTTCGCCTTCGTCGGAACAGTTCCTTAGACTCCACCTTTGATGAACAACATTAGAGTGGGAAAGAGATTCATGGAGCGCAATATAAATATCACACACAACGCTTTAACAACTGCTAAAGATTACAAATTGTCAACAGGGAGATACTTTTATCTGATTCCTTACAATAGAGACCATCACTAAAGGAAAACCCATTACATTTACCACTACTTATAGTACCAGTTTCAATCAATTAAAAGATAATTAATAAATTCTAACCTATTCCTAGCACAGAAGAAGATTTAAAACTGTGTCTCAACAAGGGATTAGATACATCTCTAAAAAACGCCCTATCTTGGATCCATTTTGTCCCCTAGTTTATTTAAAAAGAGTGTCACCATAATTCTATGAGAATCACCTGGTTGCAACATCTGGGAAGCCCAAATGTGGACACCTTAAATGTATAAGCATGTAGGTCTGTATATGATCTGACTTCTTTTTCCTCATGCACACCCAATAGAATTATAAATTGCCTCTTATTCTAAACTGCAATACATCTTTTGCCATATACAGTATAAACTGCACTTTATGCAACAACCATACGTGGATGCACCACTAATGCTCTCAATGTCCGCATAAGAAACACATATCCGATGTAAAAACAGCAATCTAACGATTTGTCTGCGGCCTCGGACATTTTTCGAGATGTGGCCTCAATGGGGACACTAGGCATTTCAGGTGCAAGGTATAGATACAGGTCAAGCTACCGATAGGTGGGGGGGGGATCATAGAAAAAAACTGATGAGTAGAGAACCTATTGATGTTTGTTCTTCAAAACACACAACCCATGGGTTTAACAATCACGTCAAGATTTAATCTTTATGTTCTGAGTGGCAGATTTCTCTGTTACTTCATATCATTGTGATTTTGATATTACTATGTGCCCACCCCTTGTATAGATCAACACTGAGTGTTAGTCTCTCTTCTTTCGCATGTCGTAACCGCTATTGCTATACATTCATATGTTATAGTTTCCTTTCATTAAAAGTATTCAATCTATATACTTACCCTCAAGATCATCTTAACCCGTGTGATATATTGTTTCTTATTTCTATCTATGATGTTTTGATTCTATCGCGTCCAAGAAAAGAGTTAAGATATTTAAGATATTAGGGGAGTTGTACAGCCCCGGTCATGTGACTCACATCACTGCCGGTGACAGTCACACGCCCACTTGAGGCGCGAATCTTTAAATAGCTCTCACAATAAAGGGTTTGTTAAAACCAGCACTACTCTCACAAAGAGCGAAAAAAAACCGCGTCGGTTTTTTACCTTTTGTCCACTCACCTTTACCATGCCATGTGCAGCTTTTATCTGGATTGATTAAACTAGAATTTACTTTCAATCTCCTGAGCTCTGGTTGCCTTTTTCTAGTTTGGATATAATAAAAAGCATGTTACAATATGATATTCATATTTACCAGCATGATACAGTAATAATATAGTTATATGCCACACATTGATAAAAAAAACCCATTCTGAAATTGGTGTATAGATCCCTTTAGTCTGTGCTCAAATGAAATATAATAATCATGCATATCCGAAAGTACACTCATTCTTTCATGGCCCATGAAACATGCATCCACACACCCCACTCACCAACACACCAAAGTGCGAGTTCCTGTTGTCCAAATGTCATATTTATACATACTTGTGATACAAGCAGTAAACCATTAGAGGGACAAGAGGAGCAAACGCAAATTTTACCAGGCAAAATGAGGGACGGGACAACAAAGTACAGTCTAATCAATAAGTCAAATGTACTCAAATATAAACCATCATAGAATAACAGTATATAACAATCTGATATCACAAATTTTACAATTTCGAACCGTCTGTTGCTCTCAGGAAGGTCCTAGTTTTCGGAAAGCAAAGTTGTTCCAGGTTTTTTTCAATGGATGTTGTGATCCGATGTAATCAAGGGTCTAGAGAAGACACTGGTTAAGGACCTCAGACCAGAATCCCCAATAAAGAGGGGCATGTAAGAGAGCCAACCCTAGCGGTTAGTATGAGCAATGAAATGAGGTTGATTAAAAAAAAAGGTGCGAAAAAAGTGAAAAAAGTTGGAGGGAGAGAAAGTTGCAGAAGGTGGAATGTAGTTGAAGGTGAATGGGGTGACGTGGTCTAATGTCCGATGTGTTTGTGAAGAAATGGGCAAGTGGGTAAGTAGGGTGGACACCCACCAAGTTGTTATGTGGGCTACTTACTAACACCAGAATTGAAAACTTGATGAGGGGAGCACATGAGAAAAAACCACACAACCATATGAGTTGACCCATAGAGTGGCAAAGTGCCCACCGCTAAAGCAGTGAGGAGATGAAAATTTCCCTTGTTAATAATGTCCTGTATAGTGACTGTTACCTTACCTCTGATAGATTATCCCACTACCATTGAATAGCCGCTTCCTTTTGCAGGATTCAGACATCTTGCCCAGAGTTTCGGGACAACAAGGGTACTTGGGTCTGATAATTCCTGATAAATCTGTGGGAGAGTATGCTGTTCAGTTCCGCACCCTGGCCTCTGAACTTGCCTGGAACGATGCAGCTCTCATCGCCACCTTTAAGAAAGGACTCTCACCGCAGGTCAAAGATGCGCTGGCGGCTCGGGATCTACCGTCAACTCTGGGTGGTCTCATCACACTGGCCACTCGGATAGATGTCCGGTTTAAGGTTCCTGTCATCCCGTGCCCGCAGGGAAACATTGATTCTACGATCCACCATATCCAATAGATGAGTGCCCGCTAATCAATCTCTTTTAATAGACAACGCCTGTTCCAGAACATCCACGATGATCAGCCCCATCTCCACAGTTGCAATGTAAAACCTCCCCATTGTCACCGACTACCATGCACCCCCGCGAGCGGCCTCTTCTACATGTCCAATGAGACGCCTTAAAGCTGCCAAGCAATGCAAGGCCCGGCTAGTCAAGTTCCGAGCGGGACGGGATGTCCCAATAGGACCCCTGGATTTATAGCACCGGCAGAAAATGTGGTTGAAAACATTCGATGGCCGAGGCAACATCCATGATCACCACACACATGTTAAGACACATCTACCGTGGTAGGAAACTTGGGGTTTGGTAAGGCGCCGCCCATACTTCAACACACAATATCACTACAGATGTATTGTTCTTCGAAAATGGCTGTGTGGAGTACCTAAATGCACTGAGTTGCCGCCATGTGATTGGCTGATTAGAAATTAAGTGTTAACGAGCAGTTGGACAGGTGTACCTAATAAAGTGGCCGGTGAGTGTATGTGACAATGGTTACAAGAGCTTACAATCTATGAGGAGGGGAGGACAGGAGGTGACAATGCTTGTACAATGGCCACCAGAGCTTACAATGTATGAGGAGGAGAAGGGGACGCAGGAGGTGACAGTGCTTGTACAATGGTCACAGGAGCTTACTATATATGAGGAGGAGGGGCACTGGCGGTGGCGATGCTTGTACAATGGCCACAAGAGCTTACAATCTATGAGGAGGAGGAGGACACATGAGATGACAATGCTTGTACAATGGCCACAAGAGCTTACAGTCTATGAGGAGGACGACACAGGAGGTGACAGTGCTTGTACAATGGTCACAAGAGCTTACAATCTATGAGGAGGAGGAGGAGGACACAGGAGGTGACATAGACTGTAAGCTCCTGTGACCTTGTACAAACACTGTTTGGGAATTGTTCAGTTTCACACACCTGGGAGAACAGCACAGCAGGCACAGGAGCAGAGACTGAAGTACTGGTCACATCTCCTGTCCCCTCAGTGTTATCTGATGCCCCTGCAGCTGGGAGAAGATAGTGACCTGTCCGGCATCAGTCACAGTGAGTGCTCCATGCTGAGGGGGCGTGGCTTCTGCTTCCCTTCATCAGATTACCTGGAAGTGGATGTCACACTCTATGTGCCCTGCATGAGATCACTGAGCTCTGCTCACAGAAACTAGCAGGCGGCAGCTGTGTGTGGAGCCGAGCTCAGCACTGCCCCTGCGCTTACTGCCATGTGCCGTCCTCCATTCCCTCCTGCAGTGGAGGGCTGAGACACCGGCACACATCTACAAGCGGACTATAAGACGCACCACTGTTTTTTTCCCCCATCTTCTGGGGAAAAAATGTGCGTCTTATAGTCCAAAAAATATGGTATTTTAGTGCTGTTTTTCAGGGTGGCAGGTCCTTTATAACACTGCTGCTTACACTTCAAGCAATAATGAAAACACTTTCAAACCAGCCAACACATGATAACATATAAAAATGCATGCGTGAACACACATTAAAACCTGGCGATGCTGAGTGGCGCTTAGGCAAATTCATTTACATGTTTTTTAACAAGCTTGTATTGCAGGACATCTACCATCAGATGTCCTCTCATTTTCTGGATGATTCTACCACCCTGGGCTTTCCAACATACTGGTAGTAGTTACCAGCACAGGGAGTCCAAGATTCTGTAGGTTGCACCGCGGGAGTGAACTCAGCATGTCAGTTCACTCCCGCGGTGCACCGTTCGGGCCGTGCGTTCCCGGCAGCTTGCATTGCGAGTGTGATGCGAGTTCATCGCATCACACTCGCAAGTGTGGAACGGGCCTAAGTTGACTTTGTATGTAAGTCGGAACTGTATACTTTATAATTGTAACCCCAGACAAAATTTTTTTGGCCTCTGTGACAATTGGATTTTAAAAACGTTGGATTGTCATATGAACCAGGATTAACAATAAAGCTTAATGACAGGCACCATTGATAACTGTTATAGCTGTTTATTGTAACCTAGAACTAAAGTACAGTAAATTACCAAAATCCAGAGGTTCCGTTGTAACTATGGGTCGTATGTAAGTCAGGTGTTTTTAAGTAGGGGACCCCCTGTATGTCATGTCTTACTGAAGTTTTTTTTTCTCTTTAGGTTCCCTTCAACACATTTGACCAAAAACTGAAAATGGTATAAAATATTGAGCTGAATAATACATATCTCATCTACTTCTAGCCAAGGATTTTTGGAACCCTAGAATTCCTATAACCAGACCATTTTGTGGTAATAAATTCTAAGAAATAAACTATATACATCTAACGTGGATCTCTTATACTTCCATTTCTAACCATATAGGACTCAAAAAAACAAGCGACTCCCATAGAAGGTATCTCCCTACGCTGTGTATATTATACCTAGTGCCCTCGGTGCTGCTGCGATCGTTACCGAGGCAGATGGCAGCGCACACTGATGACGATTTTTTACTTCATCCCTTACGACCTCGGAAGTGACTACATGTTGCCATAGCAAACGGCCGTCTGTAGAAAACATGGCGTCCCATGAAGGAGTTGGGCACTTGGCAGGGATGCCGCATGGCAGATGGGAACCGGGTGCTTCACAGCACGGAACCTTGTTAACTATGGGCGGCTTCGAGAAGTATGCTCAGGCGGATCCTGTGCAAGATTTCTACCGGCATCTGAGCAAGCTGTACAGCCTGCAGCCATCTGACTCTGAGAGCTTCCGCACCGAGATCAACCTGCTATTGGACCAGCTGATATCCCAGGAGTACACCGCGGGCGGCCCGGGCATCAGAGAAGAGGTGGGCACGCTAGTGGTTTGCCCATTCTCCAGGCCAGTGCTGGCGTTATTTATTCTTGATAATAACATTGCTACACAATGCTACTACATATTGGCCATTAACATGATAGCCAGCACTAGGGGCCTTCAAGTTATCTGTTGACCCCTCATGGTTCAGATATTGATAAGGCATATATTAAAATACCTTTTACCACCTCACAGATTAGCGCACCATTCTGTAGGGGCAGCAACAAAGATTCAGGGGCACTTTTCTTTCTAGCCCCTCCGGTTGTGGAGAAATTAGTCCCAGTATCTTCTAATCTAAGGCTAAGTACACATTACCGTTCATATTACAAAAAGATAACGGATGGTAAATAAACAATAATACAGGTGAACGTAACAGTATCTGATACAGTCACATACACTTTACTTTCACTTTCAATACATCATTCTATATCTATCTATCCCTCAAATCTATTTATCCATCTCTCATAATAGATGTCATCAATAGATGCCTCATTTTTACCTACCTATCAATCTCTTATTTATATCTAACTCTCATTTCTATCCGCCTACCTATCTTTCTATACCTCACATTTATCTCTAATATATCTGTATACATACTATTTCATCATCTAACAAAAAACTGACACTACCCTATCCTTCCCCATTGACTTCAGTGTAATGGATAACTTGATGTCATCTGTTATGAATCAGTTTTTTTAATGAAAAAAAAAAATACTTCAAGCTCTGTCATTTTTTGCTTTCCAAAAGACCGAAGAGTAATGGATGACATTAAAAATTGCATTGATTTTAATGAGAACAGTTCCATTCAATTAAAAATTGTTTGTTTTTTTTAAGCGGTTGCTAGAAACAGAAATCTGAATGGTAGTGTGAAATGAGCCTAATCTGTGTTCTGTCAGAGAGGGGGAGCTGAAGCTGGAGGCGTGTGTTATGCTAATCTTCTCTTATTCGGTCCAATCAGTGGCAGGCAGTGTGTGATCTCTCTATGCTCATCCAGATGTATCTAGATACGGTGTGTTAATATTCTGCTTACATTCAGTAAACATTGCGTTTACAAAAACAGAGATGCAGTGGAAACATGAGCGCAGTGGAAACACAAACACATTGTAAACACATATGCAATATAAGCTCCATGTAAATGCCATGTAAGGGCTCATTCACACAGCCGTCTGTGGGGATGTATATGCGGCCGCAAATTTGTGGCTGCATATACATCCCCATAGACGGCAGTGGCGGCGTTATGATGCCACACATGTGTGGCACCAATCCATGCCATACACTGGGAAAATATAGAGCATGCTCTATCTTTTCCTGAGTGTGCGGCGGTGCGCCACTGTTTTCTATAGAGGGGGGAGGGGTCACCTCCTCCTCCTCTCTAGCACACAGCGGTATGCTCGCCTGGCGGGCATACCGCGTGTGAATGTACCCTAAAAAGCAAATGTGAAGAAAGTGCAATATAAATGCAATGTAAACACAAATTGATTGTAAATGGCATGTAAACACAAACGCAATGTAATCACAAACGTGGTGCAAACACAATATAAAGGCCATGTAAATGCAAATGTGACACACACTCCACTTAAAAGAAAAAGCCCCATAAGCCGAAACACTACACAAACAGCAAGTAAACGCAAACACCACATTAAAAAACTGTTATGCAAACGCAATGTTAGCACTATGTAAATATAAACGCAAGTGCCACTCAAACGTAATGCAAATGGAACATAACCATAACCGCAAATGTGATGCAAACGCAATGTAAACACAAATGTCACATAAGCATTAAAGCTCTGCGAAATATGACACAATAGTGATGTAAATGTAAACATCACATGAGCACAAATGCTACGCAGATGCCACATAGATGTAAAACAATGGAAAGGCCAGTGGCTCATTGTAATAAATACTGTGCAAAAATGCCATATACTGAAATACAGTAGTATTGCAGTATATAGTAGGAAAGATTAGACCATCCATTAAATTTTCTAAAAGATCTAGGGTGGATAGTCAACCTAGAGAAATCTGAAGTGGTTCCAGGAAGAAGGAAAGTTTTCCTGGGAGTGCTTCTGGGTTCAATCTCACAGATGCCTTTTCTTCCAGAGTCAGAAGAAAAAAGCCCGATGTGTGAATCTACGTTGCTGCATTGGGTGCCATGAGACTCCTAGGGCTAATGACATCTACAATTCAGTATGTTGCATGGTGGCAACATCACTAGGACCATTCCAGTGCTGGCTACTGAAAGTTTGAGATCATCAGGAGTGGTCTCTAGATGGATTCCTTTTCCCTACAGTCACACAACAATTCTCAGGGTGTAGAGACAGAGGTGGAACTTTCAGCTGGGGTATGCCTCCCCGCCTCTCTCTCTGGTTTCCAAAACCTTCCAGAAACTGATGATTGCAGAATTTTTCTTATGGTCCCCTGGTGTCCAAAGACAATTTTTTTTGTTTTTGCTTATACAGAAGCTGGCAATAGAGCACTCTATTCTTCTTCCAGAGATGTCTCACCTGAAGGTCTGTTTCTCCATCCAGATTCAGCATTCCTGAACCTTTCAGTGTGGAACTTTAGAGCAAGATGCTAATGGCCAGAGGTCTATCCTCCAGAGTGATTGGAACTTTGGAGAAAAGTCGCAATCCTGTTACAATGGCAATATATAAGAAGATCTGGAAAATATATATTTTGTGGGCAGGTGATTCTCCCCCTGATCAAAACCACCCGAATATTGCACAAATTCTTGGCTTTCTCCAGGAGAGGCTTGATGGACCTTAAACCCAACACCTTAAAAGTCCAGGTCTCTGCTTTGAGCACATTTTTCTTGATTGCTCCCTGGCTCACCATAAATGGATTGTAAGATTTTTTTTTCCGGGCAGCCTCCAGAATGAAACAATCCCTGGGATCTACCTACAGTATTAGATAGTCTATCTGCCCCCCTTCCCCTTCGAGCTCTTATATCAGTTGAAAATAAGATTGCTAACTTTGAAAGTAGTATTCCTAGTATTACCTCTGCTCGATGTTTAGATTTACAAGCCTTATTTATCAGGGAACCATATCTAACTATTACTGATGACAGAATCACCCTTGGATCCCTCCTTCCTAAGAACAGTAGTTTCTGACTACCATAGAGGCCAGGATATTATCCTCCCCTCTTTCTGGAGTAATCCATGCTCAGCCAGAGAAGTGAGTTTGGACGCATTAGACAACAGACAAGCGGTCCTCCCAATGTATAGAAACTACGCTGCTTGGAGGATTTATGACAATCTAGTTATATCCTTTTTGGGCAAAGTGACATCTGCCTTAAAATCCTCCATTGCTAGTTGGTTACTGCAGCAATTAATAGTTACGCTGTCATAGATCTTCCAGCTCCCTTAAATATTAGGGCTCATTCTACCAGGGAAACGGCAACCACTTGGGCTGAAAAAGGAGGCTCTTCTGTAGGTTTAAGTATGGAGTGCAGTCACCTGGGCCAGCTTCCTCACCCTTTTAAAACATTATCGTCTGGATCTACAGGGCATCAGGGATCTGTCCTTCGGGCACAAAGTTCTCCAGGCAGTAATCCCACCATGTGGCTGCCATGGGGGACGACATGGAAGATCTGAACTGGTACCTATCGGTAGATCCATTTCCATGAGCCGGCCACATCTTGTATCACCTGTTCCTTTCGGTTCTTTGTTATTTCACTAGTTTTGGAGACCAAGGGTAGAGTTTTAACCACTTGGTTTCCTGTCCAGCTGTTGTATTGCATTTCAAAACGCAATGTAAACGCCACTTGTGAACGCAGCCTATTGAAGTGCAGCGGGAGCATCCCCTCCAGATCATGGATGTGTTTCAATGTAATTTCTGGCATTTAGAAGGAGCATATTTTTCCAGTGAACTAGTGTTCTTCATTCCTGATTGCAAGCGTTTAGATCTAAGCACATCTGTGATTTGGAGAGGCTCCTCCCACTATACTTGAAGTGCATGTCGAAACATAGTGGGACACATTTATCAGAAACCATGCAGTTTGCCTGTGGAGAGTGCAGGGTGCACCAGATTAATCAAAAGTGGAACACAATCTTCATGAATCTGATGCACCTTGCATTTATTAAAGTTTTTGGTGCAAACACTTTAATAAATGTGGGCCAATGTGACATAGTGGGGCACATTTACTTAACCGTCCGCAGAGTTCACCGAAAGTGTTCGACGATAATGCACTGTACCGCGATTCACTAAAATCGTGCGCTGGATATGCTGCATGTGTCTCTTCCCTGCTCAGGTCCGATGGAGTTCACCGTCTTCTTCCTGGTGCATGTAAGTGCATTGTCTTGCGACACAATTTAAAAGTTAAATCCCGTGCTCAGTCAGAATCTGTCAGATGGTCTGACTGCACGCCCGACAATTTGTGTTGCATGGAAGCCACGGCAGCTGGGCCAAAAACCGATGCTTGCTACACAGTCCCAGAAACCTATTAAATACCTGTCAAAGGCGTGTAAATCCCGAAAACAGCGCAAAGTGTGTACATCTTCCGTTATTTTTGTCAGTTATTGTGAGCCAAAAGCAGGTGTGGTCAGACACACAGAGCAGGTGCAAATCTATCCAGCAGGTATACAGTGGGAAGTTACGATGGAAAGCTATGCACCTGCCCTATGTGTTAGACGCTTCTGGGTTTGGCTCAGAATAACTGTAGAACTAATAACACACGTGGTGATCACATGGTGACAACCTCTCTGAGTTTAGTGCCCCGTGCAGTTGGCTCGGGAGCCATGAGTCCATAGAAAGACATTGGGACTTTTTGCTAACCATTGAAACAACATCTAGCGCACAAAAACAAAGTTTTGGCCTTAGTCAGATCTTTTGGGTCTGTTGGGGACATTTTAATAATCTTGCTCTTTGTCGTTAAAAAGATTTCAGCTCAATCCTACCTGCTCTCTGACTTGGGACGTGAGTGCAGGTACCAGGTCTGCAGTGACCTGGTCTCTGAGTGTCAGAAACACCGGGAGAACCCAGGCAGAAGCAGTTTATTACCACTTCTGGCTTCTCCTTTCTTCACTGCATAGCTATATGTCCCCCAGGGGTCTTTTATGGACTGATGGGGAACATATAAAGTAAAAAAAAACACAAGCATAATATTAATAAATATTTAAAAATAAATATTTCCCAATAAAATAAAAGAAATCCCTGTTTACACTATGAAAACGTCGCCATAGTTGCCCCCTTTTTCCCAGTGTATACATATTGTATATCAAATCAACCGATGCATACTAGGGAATTAATTTATAATGGTCTTTTTGAGTTAATTTGAAGAATATATAATATGCTTAAATAGCTCTGGTGGCGTTACCAGAGTTTCTCTGTGCTGAGTCACACAGGCTTTTACGATGAGCACAATGGTGCTCATTTACTAAGGGTCCGCGGACCGCAATTCTGTCGGGTTTCCCGAATATTTCCGTTTTGCGCCGAATTGCCCCGGGTTTTGGCCGCACGCTATCGGATTGTGCCGCATCGGCGCCAACTTGCATGCAACAGAAATGGGGGGGGGGGCGTGCCGTCGAACAACCCGATGGATTCGGACAAACCGCCGAATTTAAAAGCGGACCAGGAAGAAGAATGTGAACTCCGCTGGATCTCAGCGCGGAAGCAACACATGAAGGAAATTGGACGCACGACCTTAGTGAATCGCGGCAGACCCGAATCCTCGTCGGACAACACACCGCGGGATTGCGACAGTACCGGGTAATCTGCCCCAATATGTCTCTCCCGCTCATTAGGATAGTTATAAAAGTTCATTTTAGGAGGAAGGAGGCAATGGATAACAAATATAAGCCCCTGGTTTATCAAGAAAGATTTTGATGTAGTTTACCTCAAGCTTTTTAATACCTGGTCAGAAAGGGGTTAAAATCTGCGGCATGTCAATATTTTGATGAAGATCTGATGTGACGTGACATGACGCGGATTCAATCCGTTTCAGGACTTTTCTTAAAACACCCTATTAAAGAGAACCTGTCATGAGAACGTAAGATCTCGTAGAACGTAGAGACGTAAGAACTTAAGATCACAAACCTGTTAGGGTGAAGACACACATGGCGTTTTTAGGCCGTTTTTGGGCCGATTTTAGTTAGTGCGTTTTGCAGATCGTAAAAAACGCATGCGTTTTTGTCCGTTTTCCGAAATTGCGCAATTAAAAACAGACAAAAACCGCATGTGGTTTTTAAAAACGGATGCTTTTTTTAACGCATGCTTTTTTAACGATCTTAAAACCAAAAAATGGCCTAAAAACGCCATGTGTGTCTTCACCCTTATGGAGGAAAGGGACAGTTTCAGAATAATGAATCTCTGTATTCTCGGAGATTCAGTATTACACAGAAAAAAAATTATGAATGTGGCATACACTAAGGAGTCATGGGGGTGGATAAGAGTCACACCATCCTGACCTTTCCCGTCTAAAATAATCATCATAAGCTAACTTCAGCTGCAGCCATCCAGAATTTTGATGTACATTTTTGATGTTCCATTTAACTATAATGAGGTCCGTCAGGTTTGTTTTGTGCCAGCATTTTAGTGAACAAAATGCCACAGAATACTTTGCATTTTTTGTATATTTAATATGCAATAAATACATTTCCAACACAGATGTGACAACATAGCTTATGTTATGGAAAAGATTTCAACATTGAATTACCAAAATGTAACTGTCAGACTGTATTTTATTTCTCTAGGAGGTCTGTGCCTTACTCGTTCAAGCTTGTCGTCTTGTTCAGCTGAGCCAAGAACACCTTGTCAGTAAAGTTTGTCAGCTCATACATTATTTGCTCAACAGACTTCAGGTAGGAAACTTATCTTATAACTGCATTTTACAGTAAATCTACATCACAGTCATTTTGTACATGTTGTACTAAGGTTAATTTACCTCTGAATATGCTTCTTATTAACTTTAGAAAACATTGAGATACAATGGACTGTTTTAAAATTGTAATATTTGCTTGGGGAATTTCTTTGAAAAATTCTTTTAAAATTAGGAATTTCATATATTTTTTTTTTTTGCTTATGTGTAAATTCTTTGTAGCTGCGCTCTATTTGTATATTACTAAGGGGAGTGCTAAGTTCTGTCTCCCTACAATGTATAGTCTCTCCATTGATTTATATTAAGGCACCTTCCTAGGTAATCTTCCCATATTACCAGTACCCTCAATGTTAAGAGTTGATGATAAGCCTTTTATTATACCGGCTGTTTAGTTTCTGTTTTATTGATGGTCTAAATGTTAATATTCTATCTTATTTATTTATTATACCAGGGTCTAAAAGAAACGCCTGGATATTGGGGTTTCCCTTATAGTGTAGGAGGCAGGGCCGTTTGTCCCTCTGGACAGGAATTGTGACCTCCCAGATGCCGACCATGTGGAGCAGATAGGGGGCGCCAACTCCGTCCTTTAGCTGCTATAAATTTCACAAGAATATTAAATTTCTGTCTGCCATTCTCTCTGTGACCCTGCAATGTGATGATAACCTCATCACACTGTATGAGTCTTCAGTAGATGCCCGGAGCTGATTGGAGCAGGAGGAAGATGAAGCCGTTGGAACAAGGGAGTGGTAAGTGATTTTATTATTTTACAAAAGGCCGAGCGTGAGAGCGACAAAGCGGATCTGAAGTGCCGCGGCCACGCCACTT
This sequence comes from Engystomops pustulosus, assembly GCA_019512145.1. Taxonomy (NCBI): domain Eukaryota; kingdom Metazoa; phylum Chordata; class Amphibia; order Anura; family Leptodactylidae; genus Engystomops; species Engystomops pustulosus. The sequence continues at coordinate 158,492,378 of CM033642.1, forward strand.
TTCTTCCGTGGTACATATGTGCGGATTAATAAATCTGCCTTTTTTTTTTTTTTTAAGTGATGGATAGTGGTTTATGTGCACTGAAAACCCCTTTTATTTATGCTCCTATTTTTTAACATATATTTTTCCTATGTGCCCTTAGTTGCAGATGTAAATATGGTTTAAGGATGCCATGCACATGTAAATTGGTAAGAATCAGCCCAATGGAGCCAATTTCCAATGGGAATCATAAAGCCATCATATAGTATCTGCAAAACATGCTACATATTGAAAAATTCTAAATACAGAGCTACAAAATCAGATGTGTGGTTAGCTCTGTTGAATCACATAACGTGGCCATATTGACAGATTTGATTGGGACCATAGGCTAGTTTGACATGAGTGTGTTTGATCTGAGAAACATAGTACTTATAGTAGCTCTATTTCTTAGGAAAAAAACTATGGGGCTCATTTACTAAGGGTCCAAACACTGCACTTTGGACGGGTTTCCCGAATATTTCCTTTTTGCGCCGAAATACCCCGGGCTTTTTTGGCGCACGCGATCGGATTGTGGTGCATCGGCGCCGACTTTCACGTGACAGAAATCGGACAACCCGACGGACTCTGAAAAACTGTGGAATTTATAAAACTATTTGTATCGCAAGATCAAGCACTCGCATGCATCGGGAAGAAGGAGGTGAACTCCGGCAGACCTTGGCGCAGTAGCAACACCTGCTGGATATCGGGCACACGACCTTAGTGAATCCCAGGAAACCCAAATCCTCATCGGACAACGCGCCGCGGGATCTCGACTGGACTGGGTAAGTAAATGTGCCCCATTGTGCTTGAACAGCAACATACCATACTTCCAGACTATACTCACCCCAGATTTATTCTATATTCTATACTCACCCCAGATAGACTGCCCATCGCTACCTGGCAGCATATAGTGATCCAGGAAGCATGTGATCAGCCACATGCTTCTGACATCAAGGTCCTGCAGGAACTATTGGGATGCGAAAGTAGAGGGAGAGCAGTACGGAGGCTGGTAAAAGAAGATCAGGTAAAAAGGGTGTTTTATAGTCTGAAAAATAGTAGTGATACTAGTGACTATTTGTACTGCAATCAAATCTTCACTACTTGACAGTAGTCCGGTAGTGAGGCAGAGCCTCCTACTTCCTGCACAGTGTTTGGTCCGGGAAATATGTGCTACTCACAGATAGTTTCTCAGACCAATCACATTTGTTTGACTAAGTGCACTTTATAGATGTTTGGTTGGAGGGTTATGGCTTGCGTTATCATATTTTATTTTCATTTTTTTTTTTTTTGTGGGTCAATGTAAAACAGGGTTATGTATTACATGCCTAATAAATAAAAGATGGCAACCTGTTACACAAGCTGATCAAGATAATTCACTCTGACTGTTGACTATTTTATCACAAGCATAATTATTTGCATTTTTATCAGGAAGTGTTTATTCCAGGGTAACCTTTGATGATTTTTGCCTTTGTGACAGGTGATTGTCGATGAAAAGAATTTGGATTTTCTTCTAGGATTTTCGATTTCTGCCTTAAAGAAATGTAGCTCCTGGACACATGTGGAGATTCTGCATGCATTAGCAGCACTAGTGTACACCAATGGGCACAAATGCCAAAAGGTAAGCACTGGAGATATTGTAATACTTGGTCAGTTAAGTCAATATAAGTTTTCCCACCATGGAGCCTGTTTTTAAAAACTGTATACATGCCAGACTGCTTCTTCCTAGTAAGGATTTAAATATTCACGTTGGCCACACTAACAGCAATAGAAAGTCCATAAAAGAGCTAAAATCCTCTTCTCTTTAATGCCAAGTATGGGTCCTTCACCATTATTTCACTCAGCTTGCTCGGTCCCTTTTTTGCTTAGGTGAATCAGAGTAGATCCATGGTGAAGATCAGACATGTAAAACAAATTCAGTAAAGGTAGTCCCTGACTTAAATGGAACCTGCAATTTAAATAAACCCACCCAAAATAAATACTTCATTAAAAAAAACTGTGAGCATTGTCCTTAAATGGTTCTTTTTCAATGCTACTATGTTGTTTGCTTTTAAAAATCCCAGTATTTAATATGTTAGGGCACACCTCTGTTTACTGAACGAGTCCTGATAGCCTGCCCCTTTGATTTTAACAATCAATTGGAGCGTGTGAATTGTAACATCTGCCTACATTCAATGGAAAAATACATAGTTCACAGGAAAATACCATGAACTCTTGCAACCAATAGTGCTTGTGCATAGTATTCCCATTTCTCACATGTCTACAGAATCTCCACTGTTTTCAGAGAAATCACTTGATCTTTGTAGTTAATGGTATACATCTAAACAGGTTCTGAAAACAGAATGAAATGTTAGTTCTCATTCCTACCAGTCTCCAAATCATGAGGTATACATGCCTACTTTAGATGGGGTTAATATTTTTGCTTTCAAATAGCGATGATCCTAGTCAACCCACTGCAAATACCGTTGATAGAGGACACTCTCAAGACTCTACACAGATTTCCGACTACAGACATCTCTTTCACATGTAAAACCTAGAGACCCTCCTAAAAGCAATTGGGGAGTCATTAGACATTCAAGAGGTAGTCCCTCCCATGTCTAGGGAGGACAAGCTTTTTGGAGGCCTTGAGATCAAGAGTCAGCGGGTGTTTACAGTAATTGATACTTTGACGGAACTCATCTCAAAGGAATTGAAGGAGCCAGAGAACAAAATTCAGGTCTCCAAAAACCTCAAAAGATGTCTAATATTTGACTAAGTATCCAAGGTTTGGGATTCCTATCATAAAGTAGATATCGGGAGTGGCCTGGCTATGGAGGCGAGTGGGCACGTTTTCCTCTAGCTCCTGCTCGCCATCGGGTTTTCCTGTGCCCCAAGTGTCACCCAGCAACACGATCCACCCACACATGGGCCCAAGAAAAAGGAAGGACCCACAGAATCCTCCGGTGCCACCACCGAGAGTCTTGGCACAAGGAACCAGCCGGTACCTGACTCCCTGGCATACAGCTCCCACGAGGGCCTCCGGCGCCAGTAGCAGCACTGGAGCGCTGGAGGAACAGAACGGGGGAAGGGGGAAGCAGCAACGCTGCCGGCCGGGAGCGCACGGCCAGCAAGAGAGCCTCCTGCCGTCCACGTGGCACATACTGTCAGAGAACAAGACCACGGCGGGCCGGTCACAATAGGAGCTGCTGTCTCTCCCAAATCCAGCCCGGGGAGTCAGGGCACTAAAGGTATGGCAGAGGGAAGAACAGGGGGAACCCTTAGACAAGGGATAGAGGTCTCTGCAGTCAGGGCCTCTCCACCCCCTACAAAGGAGCTTCCTACACTACTATCTGGGGGAGAACAGATGGAGGGACCCTTCACCCACAAGATGCCCCCCAGACATAGCCTCCAGGTTCAAGCTGAGGTGCATTATTCTGCCCTAATGGAGAACCTAACACTACAGCAGTTGTCCGGGAGGGCCCATCAGATAGCAGCAGGTGGCATGGAAGATAACTCTGGCCACTCTGGACTGTGCAGTGACATCCAGCCTGCGACACCACCTGAGCCGCAGGGAAAAGAACTCCCTGACATTGGAGAGGAATTGGGAGAGCTGCACGAGCTGACCTCGCCAGACATACAGCTGTCAGGCAGACCAGCTTCATCACTGCAGATGTCACAGCTCCCGGCACATGTGTCGGTGACATGGTCTTCCGGAGCACAGGCACCATTTTTACATTCTCCTAATATCTCACCACAGATGTTTGTAGCCACACAATCTCCGGAGGGGATCGCTACCCCACAATTATTAGTCTCTAGCCCAATGGGTTCCTCACCGCCTTCTGCAGTTTTTTTGACTCCATCTTTCGACACTCATCAAACTACAATACTGACACAGGTCATGGAGGGCCTGGCCGAACTGCGCAACTTTAAAGCACACCCACCAGAGAAGACATGGAGTGCTACGTGTCTCGCCTTGAACAATCTTACAGTGCAGAGGTGGCCATCCTGAGGGAGGAGGTACAGCTAATACGAGCCAGAACAGAAGCGACCAAGGCTGCTCAGATAATGATACAAGAGAGGGCAGACTCCCATGCAGCGCTACTGGCAACGCACACATACCAACTACAACACCTGACTGACCAACTGGATGACGCAGAAAACAGGGGCAGAAGAAATAACATCCGAGTACGAGGTGTCCCAGAATTGGTGGAGTCCACCCAACTACACGGGGCACTACGTTCTCTCTTTAATTCAGTTCTTGATCTGTCAGAAGATACACCATTAGAGCTCACCGAGCTTTACAACCTCGCCCCTCTTCAACTGATCCACCCCGAGATGTCATTTGCCGGGTCCACCGGTACCAGCTGAAGGATGCTATAATGAATAAAGCCCAGTCTCTAGACTGGATATCATTCCAAGGAACAACTGTTACCGGACTTATCCAGACTGACTCTCCTCAAAAGGAAGGTCCTGCAGCCCCTACTAGAGATCCTGAGACAGCATGATATTCCCTACACCTGGGGATTCCCATTCAAGCTCCAGATCCGCCATGGGGGAACCAAGTTCATTATACGCCACCCAGATGACATACCCCTGGTGGCAAGGTCCCTCAACATCCCGGCCCTGGAAATCCCGGAATGGCCGACCCTGCCTAATCCGGTACCCCGGGCACAGCCCCCGCTCCCCCAACAAGTTCCAGGAGGAAGAGTGGGAAATGGCCCTGGGGGACCTCGGCGTCAACGGAGGCGCTTGAATAACCCTTAAGAGCATGCCAGGAGCTCCATACGGCATCTGATTTCTTGTTCTCCAGCAGAAGTATCCTTTACCATGTGTGGACTGTTTTACTTATCAAAATATTAACAGTTGAATGTACAAGTTGTTCTAACTTACTAATAAGCTGGGTTACACAAGTTGACGAATAGCCAGTTGGATAGATCAAGGCACAGGGCCCTTAGAAGTGGGCTCGTCTGATAGTTAGACCTCTCTCCATCTTGGGTAGCATGCACAGCTAGACTGTGCTCGTAGTTTCCACTGCCCCACTTGTGCGGCGGGTTGGACCCAGTCTAGGGCACCCCTGCTTTTGGATTTCAATTTAAGCTATTGTTGAGCTTTTATATTTTGTTTACTCTATATTTGTTGTGTCTTCTCCACCGTCTCTCTTAACCTAGTGTATCCTTCCCCTTGTCTTTACCTTATCTCCCATCCACCTCCCCCCCTACACTCCATTACTTTCGTCCCTGCACTCTTAAAGACAGACCCCCAGGAGGTAACAAGCAGTTCTCATACGCACCATGGCTACTCTAAAACTTGGGTCCCTGAATGCTCGGGGTCTAAATGTTCCCCAGAAAAGGTCACAAATACTCTATGGAATGCACAGATAGGGGGTAAAAATTTTATTTTTACAAGAGACTCATTTCAAAACCGGCCACTACCCGAGGATTAAAGATAGGCACTTCACCACCTGGTTCCATAGTTCAAATCCCGAATTGCGTTCCAAGAGCTTCTCCATTGCGGTTCATTGCTCCCTTCCACATACGGTCCTGGGCGAGGTGATGGATGAGGCAGGCAGATACGCCTTTGTTAAAATGCAAGTATTCAATCAGGTTTTTACCCTGGCAAATATGTACTTGCCCAATCGCTCTCCAATTACAGCCTGTAGGAAAATTCAGCAGGAACTAGCGGGGTTTACTGAAGGGATGCTAGTGTTGGGAGGGGACTTCAATTTTCCTCTAGATGTATCATTAGACACCTCCTCCGGAAAAAGCCAGGTTTTCCTGCAGCAGCTGGGCTCCCTTAGAAAGGACATACACAACCTCCAGTTGATTGATGTATGGCGAATCCTTCACCCTAGAGATAGAGACTATACATATTACTCTGCAGCACACGACTCTTATAGTCGTATAGATTTCTTTCTCATCCAACACAGAGTGTTAACGTGGGAGCCAGCAGCATCAATGGGGAACATTTTGTAATTTCCGATCATGCGCATATATATATTAATATTAGTGTCACAGTCACTATCCCTAATATCGACCATGGGCTTGGCATCTTAATGATTACTTGCTTCGGGACGCCCTCTGTGTGCAGGAGATCAAACATACTCTTGAATCCCATATAGGATCGCCCGACCTCCGACCTGAGGTCATGCCTATGAAGTGGGAAGCTCTTAAATGTGAGTTACGCAGTCGTTTCACAGAACATGGGGTTCGACTAAAAAAAGAAAATGCAGCTAAACTCACCTCACTGTTACAGGAACTACACTCTCTTGAGCAAAGACATAAAACAACTCGGTCCCCGGGGGTTCTGACGGATCTAGTTATAGTTAGAGATGAGATCAGAGCTCTATTAGACCGCAAATCACTCTCCCAGCGCAAGCAATTCAAAAGTCGGATCTATGAACATGCTAACAAGTGTGGCCGCCAGCTGGCCAGACTCCTTCACCCACGGGTGGGAGCAGCACACATTCCCAAAATTGGGACCACAGAAGGGAAAGAAACGTACAATCCGGCCAAAATTAGTACAGCATTAAAGGCCCACTCACTGATTTAGACCCTAGCTTGCTGTCAAAGCAGATAGATACCTATCTGAGAGACACAGCTTTGCCTCCACTGGAAGAAGACAAGGTTGAGGCGTTAGAGGCGGATCTCAGTGAGTCAGAAATATCTGAGGCTATTAGGAACACGCCCGCAGGGAAGAGCCCAGGCCCTGACGGCTTTTCGCCGGCATTTTATAAATTATTCAGAGTCCCTGGCTCCATTTCTGACAAAGGTTTTTAACTCAATTCCCCACTCTTCAGCATTTCATCCTCAGTCCTTAGAGGCAAATATCAGTGTTCTTTTAAAGCCAGACAAGGACCCCTTATCACCCATGAGCTATCGGCCCATTTCCCTTTTAAATGTAGATCTGAAGCTATACTCCAAAATCTTGGCAGATCGCATGGCCCAATTCCTCCCAAAAATAATAAGCACTGACAAGTGGAATTCGTGAGGGGCAGAGAAGCAAGGGACAACTTGAACAAGACGTTCCTCCTGATGAAACATGCGCAGAAAAGACCTATTCCCTCCTACATCCTGTCAATAGACGCAGAGAAGGCTTTCGACAGGGTGCATTGGGGTTTCATGACCGCCTCACTTAAACAACTCGGGCTGGGCCCAAAATTTATGGGGAAGATCCTAGTCTTTTATAACAGCCCCACAGCCAGAGTCAGGGCAAACAGGTTCTTCTCACAGCCTATACACATCAGAAATGGAACCCGCCAGGGGTGCCCTCTTTCTCCCCTACTCTATGTGATAGTCATGGAACATCTGGCCACAGCTATTAAAAATAACCCAAATATCAAGGGTATACAGGTAGGCCAACGTCAATACAAACTGTCCCTCTTTGCCGATGACCTTATGCTCTATATATCACAACCCAGGATTTCTCTCCCATCCCTCTGCAAGGAATTTGAGAGATATAGTCAACTGAGTAATTTCAAAATCAACTTCAGTAAGTCAGAGATGTTGAACATATCCCTGACGCCGGATGATATCCAGCTGATTAGAAATAGTTTCCCCTTCTGCTGGCGCCATGCATCAATCAAATATTTAGGTGTCCAAGTCCCAACAGACTTATCGAGATTATATGCCATCAACTATCTACCACTACTAGAACGCACAATGAAGGAACTTACTGGGTACAATATGAAACAGTTGTCCTGGTTTGGACGCATTAATGTGATAAAAATGGATATACTGGCCCGATTCCTATATATCTTTCAGGGAGTCCCGATCATCCCCCCCTCATCGTTCTTCAAATCAATCAGATCAGCACTCATACGCTTCGTATGGGGCACAGCTTGGCCACGTATTGGCTGGCGATTCTTGACCAGACCTAAATCGGCGAGAGGGGTGGGGCTCCCAGATCTCAAGCTATACCACCAAGCAGCCATCCTAGTGCGCACCCTCGACTGGCAGTACCACCTACATGGACCTAAATGGGTCCGACTTGAACAGTATAGTGCCCCGATCCCTATAAAAGTACTACCATGGATCTCTTCCCAAAAAATCGAAATTGAATCTCAAACGCTGTTTCTGGCCCAAACCCTGAAGCTATGGAGGTCTCTCATTAAATGCAGGATTCTGGGGGGGCGTGGCCTGAAGCGCGATGTGAGCGGTCGCATGTAACAGCGCTCCCGACTCACCATCCTGAGATCCTGCTCGGGTGCTTCAGCCCGGTCCCGAGTGCACCGAGACGGCGGCGACAGCTCACAGGATCCGTGAGCAGCGGAGTGGAGTGGAGTGATGCCGGGGCGCCAGAAAAACAAAGGAGGTGAGGGGAAGGAGAGCATGCCAGCCACGCCGGCCAAACAAGATGGCGCCGCTGCTAGGGAGCAGTTACATGCAGTAGCGGCGCGCCTGGAGAAATATGCCAGGACTGTAAAATCAACACCAGGCACATCCAGGGCTGCCTCTGAAGAGGCACAGCCGCAAATAAATACCAGAGCGGCAGGTGTTGGGGCATCCTCGGCAGGCAGTTATGCTGGAGCAGCAGCAAAGGGGAGAGAGGCTGCTGTAGATGACATGGTTGCAGAGGGACCCTCCTTACAGGACCTATTTGAAGTGGTTACACAAAGTGGGGCCGCTATAAATGCTCTGGGCACTCAAATAGGAGAACTGACAGAAGAGGTGGGCCTTATTAGGCATGATATACGGAAAGTTAATGAAAGAGTGCGTGAGGTGGAAGATCGAGTGGGAGTCTTGGAGGATAAGATACCGCCAATGCATCGTGATATGGGCAGTGTGGTGCACAATATCTCTAACTTACAATCCAAAGCGGATGATTTAGAAAACCGATTACGGAGAAATAACCTACGCCTGATCGGGGTCCCTGAGAAGGTGGAGGGGCAACGACCTGCTGAGTTCTTAGAAGATTGGTTTATAACTCAATTTGGAAAGGATACCCTGACACATCTGTTTGCTATTGAAAGGGCACACCGAGTCCCGGCTCGTGCTCCTCCTGCTGGCGCTCCTCCGCGACCAATTCTTCTTCGATTACTCCACTATCGTGATAGAGATATTATATTGAAAGCAGCAAGAGACAATCCTGATCTTATGCTTGGTGGGCGCCGAGTCTCGATATTTCCAGATTTCTCGGCAGAAGTACAGAAGAAAAGGGCACAATATCTGGATATTAAAAAGCGTCTGAGGGCCTTACAGTTACCATATGCCATGTTGTATCCGGCTCGTTTAAGAGTAGTGGCTCTTGGAGAAACGCACATATTCCAATCACCAGCAGATGCGCTGAACTGGCTGGATAACAATGAGAACAGGCTGCGACGTCAAGATCCTGAATAAGGACTATGCTGCCATCTAATGGTCAAGATGAATATTACCGTTGGATCCATGAGAAAGAATTGCACTATACAAGGTGTTCACTGAGCGTTGAAATAAGTTGTTTCTCCGGTTTCTGATTGGTTCGGGACTAGCTGGAAAGCCTGAGTTTCAAGTATCTACAAGGGAGCAGAAGTTATCTGTGGATGTGACAACAGATGTTTTCATGACTTTGACTACAGAGATGACTCCCGGCTTCAGGTTTTGGGCACGATTGCTACCCCTGTTCCTCTTAAGAGGGGAAATGTCTAATATGTCTTATTTGGTTGTTTGTGTTTATATGTTTTTCACCAAAGTTTTAGTTAGGGGGAAATTGTTTAAAGCAGATGGAAGGGCTTCAAGTCCTGTTAAGAGTGTTATACAAATGGGCCAGCTACTCACTATTACTAGAGAGAGGGAACCTGTTAAGACATCTTTGTATTTGGGAATATGACAAATGTAATTAATGTACTTTTCTGGAATGTAAGGGGATTAGGAGACGCCGCCAAGAGATGTGCTGTATTTTCTACTCTACAACAACATCAACCGGCAATATGGTGTTTAGCAGAAACGCATCTGGTAAAAGACAATTTATCCACTATTCATAGGGCTTGGATGGCTCAGGAGTTTCACTCCACATATACTACCCACTCTAGAGGGGTCAGTATACTAATACACCGAGCGATTCCATTTTCTTGTATAGAAAAACTAGTTGATCCGGAGGGGCGATTTATATGTCTTAAATGCAATATATATGGAATGGTGTTGTTTCTATTTGCGGTGTATATCCCACCTCCATTTTCCAGTAGTGTGTTGAAAAGAGTGCTAAGTTTTATGGCGGCGTCTCCTGATATCCCAGTATTAATGGTGGGAGATTTTAATAATTACCTGGATCCACATCTGGATAAATTTCATACAGGTACAATACCATCGAATACCCCCCATACAGCACTAGCTAGGTTATTACAGGAATGCGGACTTAGTGATATCTGTAGGACACGTAACCCATTGACCAAACAATACTCATGCTACTCCAGCTCCTATAGGTCATTGTCTAGAATAGACTTGGCTATTGGGTCTGATCGCCTATACAATTATCTGGGATCGGTGGAATATCTTCCAAGGAGTGTATCAGATCATAGTCCGATAAGAGTGTGTCTAAGGTTGGGGGAGAGAGAGCAAGGACATAATTCACTCTGGCGACTTCATCCTTTTTGGTTGCAGCTTGTAGAGGGAGAAGCGGGTACAGCACAAATCATAGAAGAATTTTTACGCTTTAACATGCCTACAGCCTCACAGGAAGCAGTATGGGAGTGTTTAAAGGGGATGCTGCAAGATCATTATTTTTATAAAATATGTGCACATAAGAAGGCTAGCGCCGCAATGACTAAGTCCTTATCGCAGGCAGTCACTGTAGCAGAAGCCTCTTATATAAATAACTCAACTGATGACAATGAAAAGAGGTGGATAGAGGCCCAAGACCACTATACTGAGCATGTACGGATGACTGCGGAGAATAAACGATTCTTCTCTAAGCAAAAGTTCTTTATAGAGGGGAAAAGTGCAGGCCATTTATTGGCAACGATAATACGATCTCAACAGGGAACAACACATATTGTAGGACTGAAAGGTGTAGATGGCTCTATTCTTTATTTGAATAATGAGATATTGCACAGATTTTATGAATATTATAAGGGAATTTATCAGTCTCAATTGGAGGCATCAACTGCTGAACTAGAAGAATATATTTCTGGTATCTCCTTACCGAGGCTTACCCCGGAGGTTAGCAATCAATTAGAGGGACAGGTCACTTTAGAAGAACTAGAGGAGGCGTTGGCGGAGTTATCCAATGATAAAGCACCAGGTAGTGACGGACTACCGGTAGAACTATATAAATTGCATAAGGATTTACTATTGCCATCGCTGTTACAGGTTTTCAGAGAAGCTTTTGAATCTGGCTGTCTGCCTAGAACGATGAGGGAAGCTGTGATTGTGGTCATAGTGAAGCCAGGAAAAGATAGCATGGAACCTGAATCCTACAGGCCTATATCCTTATTACCAGTAGACGTCAAATTATTGGCAAAGGTGTTGGCTAGACGCCTGTTGCCAGTGATATCTGCCCTGATCCATGAGGATCAGTCTGGATTTATGCCTAACAGATCTACGGCAGTCAATCTTAGACGTTTATATCTGAATATCCAGAGGGGTGCGACCTGCCGGGGTGTTCCGGCGGTTGTCTCACTTGACGCTGCCAAGGCTTTTGACAGCGTCGAGTGGGACTATCTATGGGCAGTGATGCGGAGGATGGGCTTCGGACCGCAATACATGGCATGGGTGCGCCTACTATATTCACGGCCAACTGCTAGGGTAAGGGCAAATGGTTGTCTATCAGAGGCTTTTGGGTTGGGGAGGGGTACAAGGCAGGGTTGCCCCCTGTCTCCCCTCCTATTCGCGATAGCTATAGAACCTCTGGCCAGTATGATACGAACTATGCCAGGAATACAGGGATTTCCGTTGGGTACCAAGGAGGAGCGTATATCATTATATGCGGATGATGCATTGTTATACTTGGGAGATGTGAATAACTCTATAGAACCAGTTATGGAAGTGATTAGGCAGTTTGGTGATAGATCAGGACTCAGAATAAACTGGGACAAATCGTCAATTCTCCCATTGGCGGAATTAGCAATAGATTCCCCGGTACATGCACTGCCTTTGAAAATTGTCCGAAAATTTAAATATTTAGGCATAATGATATCCCCTGACCCTAGAGACTACATTGAAGATAATTTAACACCCTTGTTGAATAAAAGTAGGCATAAGATTAATACGTGGTGCAGACTTCCTCTCTCTGTGATAGGCAGAGGAAACTTAATAAAAATGGTACTTATGCCTCAATTACTTTACATTCTGCATAACACGCCCATATGGATACCCTTTAGAGTTTTTTATGGCATACAAGGTATGTTCCGGGAGCTGCTGTGGAAAAAGGGACATTCCAGGATTAAATTGGAAACCCTACAGAGAGCCAAAGATAATGGGGGCCTGGCTATACCTAACCCATGGATCTACTTCTTGGCTGCGCAGGCGCAACAGCTAAGGGGATGGGTGCAGGATTTAGATGGAGTAGGGCCTAACGGTAGGTTAGTATCAACCATGACTGGAATAGTACCACCAATTACAGCAGTAGAGATAGGGAAAGTGGGAACAGTAAGCGGATTGAGATGCCCGACCTTAGCCCTAATGGCAAAAACTTGGAGCAAGATTAAAAGTATACTTGGGATCAAGGGGAACAGCGAATATTTTCCTATTTGGCATAACCCACAGCTTCCTGAGATGTTCAGACTTGAAGGGTTCTCCCCATGGGAGGGCAAAGGGATTTGGTTCCTTCATCAATTAATAGAGGACGAGACTTTTAAATCCTTTGAGCAGTTGCAAGAATCCTTTCATCTCCCACATACACAATTCTATAAGTTTCTCCAACTGAGACATGCGTATGAAAAGACGATCAAGGATGAAAGGATTCAAACTTCAAATCACAGTGTCCTAAAAATAGCAGTAGGAGGGGGCCCGAGTAAGGGAATTATATCCTGTATTTACTCTAGATTACTGGAAGAATACTTAAAAGAACTCCCTCTTAATATAAAGGATAAATGGGAAGCAGATCTGGGGGAAATTTCTGACACTCAATGGAATGAAGTATTGGAGAGTATACCATCATTGTCTCCGTCAGAGGCCCAAAGATTATCACAAATTTATATTTTGCATAGGGTGTATAAGACGCCAAGCATGCTCCATAAAATAGGAATTCGGTCTGACTCTTGTTGTCCTAGATGTTCAACTCCAAATGCTAATCCGCTTCACATGATGTGGGAGTGTAGGGAGTTGGAGGAATTCTGGAGGCAAGTTCTCCATTTAATACGGAAAGTATTGTCGGTGGACTTGGAACCGGACCCGAGGGCCTGTTTATTGGGTCTGATTGAAAGTGACACCATGGAAGGAGCTACCTTGTTGTGTTCACAGAAAATTTTATATCTGGCGCGTAAGGCCATAGCGGCTAGGTGGATCCAAACCTTGGCACCTACAGTGCAGGAACTCATAAACAAGGTCAATAATATAGTCAGGCTGGAATGGGGAGTGTATCTGAAAAGGAAATGTCCTAAGAAGTTTGACAGGATATGGGGCAGGTGGTTGAATATGGCGGGATGACCAAATAAAGCTCTGACAGATCTGCGGAACAGTACTCGATACCAAATGATGTTGTTAGGCACATAATGAATAGATATTTCTTTATCTAGGTCCTCTACATTCTTTAGTAAGACTTATAAGATCTGGAGGAGTGGTCCTTTGATACAATTATAAATCTAGCCTTAAACCGTCTGCTACAGGGTAAAGGGGTGGGGGTAGGGGGTTGGAATGTTATGATGTTGTATTACTTTGGTCTTTTGTGTCATAGACTGTATGTTATAAAAAAAAAGTGTAAAAAAACCACAATAAAAATGTTTTGATCAAAATGCAGCATTCTGTCCCGTCCCTTGAGCCCTCTCATGCCTCTCTTCTATAACCCAAATTTTCAGCCAGCATTTGCCAAAACTAGGTTCCTGGGTCACTCGATACATGAGGCTCTCCGCATGTGTGATATGTTGGGAGAGGCACCGATCCCGTCTCACCAAGAACTACTTGAATTGGCGAGATCTTCCAATCTCTCGTGGTTGGAAATGTCTCAATTGGAGTCGTTTCTCCGAACACCTGGATCAGCGGTGTCCTTTAACTCCCCTCTCACCCCTTTCGAGGCACTATTCCGCCTGGAGTCCCCTCCGGAACACTGCATCTCCCAGATATTTAGCCTCCTGATACAAGAATCGGATAAATCACCTCTGCCCTTCCTATCCGGACTAGGTACTAGGTACCTCTTTGTCATCTAAAGATTGGGATAAGGCTTTTTTGTTCACACACAAACTATCGGTGGCCTGTGCATCACAGGAACAAAATTATAAAATTCTTTCAAGATGGTACAGGGTACCGTCCCTCCTGCACGCAATCTATCCCTCAAGCCTGGGACGAATGCTGGAGGTGTGGAGCAGATGGAGGTAGCATGTTACACGTATGGTGGACATGCCAAGACCTCTCCCCATTCTGGAACCAGGTCTTTGAAGTAACATCTGAAATTACTGGCCGGGAGTCTCCCAAAACACCGGAGGTAGCCTTACTGTCCGTGCTTCCAGGGTCTATAGGGAGTCAAAAACGTAACCTTCTAAGATTCTCTCTGATTGCTGCCCGTTCCGTAATCCCACGTAAATGGCGCTCCAATGTGCCTCCTACCATCTCCGAATGGGCACAAGAGATGCTAAATATATATTGTATGGAAGAACTCATGGCAGACACGTTGGGCACTTCAGAGAAATTCATAAAACTGTGGCAACCCTGGATTGTATTTCAGGGCACCCAGACATTCAGGGACATCCTGGGCTCCAAAACTTAGAGTGCTGCCCCGTCTTCCCCCTATCCCTTCCCCCTCATATCATTGTGGCCCAGTACACCCCCCCCCCCTCATCCTTAAAGGGAACGTCACCAGGAGACCCATTTTTAGCATTCCCCCGTCCCAAAGAGCATAATACATACGCTGCTAAGAGGTTTTTGTATAAGAAATAGGTTTACAGAAAAAAGATAGTTATATTGACCTTTCATCGCATCTGCTGTGTGACTAGGCAGTTGCCTTTGCGGAGGAGTGGAAAGGAGCAGTTCCCCCCCCCCCCACACAGCAGATGTAATGAAAGGTCTACTATAACATATCTTTGTTTTCTGTAAAACCAATTTTTAATACAAAAAACACTGTGCAGCGTATGTACTATGCTCTGTGGGGATGGGGGAGTGCTAAAAATGGGTCTCTTCTGGTGGACAGGTTCCCTTAAGTACCGTCCTCCTTTCTGTAGTTTACCTGGTTGTCTATTCATGTTAGTGGGTTCGTCTGTACGTTACCCCTCAACTGACCCCTAGTATCTAGGCCCCACCTGAATGGTTAGGCCTACATATTGTTAAGACAGCCGCTGAGACAGAAGAAGACCCCTTAGTATCTAAAGTCACAATTTTCCATTGTGTTCATACGATGACCTGCACAGAATAAATCCCTGTATATAAACCATTATGTCTTTCCATCGGGTCGAATATGTGAATTATACATCATATACACCGGATGGATCTCACTGGTGGGTACTAATTGAAGTGTGATCTGCATAATATCGCGCATAATCACAGGTCATGGGAAAATCATTAAGTATTCCTACTTGATTTTGTATATGTACATATGAGTTGTACTTGATTTTATTATATCTTAATGTTGTATTGTTAAAAAATCATGAAACAAAATCCAATAAAAATGATTGAACATAAAGTAGATATCCAAGTGGCAAGGTTGTCAGGAAGACTAACGTGGCCGGCTCTTCAATCCCATGAATAGGAAGTCAGATGTCTCCCAGGCTTTTTAGTATAGGAGCGAATCAATGTTTGGCCTTAAATCAAATCTCCAAACTCTAAATCGGTGGCCAAAACACATCCTCTTCTGGTTGTGGGAGCTAGAGACCAATATTCAAGAAGGTACTCTAGGACCCCATAATGGAGAACCCTGTGTTGTTTAAAATCCGACACTGATTTCCTAGCGATGTTGCAGCAGAAGGAGTATGGTTCTTTGGCAAGGAAAGGTGCTTTCACTAATGCTAGCAGTAAGAGCGATATTTGGCTGAAGCAAGGGTTGGTGACATCTGCACAAAGGCCAGCTTTCCAGTTATACCATTTGCATTCACCTCGCATTGATCTAATCTTGGAAAAGCCCTCGCTAATAAAGAAAACAATTTCCAGAAACAAGCCTGGGGCCAAGAAATCCTTCTGGCTTCAGGATCCTTAGGGTTTCCATTTAGGACACAAGGTAAACAGGCAGTTGGAGCTACCCCAGTGGTGGAAAAGGTAGGGGGTTCCTTTTTGCACGTCCAGCTGACAGAAGCAAGAAAACGGTGACGCCAGGATGGGGATAGACTTCTCAGTTTCTAAATCGTTGGTCAGAAATAACATCAAAAATGTGGGTTTAGACATTATAAGCCAGGGTGCGGGAATAGAGTTTGACCTTCTTCCCCCCTAAAGATATGTTGCTCCACATAGACACTTTTCTCCCTTATCCCCACAAATTCTTTTATGTGCATCGATTGGGAACCTACTATCACGTCCCTATTATCCTTGTTCTCAGAAGTTCTGAGGTTTTTAATTTATCTCCGACCGGTCTCTCTCTCTCTCCACTTTCAGTTTTGTGCACTTCCTTTTGGAATTTAATCTGCTACTTGTGTTATTACCAAAATTATGATAGAGGTAGTGGCTTATTAAGACTTCAAGAGTTCACATAGTACCATACATTCGATGAACCTCCTCATTGACACGAACCAGCATAATTGCCTCCAAGGACATTACCTTAGGAAACTGTCTCACTTAGGGGTGGATCACAACTTATCAACTATGAGACCTATTTTTAGGAGTTCTGCTAGACTCCACTCACCAAATGTCCTTTTTTCATCGAAAAAAGAAACAAAGATCATGGGTCAGATCACTCATCAGGAAGAGATTGGCCATATCCTTCTTCACAGCCTGCTCTCCTCAGTAGCATGGAGCCAAACCACCTTTGTATCCTACAAAGCTGGATCCTGAGAGTGTTTGGAACAGACAGCCCGTGTGTGTGACAAGAACTTTCCTTCCCATTCAGTAAGACTGATGCAAGCATATGGTTGGGGAGCAGTCTTCCCTTGCATGTTCAAGGATCTGGTCGAGTAGACCAGTCCAGAAAACGACTTGAAATGCAGGGAGCTAAAGCCGTTGGGAGGCCTAAGAACAAATACTCCTTAACTGGCAGGCCATCGTATCTATATCTGTCAGACAACACCTCGACAGTATATTACCAAGTTGACAGGGAGGAAACCTATCTCTTGTTCTATACACATAACTTGTGACCATATTCTCTTTGGCAGAAAAAGATGTGCATTCAATATCAGCAACTCACAGGCAGGGGACCCTAAATATGAAGCAGATTTCTGAGGAGTACACATCCATCCTAACGATAGGTGTCTAAATCAGCAGATCTTCTTTTCGATGGTTGAGAAAATGGGAGTATCTGACCGCAGCAATGTTAATACACATTAATGTAGGCATGTGTACTCTGTTGTTGAGACGTCGTGGGATTTTTGCTGTGAATGCTAATTTTTCTTTTTAGAGTAGGGCAGATATGTGATGGCAACCAAGAGGGCATGTTGCCACTCTAAGTGGTACTTGTTCCAACATGTTAAATCAATGTATTTTTCTTTGGGTGAGTAGATTGTGGATCTAACTGACTGACCGTAATATGTAGAAATATTACTTAGACTACATAAGATTAAATATAATAAGTGAGGTATGGATCTACTTGATTTACTGATATTTTTACTAAGCTAAGTTTATATAACATATATATGATATTAATTTGGGAGTGTTTTGGATAGCCAGAGGCGAGTCCCCAGAAAAAAAAAAACATTTACAGCAAAATCCAGGTCAAGGAGAGAGACTCCCTGGATTTTTTATTATTGTTAAGTACTTGATGATTTACACTTTTGGGAGTATAATCCCCTTTCTTTTGCTAAAATTTATTATAATACAAAAGCATTCTACAATATATTCAAGACATATTACCTTCCACCACTATAACATCAATAGTAATTTCAAAAAAAAGATACACATTTTCTTTTCCACCCACCCTCAAACCCTCCCTTGACGGTGACGAGTTTTCATTTTCTACAAAATCCTGCCATATAAAAGAAAAAAAAAAAACCCAAAAACCTACTGTGGTTTAAACTATCTTTTTGGCCATTCCTCCCAAACTGTTCGGACTTAATGCCTTGCTCCCAATGCCTCTGTCGCTCTGCAATAACACAGAAGATCCAATCTTATCTCCATTCCTTTACCTTAGGTGGTTCCCTATTCTTCCAGAAATATAAACAGTAACTTTCTTGCTAGTAAAAGACCTTTTAATACACACTGATATTGACTGATGATCCAAAAATACCCATTCCAAGCCCAATACACCCAACCTGATATTCCAATGCAATGACACAATATGTTGCAGTCTATCTACTACCCTAGCCAGTAACGGTAAAGCTTTGGACAATGCCAAAGCATATGTATGAGATCTGCACTCATCAGGTCACATCTGGGACATTTTTTCCTTTCCTCTTTCCCAAATTGTTAAATTTTTGTGGTGTGTAATGTACCTGTGTATTATAAACAATGTGAAACAGTGTAAGACAAATAATCCCCTTTTATACTGAATTTGGTTTTAATGCTTGATCTGCCCCTGCTTCCCATGGCCAAAAGGGACAAAGGATGCAGAGTGAAATACGTTCAAGGGTTTAGACATCAGTGTGAAGTGGACCCCTATGTGCATATAGAGAAAAATGGTTTTTGGTACTTTTTAGTGCTTGATTGGCCTTTCTTTCAACATTAATAGTGTGGAGAGAACACCTAAATGATTCAGATGCTGTTAAACGGCATTTTAAAATCTGCATAGCACAGGATATTGGAAACCCGTCACTAGCTAAAAATCACATTCAGTTGGCATGAGTACGCTTTTACAGTTACATATATTCATATTCTTGGCAAATTGGCTTTGAAAGACTGTTTTTACAAATTAATTTCTATGGTAATATTTTATTCCTTGATATTAGTATCTTCCAGATTTGTTGGCCCAAACTGGCACCGTGTACAATCTGAGTTGATCCTGTCAAAAGTCAGACTGCTTCGGCGTGTCTATGAGAGCCTGCTAGTTCAAGTATGGAAACCTGTTGTCTCTGGTGAGACATTAATTTTAATCCATTTTTCCCAATAAAAACTATGTAATGATTGCTTCGCAATAACCTTAATATCTAGAACGACACGTGAGTGGAACAGTGGAATCGGTGCGCCTTGTACCTTGGGAGTCCTGAAAGCAGCTTACCTTCCCTCTCTACTCACTGGAACACAGTCCTGCTCAACTGCATGTGGGGGAATTTATCATGTGTCCTGCACCAGCGTGTGATGTTACTACACTTCTGTCGTTCCCGTTAAATCTAGTGGGTCTCTAGCGTGTGGGATATACTTGGGGGCTGCCAAACACAAACATTAGCGACCAAGTTTTAGATACATCCACCCTATGAATGTATTTATAGAACTTCTGAAGCATCAATGAGTCCCTACTACGGTAACCCAGGCGGGACGCTGCACGACATCTAGGATTCCTGGTCACTTACCTTGGTTCATCATAACTAAAAACCCCAACAGGGGAAACATCAACATTTTGAGAGGATAGGTGCCCCTTTCATTGAAGTACTCTCTATGTGCTTGTCCCAAACAGGCTTATAGTTGATTGTAGCCATAAAACCAGTATCCATAGTGTATAAAGCCCCCATACATAAACCAACCTAAGGGAATTCTATTTTTCCAATACTCTTTTAGAAATCAGTTCATTACCCGTATAGCGCAGGGCCACATCTAGAAACCCCCCATCTCTGCTAAAAATCGAAGTAACAATATGTGGCAATAATTCATTTTCGGCCACAGCTTTTTCTAATGACATCACCCAGGGGCGTTATGAGGGTAAACATGGGAAGTAATAACAAGTTTGTACGCATGCCCACATGCAAGTAAAGTTTATAAAGCTTGAGAGCAAAGCTGGTTGTTGGTCACACTCTTGGTAGTATAAAACGGACATTAACATGATACTAGCCTTTCCTCATTCATCACAGGTAGAGGAGGGGGTTATGGTGGATCTTACTCTAAACTATCGCAAGTTTGCCATTCTGCTGGGATCTAGCGGATAGATTTGATCGTGATTTCTGTACCCACAGGCACAGACTTATATGACAGGATTGTTGGTAGTCTGTTTTTATCCTTTTTATGTTTGTACCAGCTCTTTATTTTGATGCAGGTATGTGTAGTTGTTTATTTTATTTGCTTTTTGTTTTGTAAGAACATGTCCATTGTGATAAAACTTTAATATGTAAGCTTTTTGCTGTATAACAACTCCCTTGAACTCAGAAGATTATCTTTACCTAAATTGATTGCTTAACTAGTGACGTGTAAACTGTCACCCACTTCTTCCTTATTTAGTGCTCCTTTTCTGTTGTTTGTCTGTATAAGAAGGGGGCGACAGGAAAATGTAGCAAGTACACAACCCTTTTCTCCAGCCCCCTTTCTACCCACCCCCCTTCTCATTAGAACGGCCTCCTGTCTATATCCCTCCGTCTTTAACCTCCTATTACTGAGGAAAAACAGTATTTACTCCCCAATCCCCCAAGGCAGTCTCTCTCCTCTCTATAGGCTTCAAGCGAGCTTTTGAAGCCGTCATTGATCATATTTCAGTCTGATGCCGTCAGCGGACAGGAGTATATTAAAGTTTAGTTCGAGTTCCTTCAATAATCAAGGCCAGTTGATATCCGAATCAAAATGTATTTGTACCAACAGGGGTGTATAATGCGGTTAAAACACTTTTTGTTTGTTTTAGTGGCCAGGGGAAAGCAACTGGGATCAACGAACATTACCGCAATGAACTGTTTAAATTTCTTTCTTCTATCCTTCGAGCTACAAGATTTAACTTGGTAGGATGAAATATCAATGTGACTGTAAGTAAACCGGGACACGTAACACCAAAACAACCAAAAATTTGTGTTCCTAAAATGTAAAAGTAATGTCACAGCGGACCGGCGGCACTGAATAGCATGCGGCCGTCCATGTTACATTCAGATCGTGCGTCCCTGTCTGCCTGTTAGTCTGTGCCCTGAAGCTTGTGTTTGTGTTTATGCTCCAGAATAAGCAGAGTTTTTCAGCACAAAAAATGTGCTGAAAAACGCAAACTCTGCTTATTCTCAAGTCAATTTAAAAAAAAACAAAATAAACTTGCCTTTCCGGCGCCCCTGCATGTCTTCTATGCGGTCCGTCAGCAGCAGGACTGTGCGACGCCACAGGCTCTGACGTCAGTCGCCGCCGCTACAACAGTATTGTGTGTGCCGGCAGCTGATGTCAGTCACGGTCACCGACGTCAGAGCTGTGCACCGCACGGACCTGCCACTGACTGACGGATCGCATAGAAGACGTGCAGGGGCGCCGGAAAGGTGAGTTTTTTTTTTAATCAACTGTCTGTATAACTGAGGGGGGGGGCTGGCTGGCTGTGTACTACATGAGGCGGGCTGGCTGTGTACTACATGGGGCTGGCTGGCTGTGTACTACATGGGGCTGGCTGGCTGTGTACTACATGGGGCTGGCTGGCTGTGTACTAATGGGCTGGTGGCTGTGTACTACATGGGGCGAGCGGGCGGGCTGGCTGTGTACTACATTGGGCGGCCGGGCGGGCTGGCTGTGTACTACATTGGGCGGGCTGGCGGTCGGGCTGTGTACTACATTGGGCGGGCGGGCGGGCGGGTTGCTGGCTGTGTACTACATTGGGCGGGGCGGGCGTTGCTGGCTGGTACTACCATTGGGTGGGCGGGCGGGCGGGCGTTGCGTGGATGTGTACTACATGGGGGGGCAGGCTGGCTGTGTACCCCCCTCCCCCTCCCAATATGTCTGTCCACCCAAGGATCAGTAATGCTGTTTTATTGTAATCTAATTGAAAAATAAAATGTACTTTTTTTTCTTACCTGGCATACAGCTGCGAGTCATGGGCTGAGCCCTCTACACAGGCGGAGGGAGTCAGCTGTATTACACAGCTGACACCAGCCGGCAACTGACGCTGTCGGTGCTAGCACTGATTGCACAGGTTAACCTGTCAAAGCCAACAGCGGCAACTAACAGTGCTTTCGATGGGTGCCGCCATCTTGTATTGCAGGTGGGCACCCTTAGTGGCGCCAAATGCCTAAATTGCCACTTTTGCCATTTTGCAACACATAAAAATTTTTAAATAAAAACTGATCAAAAGGTCATACAGGCCGTAAAATGTCCTGCAAAAAATGATACAGCTTACACAGCTGCTTGCCCCATAGTATTAAAGTTATTGTTGTCAGAATATGGCAAAACTAAGATTTTTTTTATTTTTTTTTTTCACAACAGATTATAATTTTTTTTAAGTATTAAAACATAATAAGACCTTTATAAATTTGGTATCTCTGTGACCGTACCAACCCAACGAATAAAGGTGAGGTGTTATTTGGACCGCACAGGAAAAGATGTTGGCATTTCTACAACATTTGGAATTTTTTTCCGGCTTTCCTGTACAGTGAACAAAATCAAAATTGATGCCACTAAAAAATATAATTTGCCCCACAGATAACAAGCCCTCCTTGCCTTTTCTCGGAAATGCAAATCTGGAAAATTGCCCGGTAATGAAAAGTAAAACGTCTTCAATGTGCCTTTTACCGTCTACTGCTTTCTCCTATAGTCAACAGTGTATCAGAAGTCCTGTTTAAACATTGCAATGAACTTGCATTACAAACAATATAACCATGCTTTCTTTACCAACAGTTGTTAGAAGAATTGGGTACAGGAATAGTCCAACAGCAAAAGCCAGATTCTTCCATTCCTATTTCTCAGAGGGTGACAGTTTCCCAGGTATGGTCATAATCTTGGTTTGGACTTGTATGTGTTTACAGTTAAATAGCATTGTTCTCATTCAGCAGAGGATGACTAGAGGGATCCCCTGAAACTTTAGTGATGATCATGTAACCTTTTAGAGACATTATTGACTAATAACCGATCAATCCAAATGTAAAAAATTGTACATCCTAAGATCAACATAATGCTCCCATGAGTTATGGACCTAATCAAAAGGGTAATGAAATATGACCACCTTCTAAAATCTATTAAGCTACAATATATAAACTCCTTCCAAAATAAAGCTTTTTACATGCATCATTCTCTAAATCAAAATGCAATTATTACTAGCTGGTCAATCACAAAAAATGATTATAAACATCTATTGTTAACTTATCAATACTAATATCCTTTTTAGTGTGAATTTTATACTAGTAACTACTGTTACTCAAAAATACTTTTAATATAATTTATGGACAAAATTCCGTAGTGATTATATACAACCATGCTGAGGGGTGAAATCATCCTTGCCTATGACCAAATAAAGTCAGATTATGGGAACCTGTGTTGTGCTATGTGTTGTCCATAAAAATTGTGATCATCGCTTCTTTTTCACCACAACTCCAATCTCTCATCAGAATTTCCAAAATCACTTGTTCATTCTAGGCAGAAGGGTAGCTACCAGGGGGCAGCAGGAGCAGTCCCATCCCCCCCACCCCCCAAATGTCCGAAATGCGACTTTTACACCTTTTTGCATCACATAAAAAATGATCAAAATGTCGCACAGACCTCAAACTGGTAGCAATGAAAACGTCGCCTCATTTCGCAAAAAATGACCCCTCACACAGCTCCGTGCGCCAAAGTTATTAGCTTCAGAAGATGGCAAATTTTTTTGTCCTTTTTTGCACACATTCGTTTAATTTTTGAAAATGTATTAAAACACAATAAAACTAGATAAATTTGGTTATCACTGCGATCGGACCAAACCAAAGATATAAAGTAGCTGAGCGGTTATTAAGTGCACAGTCAAAAAGTGAAAAACTGAAGCCCCAGAACATGAACGTGACGTGGCCAGTTTTTTTTATTTCCACTGAATTTTTCTACTTTGACGATGTTAAAATAAATAACAGGTACAGGGAAAGTACAATTTGTTACGCACAAAATAAGCCTACAAAGGTCCGTACACGTAAAAATTAAAAAGTTATGGATTTTTGAAGGTGGAGAGCGAGAAATGAGCGAAAAACCCTGCTTCCTTAAGGGGTTAAATATTGTGAGAATAATTCCCTTCTGCCATGTCATTTCATTGGTTATAACCAGCAGCAGCCTATGGAATAATTAATGGAAATATGACAAAAGAGAGACTTCTCTAATGGAAGATCTTCCTTTTACCTTAACTTTTCAGTTTCTGTTCTGTCTATATGAACAGGGCCGGTTCTAGACAAAGTGGGGCCCTGGGCAAAACTAAAAGTGGGGCCCCAAAATAAAACTATTTTATGACCAGTCACAGTCAGTAAGAGGCTCCCTTTAGTATGGTAGAACAAACTGTAATATGAATTTTATAGTAGATAGATGATAGAGAGAATGATGGGCAGCACAGTAGCTCCGTGGTTAGCACTACAGGCTTGCAGCGCTGGTAAACATCTGCAAATAGTTTGTATGTTCTCTCAGTGTTTGCCTGGGTTTCCTCTGGGTCCTCTGGTTTCCTCCCACACTCTAAAACCATACTGGTAGGTTGATTAGATTGTGAGCCCCATGGGGTTAGTGACTGATCTGGCAAGCACAGTGCAGCGCTGCGTAATCTGCCGCAAAGAGAACGTTAAATTCATGGGGGACACCAAACAATTTTTGCAGAAAATCACACAGATGCTCACTATCATTATACGCTCCCTTACACAATGGTAACCCAAATAAATAACTATATATCCATAAACCAAGCTAATGAGATAACAAAAGTCACTTTTAGATGTGCGCCAATGTATTATCCGCACAATAACAGAACCCTCTGCGCTTCATAAGAATTTGAGTGAAAACGTCATAACATAGGTGTAAATGATGGAGGACAGTGTGAAATAAAAACTTTATTCCAGAACATGTGTGTGTTTTTAGTGTTACATATAACTTTATGGACATGTTCTGGGTTGCAGTGTTAATATGTAGCCACATTAGGCGAAGAGGATTGAATGTTCATTGGATCAATTGTGTCAATTTTCGCTAAAAAATGATGACGAAATAAAAGGCAATAGAGAGAAAGTGTGTTCTTAGATAGTTTTGGATAGGAGAGGGTTAAAAACATGAATATTAGTTGATATTATTCCTTATAAAAATGTAGTAACATATAAAGTAAATATTTCCATTATCTGTGAGGTGCAGCAGCTCCTGTGTGCAGCAAATTCTCCCTGTAGCCTAAGAATCTTAAGGGGGGTTTACATAGGGCTGTATCTCTGGCTCTGTGACACATAGAACATCACTTTCTATGACAGAAGAGAGTCTCCTCTTTTAAATGAATCTAAATTTGTGTTTCTAAGTGTCAGGAAAACTGAGATGTTAACTGTTAAACTGCCGTTGGGAGTGATTTTTATATATAAAAATGGTTCACCAGAGGTCAGAGGGGTCCGTCTGTAACTATGGGTTGTCTGTAAGTCGGGTGTCCTTAAGTAGGGGACCGCATGTAATTATTCTTTGGATTATTAAAAGACCGCTTTATTCTTTACATATCAAGGAAGTGACAGTAATAAATATCCATCTAGTGGTTAAGAAGTAAAACAGGAAGTGACAGTAATAAATATCCATCTAGTGGTTAAGAAGTAAAACTGCTCTCCTTGAATATTGGTATAAGAATAAAGATATGACTTACCCAAGATGGCAGATGGTAAAGATGAGCTCATGCACGGGCTTGCACAGTGGACAGTTTTTTCACTATTTTGCTCTAGACAAATTGAACACCGCTTAATGTGTACATAAGGATGATGAGCAAGCATGCGCAGTGGACAGTAGTGCCACCATTTTAGTGTTGCGTAACAACCTTTGAGGTGGTAGATAATATTAATATAAAAACACGCTGAGGAGTGGAAGCTCCACTTTCCCAGGAAGCTGACAGTGGTGCAGCAATACAAATTTTGCGTGGCCAATTTTTAATGTTTTTTTTTAATATATTTTTTGTGTGTTGGCTGTATAATAAAAAGTAATATGTAACACATTTTCTCACTTTAAGCTTGCCTATTTAGTTCTTGTTCTCTGTGTATATTTGGGGTGCTGTATTAATATAGGCTTTAAGGCCAGACTATAGCTTATTTATGAATGGTGCTGGCCTGTTCTAGTTTGAAATGGTTGCAGAAGACTTGAATCTTTCTTTCAGTCTATACAGTTAGTGTCTAGCTTTGTTTTCTCCACATAGTCTGTTTATACAGTATTAACCCCTTAAGCCCTTTTTTTTTTGGATTCTGACATGCGTCGCTTTATATGGTTATAACTTTTGAACACTGTTACTTATGTAAACGATTCTGAGATTGTTTTTTTTTTTTCCCACATGTTGTACTTCATTTTAGTGGCTGATAAGTTTTGCGTATATTTACAAAAAAAAAAAGAAAAAATGATGAATTTTTTTGAAAAATTTGCCATTTTCAAAATTAGAAATCATTGCGTCTTCAGGCAGATTGATTTACCTCCTAAATAAGTTGCTGAATAACATTTCCCATATGTCTTCTTTACATTTTCATCATTTTTGAAATGTCTGGATAATTTATTTTGATGTCACACGGCTTATCGAATATCCCTTTTCTCGATTTTCAGAATTGACTATTTTGGGGATAAATACAGTTTGGAATGAC
>CM033642.1:158519197-158973615 GCA_019512145.1 Engystomops pustulosus
GCTATCAGAAACAGCTTTTAGGAAGATTGTTAACCCCTTGAGATCTTCATAGTAATTGAATCAAAATGGAGGGGAAATTTAGAATGGTCAAATTGTGCTGGTTATACGTTCATTTAGCCCTAACATTTACACATTTCCAAAAGATAAAAAGAGAAAACCCACCATACAATTTGTTCTGCAATTTCTCCTGAGTACAAAGACCCCCCACATGTGGACATTACTTGTGTTATGGGGGCACAGCAAGGCGCAGAAGGGAAGGAGCACCCTTGCAGCCGCCAGGATTTTAGTTTCCTCATTGGCCCCTTTTGTAGGCTATACAATTTTAGCTTTTGCGTTACTGGGGCCATGTGACGAAATTTTTATTGCGGGATGAGATGCTTTTTCCAGTGTTACCATTTTGGGGCTGGTATCCCCTATTGTTGAAAATTTAGGAACTTTTTTTGAGGGCAGGAGTAGAAAAGTATCAATTCTGTACTGGATGTTTTACTTTTTTTTTTTTTTTTTTGGTGTTCACCGTATAGCCTAATAATCATGTTATCTTTATTCTATGGGTTGATACGATTACAGGGATACCATACATGAATATTTTTTTTTACCTGTTACTAAATTTGTCAAATAAAACCCTAATGTGGGGAAAAAATCTATCATTTTTGGATTGCCGTCTTCCAAGTGGCATAACATTGTTACTTTTTTGGCTACGGAGCTGGTTGATGGCTTGTTTTTTGCGGGACATTTTGTACTTTGCACTAGTATCATTCTGGTTTTTTTTATTACTTTTCATAGCATTTTTTTGTGGGATTGAATTGGTAAAAATCATAATTTTTGGAGGATTTATAACAGTTTTTGTTGTTTTTTACGGCGTTTATCATGCGGGTTCAATAATTATTTAGTGTTATTCTATGGGTTGTTACGGACAAAACTATATATGTGGGGTTTGTGTTATGATTTATACTTTTTGCGTTATATGTCTCTTTATGTTTTGGGGCTTTTGGGCATTTTTATTGATTTCTTTATTTTTTTATTGAATAACTGTTTGTTTTTGTTTTTTTTTACTTTTTCACCTTTTCCAGCATGGGACATGAACAAGGAATGGATTTTTGAAGTTGGTGAGCGAGAAATGAGCCGAAAAACCCTGCATCCTTAAGGGGTTAATAAACAAGACGTATTTTTTGTGAATCCGAAACGATGTGCAAATATGAGAATGCACTTTTTTTGTGCTCCATTTAAAAAAAAATGTAAATTGTATTTTCTGTGAAACAGTAATTTAAAATTTTATTTATTGTTGTATGTAACACATTTGAATAACGATTCTTTATATTTCAGGTTAAAAGTAATGCTGTCCGAGCTTTGGGAAACCTTCTCCATTTTTTGCAGCCATACCATATTGTAAAACCAAGGTTCAGTGAAAGCATTGAAAGCTCAATTCAGGCCCTTATAGTAACAATACTTGGGGATGGAACTATGAAAGTAAAATGGAATGCCTGTTACGCACTGGGAAATGTGTTCAAAAACAATGCCCTTCCGCTTGGTGAGTGACTTGTCTTCCAGGCAGTGTATAGAAATGTGTGTACTTTCTCTTCTATTGAGAAGAAAAAAAATCTCAACATGAAGACTATGTTTTCATTTATCAAACTTCTCAACATGGTCTGCTCCAGTTCTGCGGCAGTTGGTTAGTGTATTGGGGGGTTCTGCAGCGGATGGCACATGCATTGGATGGTTCTGCTGGTGGCGCTTGTTTCAGGGGGTTCTGCAGTGGGTGGTGCTTGTATAAGGGGGTTCTGCAGCGGATGGCGCATGTATTGGAAGGTTCTGCGGGTGGCGCTTGTATTAGGGGGTTTGGGGGGGGGTGGGGGGGGTTTGGGGGGGTTGGGGGGGGGGGGGGGGGGGGGGGGAGGCTTCTGCAGCGGATGGCGCATGTATTGGAAGGTTTTGCTGCTCCTGTTCCTGCTTCTTAGTGACTTTAGTAAAATGATGCAAGAAGTCCAGAGATTTAACTCTTACCCTGCTTTCTTGCTGCTAATGGCTACTCAGACAAGCAAGGGTTAAACCTCCAGACTAGTCGGTGATGAGGAGACACGGCCCATAGACTGATACTGAGCAGGAGTGGCCATACTGATGGTTCTCACCACCATCAAGGGTTTCCATTATCTTCTTCCATTATGGAGAATAACAGAGAACGGCAGTAAATAGAAGCCCCTCCCCCAGCGCCATAACTTCTACAGTTACTTATAACAGCCACCAGCATTATTATTACAGCTATTAATACAGTAGACGGGATATAAGGAAACCTTCTGCAGAGCTTCATCAACTGCTGTTCTCTGTTATTCTCCTCCATTATTGAAAATGATAATGGAAACCCATGTAACACTGAGGACCTATGGTTGGAGGGGGCCCCAGCCAAAAATTTGCTATGGGGCCCACTCATTCCTAGTTACGCCACTGATGGTAGGATACCCAGGAAGACCCCACTTTATTACACAGATACATAAAAAAAAGCCAGGTTAGAGTTTTCCAAAACTAACTTTAGTAAACCTAAAATGTTTTGGGAGAATGTACTCTGGTCAGAAAGGCATCAACATAGAGTTTGAAGACCTTTTTTTCCTGTAAAGAAAAGAAGACGGTCCCTACAGTTAAACATGGCGGAGGTTCACTGATGTTTTGGGGTTGCTTTGCTGCCTCTGGCACTGGACTGCTTGACCGTGTGCATCCCATTATGACCTCATGACCTCAGAGGTCATGGGTCTTCCAGCAGGACATTGACCCAAAACACATTTCAAAAAGCGCTAGAACATGGTTTGAGAGAAAGCACTGGAGACTTGTAAAGTGGCCATCAATGAGTCCAGACCTGAATCCCATAGAACAGCTGTGGAGAGATCTCAAAATAAATCTCAGGGACCTGGAGCAGTTTGCCAAAGAAGAATGATCTTAAATTCCAGTTTTTATTTTAGGTGTTGACTGGACTTTTCTCACCCGTTGATCCAATTGGTACTGCAGCGATTTTGTTCTTCTTTAGGTGCATATGCATGTCTAATCAGTTTAGGGGACTCTGGCATGGTCTAAACAGGTGATGAAGTGGCTGAGGGTGCAGCCATATGTTCAGTTTTTCAGATGCAGTTTTTGTAGCCACAAGCAGGTGTGGATCATAATGGGTGAGGACTTATCATTAAGAAAGTCCTCCTTCTCTTCTATTTTTACTTCACTCTGGTTTGGGCAGGAAAAACTGAAAGTGGGCTCCCTGAAAAAAACAAATTGAATGGCACTTTGTCAACCAGCAAAAAATCTCTGTGCCCGAGCTGAAAGCTAGTAAAATGAAATGAATAGGGAGATAAACTGCTGGCACAAATTACAGTAGTATTAGTATTTCAAAAATGATAAATAAACTGGCAATAAAGTTGGTCTAGTCCATTCAACACAGATGTCAAGCTGGTTCAAGCCTATAAATATTTGTTAAATAAGTGAAAATAGGGCTATTCTGTGTAGTAGGGTCCCAAGTGATGAATCACAAGAACTCTGGTCCACATGTAGCCTAATAAATGAAGTTCCAGGTCGGACATGCGTGCTGGTGCTCCATCACCCAAGTATTGTGCTCAGCTCACATCCGTCAGAGAAGAATAGAGGAGCCGGAGAGTATATGCAACCAGTTCTCTGTTATTGGGGTGTTACGGCCCCTGTATTCATGTACATTGTTATAATTTACATCAATCTAGTTAGTTAACGGCATCTCCTACCTTTGTCTATTTTTTCAGACTACTCCTTTTAACCCCTAACGCTCTGCGCCGTAGCTCTTACGGCGCAGAGGTATAAGAGTATGTATGAAGAGTGCTCTTCATACAAAGGTGGAGGTTTTTGCATTTTGAATAAAACCCCACCGCTAATAACCGCAGTGGTGCTAGAAGCACCAATCGCGGTATAACCATTTCAACGCGCCGGCAAAGTGCCATCTTTTTACGATGCCCGCCCCCGAACGTATCGGGGGCGGGGATCGGTTGCCAGGGTAGCCTCGGGTCTTCTTTTGACCGAGACTATCTGGCATCTGCAGATTCGTTACAATGAGACAGTGGCTCTTGTAATGAATGTGTGCAAAAATGCCATAATTGCCATACAGAAGTATTGCAGTATATGGTAGGAGCTATCTGACTATCTAGGGTTAATGTACCCTAGATGGTCTAAGAAATAGTGAAAAAAAAAAAAATAAAAAAAAAGTTTAAAAAAAAAAAAAAAAATATATCAAATATTAAGTCAAATACCCCCCCTTTCCCTGAACGGATATAAAAATAATAACAGTTAAAAATCACAAAATATTAGGTATCGCGCGCTCCCAAAATGCCCGATCTATCAAAAATAAAAAACGGTTACGGGCGGTGGTGACCTTCCGAGGCGGGGAAATGCGCCAACCCAATGGTCCGAAATGCGTCTTTACCCTTTTTTAACATAAAAAAAATGATTCAAAAATGTCGCACAGACCTCAAATCGGTAGCAATGAAAACGTCGCCCATTTAGAAAAAATGACCCCTCACACATCTCCGTGCGCCAAAGTATGAAAAGGTTATTAGCGTCAGAAAATGGCAAAAAATTTTTTTCTTTTTTGTACACATTCGTTTAATTTTTGAAAATGTATTAAAACACAATAAAACCTATATAATTTGGTATCACCGGATCGCACCGACCAAAGAATAAAGTAGGATGTTATTTGGAGCGAAGAGTGAAGTCGTAAAAACTGAGCCCACAAAGAAAGTGACGCACGTGCGTTTTTTTTTTCAATTTTTTCCACATTTTTTTTTCAGCTTCGCAGTACACGGCATGTTAAAATAAAACATTACGTGAAAGTAAAATTTGTTACGCACAAATAAGCCCTCACACAGGTCTGTACACGTAAAAATGAAAAAGTTATGGATGTTGAAGTTGGAGAGCGAAAAATGAGCGAAAAAACCCTGCATCCTAAAGGGTTAAACAAGACGTATTGTTAGTGAATCCGAAACGATGTGCAAATATGAGATGCACTTTTTTGTGTCTCCATTTAAAAAAAAATTAAATTGTATTTTGGAAACATAATTTAAAATTTTATTTATTGTTGTATGTTAAACACATTGAGTAACGATTCTTTATATTTCAGGTTAAAGTAATGGTCCGAGCTTTGGGAAACCTTCTCCATTTTTGCAGCCATACCATTGTAAAACCAAGGTTCAGTGAAGCATTGAAAGCTCATTCAGGCCTATATAGAACAATACTTGGGGATGGAACTAGAAAGTAAAATGAATGCCTGTTACGCACTGGGAATGGAAATGTGTTCAAAAAACAAGCCCTTCCGCTTGGGTGAGGACTGTCTTCCAGGCAGTGTATAGAAATGTGTGTACTTCTCTTCATGGTTGAATTTTTTCTACCAAAGAAGACTCATTTTTTCATTATCAACTTCTCCAACATGGTCGCTCCATTATTCGGCAGAACAAAAAATAATGCAATGATGGATGATTTTAACAACTGGCTCCAATGGAGCCGAAAAGATCCTGTGACCAGAGGATTTTTCTTTGATTCATAATGTGCCCTCAACACACATGTAAAAATTTTTCTATTTATACTTCTTATAATAAGGAAACCTACCACTTAGAATGGTAGGGGTAAGCTGTAAGTACCGAGCACCAGCTCAGGGTGAGTGGTGCCGGTACTTACTTTTCGTTAGTGTTATAACCGCTGTATTGCGGTTTTAAAACTTTTTAAACTTTAGAGCAGAAGGGGCTTGTGCGGCTTCGCTGCCTTCTGTCTTTTAGGCGCTGCGCGCGACGTGGCGTGCACATCTCCGCTATCTATGTGAGGCGCTGTGGAGACGATTGTGCGAACGCAGCGCCGAAGCCTGTTCTGCTTAAAGTTTAAAAGTGTTAAAACCGCGATACCGCGGTTTATAACACTAACGAAAGTAAGTTACCGGCACCAGCTCACCTGAGCTGGTGCTCGGTAATTACAGCTTACCATGCCATTCTAACTGCTAGGCTTCCTTAATTCCAAATGTGAGAGGCCATCATATGACCAAAACAGATTTTTTTTTATCCACTATTTGTTTTTTTGAGATGAAAAGTTAAGCATATATTTTTATCTTGTATTTAAGGTAAAACTTCATGGAGGTGACTGATGCTTATAATGCTCGTACTACTGTTGTCAAATCTGTAAGAAACTTCAAAGTAGGATAAAAGTCAGCAATGGCCCTTTCCACACCTTCAAGCAGGGAACAATATGGAAGTATTGAACAATTTGGCAATATATGGAATTCTCTGATCAGCATTGCAAAGAGTAAGAGTGAGGAAACAGAAGATTTTCTGGAGTTTAAATATTGTTCTAGCTTACGAACTCAAATCTGCCAGGCCTGATACATTACTGAATGGCAACCCTAGAAGATCTGCCCTGCATTCACAATACTATAATGCAAGAAGGAGGCACAATCAAGAATTACATGTTGCAGTATGTAATGTCAGGTGTAGGTGAAGAAGAAACACAGGGAGAATATGGACCCAGGGACCAGATGCTTAAAAATGCAATAGACCATGTCCAAAGTATTCAGGAGACCAACATTGGCATAAAAAAGGCTATTGAAGTTACCTTCTTTGATGACCTTTTACTGAGTTGTGAGAAATAAAAAGGGAGTATACAGATTTTAGAAGATATGGATTAAAGTGCTGCGATTCATGGAAAGCCCTGCGTAAAGCAGCATTAAATAAAAAACTAATTTCCACACCAGCTCAATAAAATCCCCATGTAAATTTCTGTTTGCTAATCAGCAAAAAAGTATAACATACTGAAGGGGCCCATTCACCACACAGTCGTTAGGAAGCTTCTGTTTATCCAAAGTGTCCTTTGCTCTTTTCTATTATGGAATGGACACGGGATTGTGAACTAACAGTTGTTTTTCAATAACTGGCAATAGCATTAATTGTAGCTTCGGTGGCAGGTGTGTTTTAACCTATATGAACTTACACTGGGGAAACCATTTCACTCAATAGAAATAATGTACTATGACCTATTCCTTGAGTTTTAAGTAGGATTGTTACCTATAGAAACCAATTTCTTGTTAATCATATATGCATGCATACTTAAATTAAGTCTTGTGGCTTCTTATGAGAAGGCATGAAAATCTCCACCTCTGCCACGTTCCAGCTCCCCATACACCCCCGCACTTGGGTAGTGGGGGTGGCAGGAAGGGGCATAAATGCCTGGTCTGCCAGATTTACTATAGTCTCCATGTGAATACCATCCTTTGGCAGAAAACTCCATCATGTCGACCTAGGTGAGACTGGCGTTTCCTCGCTAGTTAGTAAATCCGGGGCGCAGTCTTAATTAATTTCCCCCCATTTATAACCGTTTAGACAGCTGTTTCAGCAGAATGACAGTTTTCTCACATTTCTTTGCAAACCAATTCATATTATTTAATACTGAACGTTTATTTAATTGTATTCTACCGGGTTTTATAAACTTCCTACCAATAACTTATTAATTGTATATATCAAATATATTTTCAACGTGGATTAAAAAAAATGAATTTTGTTTTTGTGACTTTACTCTTGGTACACAGCTCTAAAACCTACATGTACTCCAAGCAGTAGTCACACAGGGCCGTGCAAACAACCTTGGTGCAGATATTACTGTTGTTAGAGTA
This sequence comes from Engystomops pustulosus, assembly GCA_019512145.1. Classification (NCBI taxonomy): domain Eukaryota; kingdom Metazoa; phylum Chordata; class Amphibia; order Anura; family Leptodactylidae; genus Engystomops; species Engystomops pustulosus. Next base: position 158,526,840 of record CM033642.1, read on the forward strand.
AGGATACATGCACAAAAGCAGTTTCTGAGGCCACTCCAACTTTACAGTTACCACAGATAATAGACATAAGCACAACATAAACATGACGTAATGTGAATGCAAATGCTATGTAAACACAACGTAAACAGCACATAAACAAACGCCATGTGATGCAAATGCAATGCAAACACCATGTTAACGCAAACACGATATGAACGCACAGTGCACTGAAAACAGCACGTAAAGGCAAACGTCATGAACGCATCTGCAACTTGTGTGACACAAATGCCAGTAAAACCCATGTGAACACAAATGCAGCAAAAGCCACATAAATTCTAATGCAACGCAAGCAGAACATAAACACGAATTCACTTAAGTACTGTGTAAACACCACAAACTGTATGTAATACAAACACCATGTAAAGGCAAATGCGATGCAAGTGCAAAAATTAAGTAAGCGCACATGTAAACATCATGGTTGTGCAAATGTAATGTAAATACCTTTACGTGACATTATGTTTACATTACTTTTGCAGCAAACATTAACCCCTACGGGACTCTTTTGGCCTTTAGGACGCGGCCCCATTTTTCAAATCTGCCCTGTGTCACTATAAGTGGTTATAGTTGGAACATTATAAGATATCCAGAGGATTTTGAGATTGTTTTCTCGTGACCACTTGTACTTCAAATTAGTTTAAAAATTTGGATGAAATCTTTTGTGTTTTATTTAAAAAAAAAAAAAAAACAACTAAATTTGAGAATAAAGAATGTTTCCAAATTTTTGCCAAAGTTCTAAATGCTACTTTGATGCAGATAGTCATAGACCCAAATAAATCATAACTTACATTTAAAAAATGTCTGCTTTATGTTGGATGGTTTTTTAAGATTCACATTTTACTAGAATGTTATGAGGCTCAGAATTTGGGTGCCATTTTGTGAAATTTTTGGGAAAATACACCAAAACTAATATTTAGAGGGGCTGCTCAACTTTTAATGACTGTGAGAGGCCTAAATATTAGCCAGAATCGTAAATTACCCCATTATGGAAACTACACCCCTCAATGTATGAAAACCACTTTTAAGAAGTTTGTTAACCCTTTAGGTGTTTTATAGGGGTAAAACAAATGGAGGTGCAGTCTACAAACTGTAATATTTTTCGACATTACATTCATTTGGGTGGAAAGTAAACATTGTAGGATTAATGAAAGAAGCTCCATAAGTGTTATACCAATTTCTCCCGAGTACAGTGATACCCCATATGTGGTGGTAACCGCTGTATGGGCGCACGGCCGGGCATAGAAGGGAAGGAGGCGCCATACAGGCAGATTTGCTAGTCACATTGTACAGGCTTTCATTTTTTTTGTTTTTTATTGTGCACCTATAGGGGCTTATTTTTTTGCCACATGAGATGCACTTTTCTGGTATGTAATTTTGGGGCATCTAAGTAATTGGGCTTAGTGATAGAAAACAGAGGGTTGTCATAATGGCACATTCTCAGATTTGCTTGATGTTCCGTGGAGTGCCACAGCCCATGGCACTGTGGCTAACCTCCCTCGAGTGGACGATAAAGAAAATTGACTAGCGATTTCAACACAAGATTGTGCGGATGGTGGATAGAGAACCTAGACAACATCCAAACAAGTTCAAGCTGCCCTGCATTCTGAGGGTACAAACAGTGTCAACCCATACTATTTGTTGGCGTCTGAATGAAAAGGGACTGTAGGTAGGCGGGGACATAACTACAGAGTAGCAGTTGCTATGGGGCCCCGCAGGTCATGGGCCCGTACAAGCCATGTATCCCGGGCTTTTCTTTCCCCCTAGCTGTAGTACGCCCCTAATGGGCAGCGCAGCAGTGCCACAGAGATGCAGGCGGATTTGGGGGCGGCACCATCCTTCTGCTAGTGTGCCTGCACAGAGGATCTTGCTATCAGGAGGGAGAGAGGGAGGGGAGGAGACAGCCTGCAGCCAATCCTGCTCTGCTGTCAGCAGCATGGGAGACTCAACTTGATGGAGTGTTGGCACCTGAAGAGAATCAGCAGAGCTAAGTCCTCCCTCCCCCAGTGTCTCCTCACACTCTGCCTTAACCCCTTAGTGTCCTGTGTGCAGGAGCAGCTAAGAAGCTCTGAGTGTCCCTAACAGACCTCCTCTACAATCATCCCCCCCATCTTCCCCACCACTGCATTTCTACAGTAATATGATGTTCTGCAGCAGCTGTTGTGGTGCGGTCAGTAATACATTTGGCACAGTCCGTAAAAAATGGAGCGGGTCAGTAATAATGTGGCGCACGGTCAGTATAAATGTGACGTGATCAGTAGTAAATGTGATACGGTCAGTAATAAATGTCGTACGGTCAGTAATAAATGTCGTGCGGTCAGTAATAAATGTGACGCACGTTCAGACTAACAGTAACATCCCATTTAGGTGACATATTCTGTCCGAGTAGTGTATTATAATGTTCTCAACACAAACAGCTGTAAATAGGTAGGTTGTGCAGCAGCTGGCCTGTGTAATGGGGGGTTCTGCGGCAGTTGGTTAGTGTATTGGGGGGTTCTGCAGCGGATGGTGCGTGTATTGGAATGTTCTGTGGGTGGCGCTTGTATTAGGGGGTTCTGCAGTGGGTGGTGCATGTAACAGGGGGTTCTGCAGCATATTGCGCATGTGTATTGGAAGGTTCTGCGGGATGGCGCTGTATTAGGGGGTTTTCTGCAGCGGATGGTGCTGTATTGGAATGTTCCGTGGGTGGCGCTTGTTTTAGGGGGTTCTGCAGTGGATGGTGCGTGAACGGGTTCTGCGCGTATTGCGCATGTATTGAAAGGTTCTGCAGCGGATGGCGCATGTATCGGGGGGGGGGGGTTCTGTGCGGATGGCGCATGTATTGGAAGGTTTTTTGCTCCTGTTCCTGCTTCTTAATGACTTTAGTAAAATGATGCAAGAAGTCCAGAGATTTAACTCTTACCCTGCTTTCTTGCTGCTAATGGCTACTCAGACAAGCAGGGTTATAAACCTCCAGACTAGTCGGTGATGAGGAGACACGGCCCATAGACTGATACTGAGCAGGAGTGGCCAACTGATGGTTCTCACCACCATCAAGGGTTTCCATTATCTTCTTCCATTATGGAGAATAACAGAGAACGGCAGTAAATAGAAGCCCTCCCCAGCGCCATAAACTTCTACAGTTACTTAAACAGCCACCAGAATATTATTACAGCTATAATACAGTAGACGGGATATAAGGAAACCTTCTGCAGAGCTTCATAACTGCTGTCTCTGTTATTCTCCTCCATATTGAAAATGATAATGGAAACCCATGTAACACTGAGAGACCTATGGTTGGAGGGGCCCCAGCCAAAAATTTGCTATGGGCCCACTCATTTAGTAACGCCACTGATGGTAGGATACCCAGGAAGACCCCACTTTATACACAGATACATAAAAAAAAGCAGGTTAGAGTTTTCCAAAACTAACTTTAGTAACCTAAAATGTTTTGGGAGAATGTACTCTGGTCAGAAAGGCATCAACATAGAGTTTTGAAGCCTTTTTTTCCTGTAAAGAAAAGAACACTGTCCCTACGGTAAACCTGCAGAGGTTCACTGATGTTTTGGGGTTGCTTTGCTGCCTCTGGCACTGGACTGCTTGACCGTGTGCATGCCATTATGACCTCATGACCTCAGAGGTCATGGGTCTTCCAGCAGGACATTGACCCAAAACACATTTCAAAAAGCGCTAGAACATAGTTTGAGAGAAAGCACTGGAGACTTCTAAAGTGGCCATCAATGAGTCCAGACCTGAATCCCATAGAACAGCTGTGGAGAGATCTCAAAATAAATCTCAGGGACCTGGAGCAGTTTGCCAAAGAAGAATGATCTTAAATTCCAGCAGAGGATTGTCAGAAAAACTCATTGATGGTTACCGGAACGGTTGTTCGCAATTATCTTGTCTAAAGGTTGTGCTACCAAGTATTAGGCTGAGGGTGCCAATACTTTTGACCGGCACATTTTTGGAGCGTTTTCATTTGCTTTCGTGTTTTTTTCATTGCAAACAAAATAAAGTAAGATATTAACCCCTTAAGGATGCAGGGTTTTTCCGCTCATTTCTCGCTCTCCACCTTCAAAAATCCATAACTTTTTATTCTTTTTAGTGAGTACAAGACTGTGTGAGGGCTTATTTTGTGAGTAACAAATTTTACTTTCCCGTAATGTTATTCATTTTAACGTGCCGAAGCTGAAAAAAAAATTCCAAATGTGGAAAACATTTTTTAAAAAAAGGCACGTGCGCCACGTTCTTGTGGGCTCAGTTTTTACTACTTTGACTGTGCACTCAAAATAACACCTCAGCTTTATTCTTTGGTTCGGTGCGATCGCGGTGATACCAAATTTATATAGGTTTTATTGTGTTTTAACACATTTTCAAAAATTAAACGAATGTGTACAAAAAAGAAAAAAAAATTTTTGCCATCTTCTGAAGCTAATAACTTTTTATATGTATTGCAATATATGGCATTTTTGCGGCTCATTCATTACAATGAGCCACTGGCTCATTGTAACGATTCTGCAGAAGCCATTAAGCCTCGGGTCAAACGAAGACCCGATGCTACCATGGCAACCGATCACCGCCGTCTTTTAAGAAGCACCGACCGCGGTTATTAGCGGTGGGGGTTTGAGCCCGTGAGCCCTCTTCATACATTCCCTGTACCTCTGCGTTAATGAAAAAGAAAAAAATCGAAATACTTGCCTCTTTTCCTTCCTCTTCGCACCTTCTTTTGTCTGGAGCTGAGGTGCAGGTAATGCGTGATGACTCATCTGATGGTGCTGGTTCAGGACCGGTCATAGCACCCAGAGTAGGTAGACGCATCATCATGCATCGCATCTCCTCCATCTCACCGGCTGCACACTGGAGGTCTGTGAGATAGATGTAGAGCAGCGGAGTATGGAGTTGAAAGTTCTTGTGCTCTGCTGTCACGGCTAAAAGATGGGATCCAGCCCAGTCAGTCTTTCCAGTCAGATCCTTCCACTGTAGGAGCGTTTTGGGAAGGAGAGGGACCTGTGGCTGTCACTCTTTAAAATTTCAGACAGCAGCTTCTGACCCCTGTGATGAGATTTTACAACTACATTTGGCAAATCGAAACTGTATGTTTTATAATTGTAGATCCAGACAAAATTTTTTTGTGCCCCGGTGACAATCGGAGTTTCAAAATTTTTTGCTGCAATGCACCAAGGTCAATAAAACTTCATTACAGACACTTTACCGCTGATCATTGCAGCCTTGGACTATAGTAAAGCATCCAGAAAGCTTCAGAGGTCACAGTGGACAAAGGGGTCCGTCTGCAAGTCATGTGTCCTGTACTATTGCAAATTGTATTTTCTTCCCTATATTGTATATCATTTTCAAACAATTCCCCAATACATTATATGAAACCATTACAATTAGATCTATAACTTTATCCACTAAATCGGTCATTACAATATAAGCCAATATATACGGTATATAGTCGAGTATAAGCCGAGGCCCCTAATTTTACCACCCAAATCTGGGAAAACCTCGAGTATAAGCCGAGGGTGGAAAATGCATTGGTCTCAGCCCCCTTGAAGTATGCAGCTGGCCCCATTCACCATCACATTCAAAAAAAAAAAAACCCTTCCATACTCACCTACAGGCGGCTTCCTGATGTTCCGTTCTCCCGCGGCCGTTCTCCAGTCTTCTCTGTGTTGTACCTGCCAGCTGGCACACAATATCACGTGGCGGTGTCGCCGCTGATGACGTCATCAGCGGCGACACGGTCGCGTGATAATGTGCGCCAGCCGGCAGATCGCGTGGACGCGCATCTGCCGGCTGATACAACACAGAGAAGAGAGAAGACCAAAGACCAGCCGCGGGGAAGACAGAAGAGGAGCCGCCAAACATCGGGAGCTACGTGGACCGTCGGGCCTCCGGAGGGCGAGTATGGAAGTTTTTTTATTGACTCGTGTATAAGCCGAGGGGAGGTTTTTCAGCACATTTTTTGTGCTGAAAAACTCAGCTTATACACGAGTATATACAGTAATTGATTTTTAACATTTTGCTCCCTGTTAGGAGAAAAATGCTGTGGACATACACCATAATTAAGAATTAAATTCAGGTACGGGGCGTAAGATGGCTGCTGGTCACATGTTCATATAACATGCAACAGCATGGGCAGGACTGGAGGGATTCAGTTACATAGCACTTCAGTTAGAAAGCTGTAAGGACAGGAGACATGATTTACATGGGACTGTATGTCAAGGACTGGGGGGGGGGGGGTAATGACAAGGGGGACATATTTACCTAAGACTGCATGTTAGGATGCTGGGGTGAACCTCTAGTGTAATTGGTCTCTTTGATCTGGGTGGTTCTTCTTAAAAATATTAATGCAACTGATTGGGGGGAGAAGATTTATCAGAAGCGTCTGAGAGCAAATTTGTTCTAGTTGTTCATGTCAACCAATCTGAACTCCGCTTTCATTTTAAAAACTTAATGGAAAAGGAAAGATGAGCTCTGATTTGTTGCCATGAGCAACTAGAACAGTTTTGCTTTTAGACACTTGCTAAATATCCTCCCATGAACTTTATACCTAATAGATCAAGATGGAGAAAACCCACATCATTCATGCTTATTGAATAAGTGACCGTTCAATTTCAATAACTTTTTTCCCCAACTTTTTAATAAGAGAACATGAGGGATATGACAATTTCCTGCCTTTGAGAAGCTCATATTTCAAAGTGTACGGAAATGTATCAGGAGAATAGTAAAAAAATACAATATGTACTAGAACTTTAAATGTTGTTATTCCATGGGTGGATATATCCATTAAATCATGGCAAGTCTCATAAAACATATGCATTCAGGTCATTTCAAATAACCATACCAGGAAATTTTGGAACATCAGCATGGTATTTTAGTATTATAACAAAAGCCATGTAAAGGTGAAAACATGAGTAAAACTGTGTACAGTACAATATCCATTGGATATAAAATATAAATGATACTGACCTAACGTGTAAAGAAATGCCAAACTTTTTTTTGCAATAGTCTACAAATAGCTGAGCTTTGTAAATCTATCGAAGAAACTGATTCTCCAACTATATTCAGTTTTCAGCTTTAGTTTTCTAGGAAAAGATAGGCTGAATATTACTAACCTTGTTACTTTGGTTGGATCGACATAAAATCAAATATACATTATTTATATCCAAACTGAAAATATTCAAGGGTGAAACTGTCAGGCTATTTTGTTGCCTCACTTGAGCCTACTGTACATCTTATATTGTTTTTTTGTGTTCCAAGTTATGAATTTAGAGGCAAAACCACAAGCATAATTCAGAAGCCAAAGGATCCAAATATGCAAAAGGCATAGCAGTAGTTGTTCCAAATTTTGTTGTTTTGAGTCTTTAACAGTCGTTTACTGGTATTGCTGGTAACCACCAAAGGGGGATGCTGGGCTCAGCTGTGAGGAGTCTTCTGGTACTGGTGGACCTTGAAATGGAGAGTGGGGAAAAAAAAAAATATGATAAAAGCCTCAGCATCGGATGCAACCAAAATTGTTTGTATTTTATTGGGATGAGGAACTGAAATTAAAATACAAATAAGCAAACCTGTCAAATAAAATCCATAAATAATAATTTGAGAGAAAAATATTATATATATATATATATATATATATATATATATAATATATTTTTCTCTCCAAATTCTATATCAAAAAATATCTGTTTGCCTCAACTTACCATTTACAAACTGTGAAGAGGCAAATCGCGTCAGCAAGATTCCTGCTCCTTCTATCAAGGCCAAAAGAATACCACCCATTGCTGCCGATCCCACCATGGCAACAGGACCATCTAGCAAAGGAACAAAAATCACCACTGAATAAAATAGTAAAGCTGCATAATTTGAGAAACACTGCACAGGGGATAGCATTCCATACTCATATGTACATGAATTACCAAAGTAAATGAACCACACTCCCATTAATAACACAGATACGTACTTCTGGCAGCCAAGATAGCTCCAGTCATAGCCCCACTAGTGATAGAATTCCATGGATCTTCCTTCCCTCTGATTTTGACCATACTGCAATCTATCATGGAAAATAGGCCACCCCACACTGCAAAGCTGCCTAAGGAAAGAAAAAAATAATTGTAATTTCTTTTTTTTTTTTAAACTTATTTTTATTGACTTTTCCACATAACTATAATAATACAGAAATACTGCAATATATACTGTTAAAACAGTACGAAAATATAATAAAAACATTCCTTACCCCAACCCATATCCCCTCCCACATGTGCATGAGGCGGGGCAGTTTCTAGGTAATTTGCTGTGCAGGGCTACCTCAAAATCATCCCCCTCCCCCCGAAGGTTATTAAAATAAATACAATGCACCCCGATTTGTAGCATAAATTACAAATACTACAGACATGCATGCATGTATGGATAGATGAATTATAGTTTATTCCACACTATCCAACAAGACATTGCTCTTCCCGAATTAATTGTAACATAAACAGTGTCCCCCCCCTTTAATTAAAATGTACAGTGTCTTATAATAATTTATGACTGGCACAATATTAAAATTTGTAGCGATTTACATATATACACTTCACAAGTACAAAGCGCAGTAAGATATGACCACAGTTTGTGGTTAGTTAGTGGTTCAACGAATTTAAACGTGGGCGAACAACCATTTTTGATGAGGAGCGACCAGGACGCCCGGCAGTTGTGGTTACCGAGGAAATCATTCAAAAAGTCCATGACATGATGCGCGAAGTAGCAGAGGCCTTAGGTGTGTCGACCGGAACGACAATTAATATTTTACATGATAGGTTGGCAATGAAAAAAAAATTGTCGGCCCGATGGGTGCCATGATTGCTCACGGTGGACAACAAGCAGAAGCGCTGTTGTTAACTTCGAAGCAGTGTTTAGAGCAATTTAAGCGAGATTCAAAGGAGTTTTTGGGTTGATGAGACCTGGATTCATCATTACACACCAGAAACTGAGCAACAATCAAAACAATGGATTTTTCCCGGTGAATCTGCTCCACAGAAGGAGAAGACTGTCCCATCAGCCGGAAACATCATGGCGACGATTTTTTGAGATGCGAACGGCGTCATCCTGAGTTATTGAACCGCTTTGACAAAAAATTGAAGGAGACACGGCCGCATTTGGCGAAAAAGAAGGTGCTGTTTCACCACGATAACGCACCAGCACATTCATCCGGAGTTGTTGCCGCCAAAGTGTATGAATTGCACCCTTGTATTCACCCGATCTGGCTCCCCTGCAACTTTTTTCTTGTTCCCTAACCTGAAGAAATGGCTTGCGGGAACAAAATTAAGGTCAAACGAGGAAGTCGCTGCCGAGACAGAGGCGTATTTTGGAGAGTTTGACAAATCCTATTTTTTGGAAGGGTTAATAAAATGGCAGGAGAAGTGTAAGATGAAAAATAAAAAAAAGGTGTCTTCATTTCTAACACGGGTACTTATTGTAACGCCCTTGTATTGTGCCCCCTCTATCAAATACCAATTATTCACCTGTGATGCAGAGCATCAGATACTCTGTACCAAGGATGAATAAATCTTTATATCTTTTGGAGTTATGCTTCCTTGTGCATATATATGTCTGTGTGATGCATACATATCATTGATCAGACTTAAAACTTAGTGCACTGCATCTCCCCTCCCCCTAGCATGTGGGCATCGAGCACACTGCAGTATATAGCTAGCCAGCACACTGAGGATCCTGTCCCCCAGTATATAGGTAACCAGAATACAGAAGCCCCCACCACCCCCAAAGAAAATAGGTAGCCAGCACAATGCATCCCCCTCCCCACCCATTAAATAGGTATAATATATTTTTCCCTCCGGTTTTTGTAGCTTTAAACCCACAAAAAAAAGGCCCATTAACGTTTTTTTTTTGCAAATTGCTTCAAAATGCAAAGCAGCCTCAGGGGTTTGACCAAGATTTATATATTTTTTTTAAATGAATGAATTGCAATTTGCATAATGTACCCCATGTATGTATCTGATCACATGAAATCACAGAGGCATATGGAGGAGCATGGAGGCTGCCGTCATTTAATGTGCTTAGATACATATATGGGGTACATTTTACAAATGTTACTGGGTAAAGCACCTCAGATGACATCACCCTGGTCACATGACATGAAGTGCTAAATGGTTAGAAGGAGGCATAGGGAGGAATAAAAGGGATTGAGGATGGGAGGGGCCACTGGACTCAGCTGTATACCAGGTAAGAAATTTTATGGGAATGTGAAGGAAAAGAAAGTGGCATTTAGTTAATATGGCTCTACGGGAAAATGTCACTAGCTGTATAAAATGCGGGCACAGGTTTCCTCCAAGTGCACTGTGGTTATGACCCAAGATAGTTGGGACTTCCACGAAATGTCACCCCAAAAATAAAGGATCACACAGAAAGCAGGGGAACAGTAAATGTGGATAAAATAGCATAATACACATCTTCGCAATAAGACAACAAATTGTTGTAATATAGAGACTTGGATAGAGGAAAGTAAGGAATGGAATCTTACCTCCTAATTGCGGGGCTCGAGTTCTTATTGCAACAAAGCTGCCCTTCATACGATGCTTAACACCCTGCAAATAATATGTAATATTAAGATAACCAATCACTACCGAGATAGAATATGTATGTAATATTCTGCAGTCACTGTTCAAGGTACTTGCCAGACATTGCATGTTCCTAGACTGGTCCGCTACATATGCAGGTTTAATTCCTAACACACTTTTCCTGTCACAGATAAAAAGATTTAGACTTGCGCAGGCCTACTAATTTTGGCTGGACTGGCTGACCATCTGTATATGAAATAATCCAACCTATGCCTATGCTATTCATTTAAAGGGGTTTGCCCACGAAAGAAAATTCTCAAATTGCAATCCTCTAGTGAGGTTTGCACAATAAAGATAATTTTAACCCCTTACTTTACAATTTTACTCAGTTTTATTGCGGTTTTAGCTTCTGCCACTCAGTGATGGTCATTGTAACATTTCAGAGTGTAGATGGGGACTCTCTAATCAGTCACTTCATATTTCCTCTAGTGCTATGTGCTGACTATGTGGTTGGATCATCAGGGTCCAGGTTTATATACACTTTCATTTAGCCTCTGAACATTTACTAGTATCTGACACTTGGAAAGAGATTAAACAGATCATAGACGATGAGATCAATGAGATTTTTATTACACTTGCCATTCTCAGCTCTGCTATCACAGCCATTACAATTTGTCATACTTACAAACTATATGTCTCCCTCCCCCTCCCCTGGATAAAGATCATATCTGCCTGTAGCTTGTAGCTTTACTCTCTTCAATATGTGATGTGTAAGTCTGTGTGTCCCTGTGTGAGCTCGTCCTGGAATGCAAGGGTGGGAGCTAGGAAAAAGAGCAGCTCAGCTCAGTGCAGTGTCACACAAGAGAACAAGATATCTGCTGATCCTAAAGTCAAAAGATCCAGGGACTGATAGAGACAGGTTGGAATTATATCTGTGAAATGTTGTATTTTTGTTAACACATTCTCTAATTCAATGTTATTATTTTGTTGTCTTGAGTATATTTAAGAATCTTGTCTTCATGGGTATAGCCCTTTAAAGAGGACCTGTCACCCAATTTATTGGCACTAGGAGCTGCTTACTAAAGTAAGCAGCTCCTAGTGCTTGATGAAACGCCGCAGTGTTAGGCTACATTCACGCCGACGTGTATACACGGCCGACATGTATACACGGCCGACATACACGTCAATGGGCGCACGTGCGGCACCGTACCGCTCCGTACCCGGAAAAAGATAGGACCTGTCCTATCTTTCTCCGTAGTACGGCGCCGTACGCCATTAATTCCTATGGAGAGGGGCTGCGCTCACCTCCTCCTCCTCTCCCCGTACACTGCCGTTGCCCGGTACGGGCGGGCAACGGCAGTGTGAATATAGCCTTAGATAGAGTTAGCAGAAACCTCCGGTAAAGCTATCACTCTAACACTGCGGCGGGGTACAGTGTAATTGTCGGACAGCTCGCAAAGCTGTCCGGCGTATTCATAAGAGGGCGGTGACTGCCGCCTAGCGCGTGGCCTATGGAGCGAGCGGCGCGGTCCAGGGAAGAGGCAGCGCCTTGGACCGCCCCCTCATGATTACATTGTATCCCGCCGCAGTGTTTGATAGCGTTAAGCAAGCAGCTCCTGGTGCCGAAAATTTAGGTGACAGGTCCTCTTTGAGAAAAGTGTTAAAAACAGAAGGTGAATGCAAGATCTTCTGTTCACCATTAACTTAAAAGGAAATCTATTATCAAAATAAGCATGATAAACCAGGGGCACTTACTCATGGATCCAGGCACTGTGAATAGTTACAGTGAATAGGAGCACACCCCCTCCCAATGTGTGCTGTAATTTACTCTGCCAAGGTGAGATTATATCAGGCAGAAGGAGGGGGAAGTGCTAAGGGAGTGGGGGTAAGGGGACTTAATGGTAAAACCCCATAAATTACCCCATTATAGAAACTAAATTGCTTAATATATGGAGTTAAATTTAAGGTGCAATTTACACATTGTAATTTTTTTAGGAAATACTTTCATTTTGCCCCAAAAATTGAGCATCCACAATGAATAAAATAACGAAAAGCTCTGCATAATTTGATACACAATTTCTCCAAAGTATGCCAATACTCCATATGTGGCTGTAAACTGCTCTATGGGGACCCGTCAGGGCATAGAATTAAAGAAGCCTCATTCAAAGCAGATTTGTATGGTCATATTTTACAGGCTACAAAAATGTTTATTTATAGTGGTGTATTTTTTCTGAGATGACATCCACTTTTCAAGTACATCATATATGCATCATGTATTTGTCGTATCCATAGCAAATTGATGAGATTTTATGAACTGATTTCTAATAACTTGTAACTAATTTCTTGGATGGGGGATATGAAAATCATTAATTCTTGTTTAGAATTTATAGGCGTTCACTGCACCATAAAAATATGTTGTTGTGTTTATTCTATGGGTGACCACAATTACATTTATAAACTTTAAGATTTTACTTGTTTTACAGAATACATAATTTGTTTTTGCAGAGGCATAACACAACAATGTTATTTGTTTACAGAGCTTTTATATCTTGTTTTTTTTGCGGGAAAAGCTATACTTTTTATTGGTATCATGTCAGAGTAAATGTTACTTTTTATCCTCAAGTTACGAGGTATATCGTAATATATCATAATTTTGTGCATTTTATTTTACTTTTTTTTTTTACAGGCTTCACTCTACAGGTTCAGTAACAATTTTATTTATTTGTACAGAAGTAGTTACAGAAGTAGTAGTTACAGAAGTGGTAACACCCAACTTGTAGTGTTTTTGTTGCCATTTTCACTTTTTTATGTTATATTTGATTTTTACATTGGATGGGGCATTACGGAACTTTTAATTATTTTTTTAGTTTGTACTTTTTTTTACGGTTTAATTTTTTCCCCTTGTGGGTCTGTTAATTTGATCACTTGTTCAGTGTAATATACTGCAATACTTATATATTGCAGTATATTACATAAGTTAACCTATGCATTCTCCATAGGCTCACAGGCACATTGTCAAATCTAACAGGCATCTACTGTAGGCAGCCCTGTGGTCCTTCACTAGAGCCCATGGCGGCCATAGAAATGATCGGCAGCCCTCTGCGGGTCCCCAGTAATGCCCTATAGACGCCATGGTCACCATGACGGTGGCTTTTATAGGGTTAAGCAGACGGAATCACAACTTTCACAACCCTAGCTGTTACTGCAGAAACCTGGCTGCCACACACAGGCCATGGTGCTATAACTACCCGCACCTTATGACTTACAGTTATTTCAATGTGCGGGAAGGGGTTAAGGAGGCCATTGAGGACAAATAAGAATATTACCACAGTTACAGTATTTCCTTTAATGTATCATCTTTTACCACCAATTATTAAAAGTGGAGAAAAAAATGGTGCGGGCTGCTGTGCCATTTTTCTGCTATGTTAAATGGAACCTCTCAGGTGTGAACATGGCTGTTGAGAGGTAGGTTTCTGGGAGTGGCTTAATCCTCACTGCATTTAGAAAATGTCACAGGTTCTTAGTATTAGGGTTGCTGAATGAGCATGTACTCCATAATCCAAGGATTGTGGCTTGGACGTGAATCTGTGTCTGTATTCAACTTTCTACTATCATACATGAACATTATGGTGTTAGTATTTTTTTCATTCTTATCCATTTAATAAGAAGGCAAGATTAAAATCAGGAAAATTCACAGTTAACACTGTACTCACCTGTGGAGAATTTCTGAATCCTTTTATAGCCTGAAAAATGCCTCCGCCGATGATGCCCATAGTAAAGGCTCCACCGCAATCATCTACAATCCTCCAAGGACTGGATAAAAAAAGTGACAAGCATTAATTAGATATAGTGATAATAATAATAATAATAATAATAATAATAATAATCTAAAAAAGGGGACTGCCTGAACTCATGGATACACCCACTGGTGCATTATCCCATAGCTGCATGCCCACACCAGCAGTGAGTTGCTACATTTGGACATATAGCTGCAATGGATCATTGTGAAGGAGAATGAGGCTGTGTTCACACATGGCTTTTAAATTGCATGTTCAAACGCAATACAACAGCTGAGAAGAGGAGATATGCCATAAGACATAACAAAATTTACAAAACACAATGTTAATAGTAATCTAATTAGGCAAATCTCCTTTCAAAAGACAATGGAAAACACCACATGTCAACACAGCCTGATGCTATCACTGCAGGAGCCAGTGACAGACTGTTAGGCTACTGCTCCAATGTCCACATTAACCCAGATGACAGGTATTTAACCATTTAGATGCTGCTGTCAATGCAGACAGTGGCATCTAAATGGTAAGGAGAAGGAGAGAACATGTTATCCTTCAGGCCTCATGCACTTACATCACCAAGGAGAAATAAGCAGCAATGTGGGTTCATTAACTAAATAAAAGAGATAAGGTCCATAGAAAGTAGCAACACCAAATCAAATAAATAAGAAACATTTAACATCTAAACATCAGAACTAAACATATTTGGCGTCACGATTATCATAGGGACACATGTAGAATAAGGCGAAATGATATTTATGCTCACAAGATATTTAAACAATAAGAAACATGGGCAGAATTGCAGTTTTTGTCCATCCTCCCACAGAACGGGTTAATTATAGTTCTTTAATAAGCTGTAAGTACCAGAAATACGGTGTCCTTTAAAAAAAACAATTGGACCCGCAAAAAACAACCCCTCATACAGGAAAATCCAGATAAAAATGAAAAAAAACTTGTGAGAATATTCTCAGAGTGCCCAGGGGTTAGTGGACAGTCATAAAGAAGGGTTAAAATTTCATTGCTGGATCTTATCTAAGGGCAGCACTTATAATAATATCAGAGGTTTCCAGACCCCAGGTTCATCATCTTTCCTTCCACATTCCTGCTATGAGTAATGAGGTTCATGTATCTGCCTAATCACCTCATGTAACAAGTCACCCAGGCGGTCACCATATTATCCCGGTGCCAACACTGACACGTCCCTATCCAGACAGCATAGGTATGTACCATGTACTAATGGCGGCCCCGCTACAGAACAAATGCCGCCTCTACGGCCGGTCTACTTACCAAGGCTCCCGTGTGTACTCCTCCATGATGTCTGCGAAGGTCGAAAAGAGGAGACACAGGAAGACAGCAGAGCATGTGACTCACCAGGAACGTCAGCCATTGGTTAAAAAGTGGAGTGACGTCACTTCTTTGCTGCCATAGAGACAAGGTGCATCGTGACAGGCGTCTTGCGTTAATCTGTCGCCACAGACTAGACAGCCATTGTTCTGGTGTCCGCAGCTCCAACCCCTTCCTTGCCTTGTTTTTTTATTGCTTTAACAAATAAGCTGCCCCATGTACTGTTGTTTTATATAGGAGACCAGGGCTGACATTCTATAAATGATTTACCATGTGCAAGGTCATTTGACCAGAATTGATCATATCAGCTGCAGCATTCAGACATTATAAGAGTTCTTCACAACCTGACCTGCAAAGTGTTGTAAACAGTGGTTGGGATTGGTATTGCAGTTCACAGCCATGGACTTTAAGGAAATCAATCACTAATATAAAGTAAAAAATAAAATAAACATACTCACATATAGTCATCTTCACCTTGATCCTGGCACCGGTCTTCTTCAGCTATGTCTGGGACTCCGGGCTGTTAAGTATTAATGCTAAGTGTTAATTCCCTTCTTACCCTCTACTAATGGCTATCATGGGATGCCTGCATGCATTTATAAACACCTAGTAAGCCAATGTTAAGTAAGGTGGGCATCAGTAATGGGCCATTGGTGAGGATGTGAAAGGTCGTCCCATGTGAGGGATTTGGACCAACGGGGATGAGAGCTGAGCTAGGGTAAAGATGGGAATCCTAATTAGCAACGCATCCTAGAATGCACTCCTGCCAAAATCAAATATGGCGATTGTTTCATCCCAAGTCGGACCACGCATGTGCAAGGATCGCGGGTACTAACCGAATACAACAGATGTGCACTAGGATGAAAAAAAGAGTATACTTCTAAGTGAAGTGAGAAGGTTTAAATGATGGGATGGTATAATGTAATAATAAAGTGCAGGGAAATAGGGTAATAAAGTGCATGGTGCTAAGGGGACCTATGTACATATGCATAGGTGATCATGTAATAAACAGATATTTTAAAAAATCAGTACTGTAAACAACAGAAAAAAAGGTAAAAAATTATTTTTTACCTTTAATGTGAGAGGCCTCAACGCCCGCAACAAAGGAGGCCACATTATCTACCGCCTCCATCACAAGTGTATAATGATTGCCTTGTTACAAGAAACACTTGTAACAATCTATGCATAAAAATTATATTTCATAGAAATAAAATGCATAACAGTGATAAAAAAGTGCAAAAAGTGATACAATTATGTGAATCAACTTAGTTTAGCCAAAGTATCTCCAAAAACATCCTAAGGAAATTGTAATATAGTACATTATAAGTCTACTAAAAGTATATAAGTCCACCAGATCTTGATTGCTTCTTGCTTCTTAAAAATAATTACTTCTTGATCAATCCTTATAGCTTCACTCCTTGAAGAGAAGAGCACACCATCTCTCCACCAAAAGGCCGATCCAGACCACATCCAACACCAGGAGTCAAAAAAAGTCGCCAAAATCCACCATGGAACCCCACCAGTATTTCCCAATCTAATGAAAGTATACAAAACACAAAAAATTAAAGGGAACCTGTCACCAGGAGACCAATTTTAGCAATCCTCCAGTCCCCTGAAGAGCATAGTACATACACTGGCAATAGTTTTTGTATAAAAATTAGGTTTTACAGAAAAAAATCATATGTTATAAAGTACATTTCAATGCCACGTAGTCTGTGACTAGACACTTATCACCTGGGAGTGGCTATAGAGGAGCAGTTCCCCCACCACCACCCTTGGGAAACCTCTCCTCCATGTGTCCTTTTCAAATATATGGATAATTCACATCACCCAGGAGCAGGGGGCATGAAGAAACATGGCTCCAATCGACTTTCCCCTTCAAATGGGCTAATAAGTCGACTATTTAGGGACACACATTCCCGCCGACCGCACCTGACTATTTGATCTCAACTATATGCCCATGCTCCGGACTATTAAAAAGGACGTAGAGATATGGATACAAGTGTCCTTATCATGGTTTGGGAGGATCAATGTCCTAAAAAATTATGTGCTTCCATGTCTCCTATATTTATTCCAAACTATACCAATACCACTTCCTAGGTCATATTTCAAAGAACTCTGACGTAAGACCCAAGCTTTTGTCTGGCACAACTAATAACCTTGCACCAGGCATGCTATTTTGACATTGCATAAACTTGATGGCGGAACAGGGCTCCCTGACTTATTCAGTAACTATACGGCAATGATAGCCATATACATCTTACACATCTTTCACAAAAATTCCTCAAAACTTTGGGTGGAGATGGAACTGAACATAATCCCTAACATGCATTGGGAGCATTTTGGTGGTTTATACAGCCCCCTACCACAAATCTCTCACCATTCTTGACCCTTCTCCTGGCATAAGTTTGCACGTACATCGGGGTTGGTTCAAAACTCCGGGCCTGCTCACACCACTACTGGGTAATCCAGGCATCCGGGGACCCCTTACACTACCATACTCCACCACCACACCCCTGCCTGCTACAAGACCTCATTTCAGACACAGGAGTTCTCAGACCGAGGTGACAACCCTGATCTCTGCTTCTGTTGCTGACCTCGATTCTCTGCCACCTTCTGCTACGTCCCTGACTCCAATCCTGAGCTGCCTATCCTGACCTCCTGCCTAATTACGAATCTAATTCTCCCTTCCTTTTCTGTACCCCCCCTTGCCACTATTGCAAGCAAAGTTGTACCAGTAGAGCGACCTGGTGGTATCCTGCCGCAGTAAGTCCAACCCGCTTTGCGGCAGGCTCTGGTGAATACCGTGATGGTTCAGTGGGTCCACCACCACCGACCTTGACAATTTGGTTTAGACAATGGAATAATTAATTAATTAATTAATCTGACAGTCAGGATATTTGGTTTCAAGTAATGTTTGCAGGACTGGCATTTTATTGGGAAATTATTGAAGGTTAAATTTTATTATACTAGGCATCTTGCTATTTGTCTTTTCCATATTAACACGAGTGGACATGGTGAACTCCCCACCCAAGTATGCATGTATCTGGCAAAGGGACCTCAATAATTCATGCACAATGACAAAAGACACTGATCTTGACATATAGGGGGTCATTTACTAAGGGCCCGATTCGCGGTTTCCCAACGCGTTACCCGAATATTTCGGATTTGCGCCGATCTTCCCTGTATTGCCCCGGGTTTTTGGCGCACGCGATCGGATTGAGGCGCATCGGCACCGGCATGCACGCGGCGGAAATGGGGGGGGGGGCATATTCGGGCAATACCCCGGGGTCTGCATTCCGGCAGACCTCGGGAACTTCAGCGCAGCAGCGACATCTGGTGGACGTCGGAGGAACTGCCTTAGTGAATCGCTGGAAGACCTGAATCCACCGCAGAGAACGCGCCGCTGTTGGACCGGGTAAGTAAATCTGCCCCATAAATCCTCAATCTCCTGCTGCTTACAAGAATTAAATTACAAGATTCTGACCCAATGGTATAGAAAGCCGGTAAGGCTGCATAAAATGTACCCCACTTTCCCAGATACTTGCTGGCACTGTGGCAAAGCAGTGAGCTCTATGCTTCACTTCGACCTCTACAATAGGGTCTGCTGGGGAACGATCACACCAACCTCCGAATTAGTGCTTCTGTTCATGTTCTCTGGAACTATTGCAAAATACCAAAAAAGCCTTTATTAAGGCCATGCGCCAAATAATTCTTACTTCATGTGATTGTTCTAGACTTGAATAAGAAAGGCACACACATGTCTTTATAAGACCTCACAGTGCATGTCAGAGTTGGTACAACCACAACTCTTCATCATCTTGGCAGTTTAACCAAATTAAGCAATCGTGGCAAAAGAGCCTTGGTAAGAGAAGTAAAGAAGAAACCCAAGATACTGTGGCTGAGTTCCAGAGTTACAGTAGGGAGATTGGAGAAAGTTCGACAAAGTCAACTATCACTACAGCCATCCACAGTTGGGATTTTATGGCATAGTGTGCCGACAGAAGCCTCTCTTCAGTGCAAGACATATGAAATCCCCCATACAGTTTCCAAAAATCACATGAACTACTTAAATTGACAACTAGATGGAACCATTTCTCCTGTCACAGGGTGTTGGTGTCATATCACTAATGGGGACACATCCTATTGTCACTGGTGCCTCCGTGTGCCCCTGTTCTGCGCCACAGCTACTCACTCGTCCTGGCTCCTGCTCACAGGTCATCAGCCGTGTGTGTGCGTCCCCGCCTCCTAGAGCGCGTGTGTGCCAGCTGCAGAATAAAAGGCCAGTGCACACCCTGCCAAGATCTTAGTGCTTATGCCTATGAGAAAGCTGTTTCCTGTAACCCGTGCTTGTTATTGGAGTCCCAGTTGTGACCCTGGACCTGACCATGACTTTACTCCTTTGCCAGCCCTGACTTCCTGCTCTGTTCCTGATTCTGCACCATTGCCGCCTGCCCTGACTACCTGCCTGTCCCCGACCTCGAGACTGCCTAGCATTTCTGTACCTGGATTTTAGCTGCCACCACGGAACGACCTGGTGGTACCACACTGCAGCAAGACAATCCTGCTTTGCGGCGGGTCTGCGGAAGACCGGGTACCACTTAGATTCCGCTCCCAGGTGTCTTCTTACATCATCGTCTGCGGGGGTTCAGGGGGTTCACTACTCCAAATCCTGATACCCACCACATGCCTCCTAGTATATAGGTTGTCCCAGCACATGCCTCCCAGTAGATAGGTAGCCACAGCACATGCCCCCAAGTAAATAGGTAGCCACAGCACATGCCCCCAGTAAATGGATAGTCACAGCACATACTCCCAGTATATAGGTAGCCACAGCACAGCACACGAGACCCAGATGCAGCCAAAAAAAAGAGCCATATCTGTCTCCCGAGCCATAGGCTACACAGACTTTTTGTGGCACTATTGATTAACTATTGAGATACAGTGGCACTCCCCAAGATTCCATGAAACTCCTTAAAATGTACATATGGCAGCATACTGTTGTATTAGTGAAAATTAATCAAAAGTCTCTGTGTAGCCATCCTTATAGGATAAATAACAAAGCACATCTCAGCACAGATGAGATGATGCAGAATTGAGAGCTCATGCGCAAAACAAGTGCAACATCCCCCACCAGGGCCTAACCTTGGGGCCTAGAGGCAGCTGGGGCCCAGAGTACCGGAGTGGCTGGCAGTTGTGCCCTAGGCACGCTGTGGTCACGGTGCTTGGTGTGGGGACTGGAGGGCTGTCCTACAGCCTGACAGGTCTCCAGCAGATGGTGTGTGCAAGAAATATGGAGGGAGTGGCTGATGCACTGGTTCTCCCTGGGGCACCCCTTTAATGTCTTTAAGATATGTCCCTGGGTAATGGATGGGGAGCCTGTGGTGGTGATACAGCCGTATCCAGGGATCAGACGGAGGCAATGTTGTGCAAAATAACTCATGGTTCTTTATTGGAACAACTGCAGGCAACGGGCCAAACAATCTTGTAACAGATTCCGGATTACAGGATATTCCAGATTACTGGAGTGGTCATGGAGAATGGTCCTTAGGAATTGATTCACCAGCCTGGTACTACCAGGCTGGGAGGAGCTGTGTCCAACTGTGGAAGCTGCAGCTTGTGTCCTGGGTTTAGCTGAGTGTCAGCCCTGATGGTGGACTGACACTCTCTCCCTTCACTCAGTGTGTTCTGGAAGGTGTGCTCTACAAGAAAGCTAGATCCCAAGAGGCCTAGCCCCTCCCTCTTCAGGGGTTTTGTTAACCTGGTCAGGTGGTGGCTAACTCTCCAATCACACTCCCGCTTACATAGGGCAATACAATTGGATGACAATTCACATATACTTAACCCTTGCCTGATCAGGCAGAATCTACCGCTGCCAATACCTAATGTCCAGGGTCTGGAGCCTTCCTGGAGGGTTCGCAACTCCCTCTGTCAGCTCCTAACCTGGAGAGGGCACCTGTTCCCAACTACTCCCTTGCCATTGTATTGGCAGGGGTGTTGCACAAGCACATTCAAACTGTAAATCTGGTTACTCACAGATGACATATTTTCTTCTTATACCTACATTACTTCTTCTGTCCAAGACATTATTATCTCCTCCACCTTATTATAACACACTTTTAATGTTCTTTTTCTCCCCACAGACTACTCTTATATCCCCACAGTAGCCAATACAGTAAGTGTCCGCACAGTAGCCAATATGAAATGCCTCCAAACAGTGGCCAATATAGTAATAGTGTCCCCACTGTACCCAATAAAGTCACAGAACCCAAAGTAGAGAATATAGTAAGAGTGGTCCCCCAATATCTGACAGTAGCCAATATAGTAACTGTGCACACATGTAGCCATAATATACACATTGCCTCCAGTAGACATTAGTCATTCTGTTCCCCTGTGGCCACAAATTACAGTTCCCACTAGTAGCCAACAGTAATAGTGACCCCAGCAGTCAATATTAACTGTGCCTTCAGTAACTCTATCCCCAGGAGACAGTAGTAAGTGTGTTCCAGTAGCCAGTAATAGCATTGCCTCTTTTAGCCTTATTACGGTTACACCCGCGATCCGTACCGTGCCGCGGTTCCCACTCCCCCAGGTCCATGCTCACCGCACCTGGCTCCGGACTCCATGACAATCCCGTCCTGGTCCCATGCCGGCTTCCTCCGAGGCCGCGCTCCCGATCCTAGGGTGCTCGCGCCCCCGACTCTTCAGGAATTTAAAGGGCCAGCGTCTTCCTTATTGGCGCTGACATCCCGGCTCTGCTATATAGCCTGGTGAATCCCAGCATCCCCTGCCGGATCTTCAGTTCATTCTACTGAAGAGAAAGCCTCCCTGATCGTTTCCAGACGCCTCTGTGATTCCTGAGCATTTCCAGACGCCTCCGTGTTCCTGTGGTGTTCCCCTGTTCCTGTGGCGTTCTCGTGTTGCCGTGTTCCTGTGGCGGTCCTTTAATCCTGTGGCGGTCCTGTAATCCTGTGGCAGTCCGGTTATCCTGTGGCGGTCTAGTTATCCTGTGGCGGTCCGGTTATCCTGTGGTCTTCCGAGGTCCTGCCAGCCGTCTTTCCGAGGTCCTGCCAGCCGTCCTTCTGAGGTCCTGCCAGCCGTCTGTCACGACTGGGAGTCTGTGGACCCTCTGGACCACCGCGGGAGGTGGTACTAGCCGACCTGGGACCGGGGTCTAAGTGGAACCCGGTGTTCACCAGAGCCCGCCGCAAAGTGGGATGGACTTGCTGCGGTGGGTAACCACCAGGTCATTCCACAGGTGTGACTAGCCCGCGGTGGCTGCCAAGGTAGTAACACAGGAGACAGTCTGTACCCGGAGTGACGGCAGGAGAATAGCACAGGAAGGCACACCAGGACTCACGTCAGGAATCGCAGGAGCTGGCACACAGGAACGCAGGACCACAGGGACGGACTGGCACACAGGAACGCAGGACCACAGGGACGGACTGGCACACAGGAACACAGGACCACAGGAACGGACTGGCGCACAGGACCACAGGAACGGACTGGCACACAGGAACGCAGGACCACAGGAACGGACTGGCGCACAGGAACGCAGAACCACAGGAACGGACTGGCGCACAGGAACCCAGAACCACAGGAACGGACTGGCACGCAGGAATCACAGGACCACAGGAACGGACTGGCACGCAGGAATCACAGGAACGCAGGAATAACGGGAGCTTTCTCTTCAGGGACGTTTGAAGATCCGGCAAGAACAATAGGAAGGGGCTGGAATTTAAATCTGATCAGCGCCAATTATGCTGCATGCTGGAAGGAGCTTCCCGTGTCTATGCTGGTCTTGTAATGCAGGAGGGAGGTGCAGAAGGCAGAGAACTCTTCATCGTGCAAACAAGAGAAGCTATTCATGAGAAGAATCATAGTCAGCAGGTTTACGGCTGGTCCGGGGGCAACCAAAATTGAACAACACAGGAACTGATAGAGACAGGTTGGAATTATATCTGTGAAATGCTATATTTTTCTTAATAACAGTGAATTAGAGAATGTGTTATTTTATTATCCTGAGTATATTTAAGAATCTTGTCTCTGTGGGAATTCCCCATTTAAAGAAATCTACCATCAGAATCAAGCAATCAAGATCCAGGTACCTTGATTGTGGTGGGCATACATCGGCACCAGGGAGATAGGAATACATAGTGCTGTATTCCGTAGAAAGATAGGACATATCCTATCTTTATACGGGCTACAGAACAGTACGGTGCCGCACTTGTTCAGCGCCGTGAGGCCATAAAAATGTATGGGGGACGTATATACGCAGTATATACGTCGGCCGTATATACGCCCCCCATACGTTCGTGTGAATGAAGCTTTAGATGGTAGAAGCTCAAAACATTGTTACCCTTTTGCTTGCCAGTGTATAGCTGCAATGATAAATGCTTGTTAATCAATCCTGAGCACTATCACCCATTTAACACCTGGACAGAAGTACTGTATAAATAATCCATTGTTAAACCTGAAACATGGCACTGGTCATGTGATCTAAATGTGATCCAGCTCATATGTTTTGTCATATAATCCTGTTGTTAACCGAATGCAAGGAGTGATCCTATATCACATGAGTGATCCTATATTAAGTTGAAAGCACTTTTTCCATGGATGTGCATTGCAAGACTGCTCCTTTTACTATACCCAATTCAAATGGTACGTGAAAGCTATGTAGATAAATCTTTATAAAAAAGATTGCATAGTTGCATTGTTGCATTGTAGTTAAATGGTCACTAACTTTTCCAAAAACTTTGCTCTGGTAAGATATTAAAATGTTTTTCTATTTAATTGTACTGTAAGCTTTATTTATGCAAAGTGCTCCTCTTTCCACTTACTTTGGTTCTTTATTATTATCCTTTCTTTCCTCCTTGCTAATCGTTTTTTTACTACTTCTTCTAAATTGCATCATCTTGGTAAAAAGACAGGCAGAAACACATTGGGGGAAAATTTACTTACATGATCCTGTCGCAATCCCCGCTGTGCATTGTCCGACGATCATGGACTCCGGCGTGATTCACTAAGATCGTGCGCCTGATTTCCTGCATGTGTCACTTCCCCACTCAGGTCCGCCGGAGTTCACCTTCTTCTTCCCGGTGCATGTAAGTGCATTGTTTTGGGACACTATTTAAATGTTAAATCCTGCGCTGAAGTCTGAATCCGTCGGATCGTCTATTAATCGTCGGAATATCCAAAGTTTTTGCGGTCCGCGGACCCTTACTAAATGAACCCCATCAAGTCTTCAGATTACATGGAAGATCTAACGGGAAGAAGGTGTGGAATTAAGTAAAATGAATGAGCAGCAAGTTGCACAAATTACTATATTCACCTTTAAAGGTGTTTGCCTATTAAAGAAAATTCTCAAATTTCAATCCCCCAGTGATGTTTACACAAAAAACTTCATTTTAACCTCTTACTTTACAATTTTTCTCAGACACTTCATGATTCCTCTAGTTCTGTGTGCTGATGTGGTTAAATTATCAGGGTATAGGATTATAAACACTTTCTCTTCTTAACATTCCACTACAGGGGTGCACAACTAGCGGCCCATGGGCCGCATGCAGCCCGCCAGGCAAAATCTGTGGGCAGCAAGGGGCACTAGAACTGAGGGCAGCAGTGGGGACTAGAACTGGGGGCAGCAGTGGGAACTAGAACTGGGGGCAGCAGTGGGGACTAGAACTGGTGGCAGGAGGGGGGAACTAGAATTGGGGGCAAGAGGGGGGACTAGAATTGCAGGCAGGATGGGGGAACTAGAACTGAGGGCAGCAGGGGAGGAAATAGAACTCGGAGCAGCAGGGGGAAACTAGAACTGGGGCAGCGGTGGGACTAGAACTGGGGGCAGGAGAAGGGGAGGAACTAGAACTGGGGGCAGCTGCGGAGGAAATAGAACTGGGAGCACCAGGGGTGAACTAGAACTGGGAGCAGCAGGGGGGCTAGAACTGAAGGCAAGGGGACTAGAACTGGGGGCAGGAGAGGGGGAGGAACTAATACTGGCGAGGCGCAGCAGGGGGGGCTAGAACTGGGTGCAGGAGGGAGGCATGACTAGAACTGGGTGCAGGAGGGGGCTGCCTGAGTAAGGAGAGAGAGAAAACCTGAGGGAGGCTAGGTGTCTGTGGAAGGGGGAAGAACAGTTTTATAGTAGTTATATTCCAGTACATAGGGGATAGTATCATAGTAGTTATATTCTGGTACATAGGGGGCAGAATTATAGTAGTTATGTAACAACAGGCAAAATATGGAGGGTTCAAGCACACGTCATGCAAAAAACTGTTTAAAATAATCCAAGAAAATGGACTACATGGACACACAAACAAACCACGCCAGCAGGAAGTCCGTGAGTGTGTGAGTTTATCCTGGAATTCAAGGCTGGGGGCTAGAGGCAGAGAGCAGAGAAGCTCAACGTCAGACAGAAAAACAAGATGTTTGCTGACCCTGGGTCGGGTCTAGGGTCAACCAAAGTTGTGTACGTCAGGAATGATAGAGACACGTTGAACTTATATCTGTAAAATGCTGTATTTTTTTTTTAAATACGGTTAATTAGAGAATGTGTTATTTTGTTATCCTGCGTACATTTAAGAAACTTGTCTTTGTGGAAAACCCCTTCAACATCAAGTGTTTTCTTGAAATGAAGTTATTAATTGCAGGGGCATGTGAATGTCCTTGGCCAGTGCCTAGTTTAAGGAGTAGGGGTAGAAATAGTAATTAACCCCTTCCCGACATTTGACGTAATAGTACTGCATCGCGGCAATCGTATCTGCATCGGGAGGTGCGGTCCTGCAAGCTTCTGGCGCCCCCCCCCCGCCCCCGTGGGCTTACCGGCGGGGGTCCGCTGCTCCGACGCAGCCCCGGGACTGCGGTGCCCGGGGCTGCGAGATCTTCCTCTGGAAGCTGGTGCCTGCCTTCTGCAGGACCGGCTGTAAGACACTGGGCATGCGCAGCATGCTCAGTGTCTTAACATTACACAGTGCAATCATCTGTATTGCACTGTGAACCTGGAAAAAAGTTGAAACAAGTGATCAGAAGATCCTTGTTCAAGCTTAGATGGCAGTAACTGTAAAAAAGTAAAAAGGTAAAGGTTTTTTACAATAAAAATAAATAATAAAAGAAAGTGAAAGTCCCCCAAACACAACATTCCCTTTACACAAGTAATAAAGTATAAAAAACACATAATCACAAAAAAACACCATATGGTATCGCTGCGTCCGTAACAATCTGTACAATAAATCCTAATCATAATTGGGACCCGCTCGGTGAACGTGGTAAAAAAAAAAAAAAAAACTTGCCAAAAACGGAACTTTTTATCAAATTGCTTTACAAAAAATGTTCTAAAAAGTGATCAAAAAAGTACAAGCACCAAAATGATACCAATAAAAAGAGCAACTTGTCACACAAAAAATAAGCTTACAACCAGCTCGTAAACAAAAAAACTATAGTTATGCCGCTATAAATATGGCAATAATAAAACAAATGCAATTTTTCTATTCTAGTTTTCCTTCAATAAAAAGGACAAATAAAAATAAAACTATATAAATGAGGTATCACCGTATCGTAGTGACCATAGAATAGAGTAAATTGTGTATTGTTATGCTACAGTGAACACCCCCAAAAAAAAAATGCTAAAATCCAAAACAGAATTGATGATTTTATTTTCTCCACAGTAAAAAGTTAATAAAATTGCTTCAATAAGCTAAAACCACTAAAATAAAGGTTTTTTTTACAGTGCATCTTGTCTCGCAAAAAATAAGCCCTTATTGTCTAAATTGTTAAAAAATAAATAAAGATTGTATAGCCATTCCCAAGAGTCGTGTTATAGAACGGTGGCGGCTGGTAGTGACTGCCCACAGATGTCAGACACAGTGATCGGGGCAAGTGGCGGCTATTCTGACAGCATACATCTGCTGCCCAGGACCAGGGGGTTAGGTCGCCCCACACGCCCAGTTATGATCGCTGCTATTGGCTCATCAATTCAGACGAGCCAATAGCAGCGAATTTACTTATGACGTCAGTAATACCGGTCACCATGTCTAGACACGGTGTAGACACGGTGATCGGGGCAGGGTGGCAGCTGTTCCTGACAGCCAACAATTTTGCCTTGCGGTCCAGAGGGGTTTTGTTGCCCCCCTCTGTCCATGTTTGTGCTATGGCTGGTCGATTTGGTCCAGCCAAAGCAGCAATATTCGTCACAAAGGGCATCGCTAGGGTGAATAAGAGCAACACTTGGCGATAATTTCACTAAAACGAAGATATGGTAAAAAGCGCTGGCCGTGCACATTGTACAGATTACGATGTACAACTCTACGAGGGTTCCAATGTGCAGGTCCGCCGTATCATTTCTCCGTTTTTCAAGAGGAAGATATTAGGAAAATAATATTGGGACAAGAAGGACGGGGCTCCAGTACCTCTGGTTTAGATGTTCCTGTGTTTTGCCAGGACAGATTTTCCCGGTGAATTCTGCTGCTTCTAAAGGTAGGACTCAATAAGAGTCTGTTCCAAAATAGGAGTTAGGATGGACACTATATACAACTAAGAGACCTGCGACAACTCCAAGTGTGACAAAAGTTTAGTTGGTCCCTTGATATATTGTACCTCCTTATACGCAACACATTCACAATTCACGCCCAACCTGTTGTGAATTAATTTCGGTAAAATGATAATTGTACAGCTGTTATGTCAGTTCTCCCTATACCCCTCCATTATTTCATAAGGGCGCCAACATAACGGCACTGAACTTTCCAGAAATAATTGCAATTTCCATCTTGGACTCCATTGCACATCGTATTTGGAAACCCACCGTATGTTCAAAATGCTCATTTCACCAGTGTATTACACTACACCACATATTACACCTTGCTATATTCCCCAAGGGGGTGTACATTCAACAATTAGGGTCACTTTTCGGGTTTTCCTCTGTTTTGGAACACTACGGCTCTCCAAATGTATCCTGACACAGTGAAGGATTTCTTGCAAATTTGGCCTCTAAAGAAAACATCCCTCTTTTCCTCTACTGAGCGCCCATAAAGTTTTTATATGCACATGTGGGGTACTTTACACACGGGAGAAATAGTTTTTACACCCTTTTTGGGGTTATTTAAATATTATCCCTGTGGCTTACATAAATTAGGGGTAAGGGACATTTATAGGAAAATTTTCACCTTTTTTAATGATTAGGGCTATTGGGATCATTACCTGTAGGGGCAAATACATAATTATACATAGCAAAATTCTCTAAAGGGTGTGCGTTCAAAAGTTAGGGACACTTCAGATTCTTCTCTGTTTATACCACTGGGTGTTCAAATGCATGTCAAACATTTCTGTCAAATTTGGCTTCTAAAAGGCAAACATCCCCTTTCCTTTTACTGTGTGCGCCCATACAACATTTATATGTGGGTACTTCTACACTTGAGAGAATAGGTTTACACATTTTGGCTATATAAAATACGAGTAAAATGACTTATAAGAAAATTTCACCTTTTTCCTATTTAAGTCCTAATTAAATCAAAACACCTTACGGACAAATACACATATTACACCTTGCTAAATTCTCTAAGGGTGTGCTTTCCAAAAAATGGTGACACTTGTTGGGTTCGCTCTGTTTTGGTACCACTACGGCTCTAAAGCATCCTGACACATGTAAAAGATGTCTGTGAAATTTGGCTTCTAAAAGGACAACGCCCTTTTCCCTTCTGAGCTTCAATCGGTACCCATACACATTTTATTGCATGTGTGGGGCAATTTATATTGGGAGAAATGCAGTACACATTTTTGGGGTTGTTTCATCTTAAGCCTTATGGCAGTGGTGGCGAACCTAGGCACGGGTGCCAGAGTGGCAATCAGAGCATTTTGTGGGCACTCAGGTTGTCATCCAGGACAGAGTTACCAAACAGGACAAAATCCACCACATTTTCCGTAGTCCCAGGAAACTTAAGAGATGCTGCTCTCAGCGCTATTTTAAAGCAACATCCATTGGCTTGGTTTGGAGTGCCGGAAAAGTAAGAAGGAATGGAAGGGGCTGCATATTTTGGAGGTCATCTGCTGGACCTCATTCTTCCTCTGGAGAGAAGCTACAATGATAGTCCTCCCTCCTTCTTCAACTGTATTGTGGCCTTAGGAGCTATACGATTGAAATATGTGAAAGAACAAGGAACAATAAGTTACTGCTTAAAATTCCATGTTGGCACTTCACGGTAAATAATGGATTTAGTTGTAGCATGGGCACCGGTCTCTAAAAGGTTCGCCATCACTGCCTTATGGGATACAAAATTAGCCGTAAAAGTGACTTTTTTGGGAAAATGTTCATCTTTTTCCTTTTAGGGTCCTATTCAAGCAAAAACCTGTAGGGGAAAATACACATAATTACACCTTGCTAAATTCTCCAAAGGGTGCACTTTCCAAAATGGTGACACTTGTTGGGGTTCGCCTCTGTTTTGGTACCACTAGGCTCTCTAAATGCATCCTGACACATGTAAAGGATGATTGTCAATCTGGCTTCTAAAAGGCCAAAACCCTCTCCCTTCTGAGCCTACTGGTACCCATACAACACTTTAATGCAAAAGTGGTGCAGTTCTGTGCTTAGGAGAAATAGTTTTACACATAGGGGTTGTTTCATCTTTTACCCCCTTGTGGCTTACAAAAATTTGGGGTTAAAAGTGACTTTTGAGAAAATTTCATCTTTTTTTCCTTTTGGGGCTATTGAATCAAACACCTGTTGGGGAAAATACACAAATTACACGTGCTAAACTCTCCAAGGGGTGTACTTTCCAAATGGTGTCTCTTGTTGGGGCTTTCTTTGTTTTGGTACCATTATGGCTCTCCAAATGATCCTGACACATGAAAACTTTTTCAGCCATATTTGCCCTTCAAAAACGAAACAATGCCTTTCCATTCCAAGTGCCACCCTGTGCCCGTACAGCAGGTACAGTGAGACAAATGGGTTTTGGCATACCTCAAGAGGAATTGCCCTCAACACATTGTAAAATGCATTTTCCTTTTTAACATGTGAAGGTGCAAATTTTAGTGTTCACTGAATCTATAGTAAGAGTAAAATTACATTTCTCTAATTTCACTTTCATTTATCTTTCACCCTCATGAAACGCTCATCGGGTTAAACAAAATTCCCAAAAGTTGTTTGTGAATATTTTGAGGGTGTAGTTCCTAAAATGGTGTCATTTGTGGGGGTTTCTGTATGTGGCCTTATAAAGTCACTTCTAACTAAATTGACCCTCCAAAAAGTAGGTTTTGATGATTTCGTGAAAATCTGAAAAATGCACCTAAAATTATAAGCCTCCTAAACCATCCTAAAATAGGAAAGGATTTGAAAAATGATGCCAAAGTTAAAAGAAGCAGACTATGGAAAATGTTAGTTATGAAGTATTTGTGATATGACCAAACTTTCTAAAAAGTAGAACATTTTGAATTTGGAAAATATTGTTTTTTTCAAACTTTTGCCAAATTTCCATTTATTATAAAATAAATACTAAAATATTGATTAAATTTCTCAACCAGCAGGAAGTTACAATGTGTTCACGAAAAAAAACAATCTCAAAATCAACATGGATATGTTAAAGCGTTCCAAAGTTAGAAACCACTTAATAGACACATGTAAGATTTTAAAAGGGCCGTTGTCAGGAAGGTGAAAAGTGGTCTTCAGCGTTAAGGGTTAACAAAGTTAGTGCTTGCCTGCCGCCAGAAGTGCCATGTCGCCGTTCGGAAGGAGTCGGACGACCTGAAGAGGCGTGACGGATGAGCATGAAGACACAAAATCAGGGCGAAGACCAGTGAATGGATAAACATGCTTGTCAGCACATAGTGGTTTGTGTTGATAAATGTATACGATCTGTGGGGTTAACCATGGGATCATATGGACCTTTAGATAAAGGTGTAGTTAGGTTTTTTACTTAGTGCAAGAGTCATGATGGGATTGTTTTTACCCGCTCTGCAGTGTGTTACAGTAGTTCATATGTGACAAGGTATCTTAATCAATTAAGTGCACACAATACCGTCTTTGGAGATGGAGGGGAAACAGAGGGCTTGAGAACTGACAGGGTATTGGGTAAAAACCACCCTTATGGACTGGAGGTTCAGTGACCCAAATCACCTCCTACACTGTCACACAAAAAACCCCAAACATTTATACTTGCCTTTTGGCACGTTCGGCATAGTACACCCGCCATCACTGCGCAAGCACTATAGGTACAGCCCATGTTCAGTGGAAGCAGGTTATTGCAGATCTGTGATGTGGTCCAATGTGCCTACATCAGGTAAGTATAAAATGTTGTGTTTTTTAATAAATAATGCCATGCAAAGATGATATACAGTCGATTTGAGACACCTACACCACAGTTCCATTTGGTCTTCTAGTTGGTTAAGGGTCCCAAATTGACCTGACAAAACAATGTGACAGGGTTGTGTGATCTATAGAGTTATGCGTATCCTGCTCTAGATGTTGTAATGATCATACATTCATAAAAATTTGTGTTAAATGGTAAGACGGCACAGTTGTTATTGAGCCATGCCACCTCCTATTCTGTATTTTACACTGGGTTTTGCAATCTGCAAGGAAAGAGAGGAAGTACCCCTGAACTATTTAAAAGTGTGCACCCCGCACTGTCCTGTTTGATCATAGATACGGTAAGTCATTAAAGACCTCCCAATATGGTAGTAAGCCATAAACCATTGATGATATATTCTCTGTATCTGCTATTTGTATTTGGTCATGCACCCACTCTGTGTTTGGGCTGTGTGATATCGTTTATACATTGTTGTACAGCTGGATTATACACCTTAGAAATGAGTTCGCAGCTGGGATTATCACCTTAGAAATGATTCGCAGAGTTCGCCAGTAGATATCGCCACACTCCCATTGGGGCCTAGCCTTTTTCTTGTGGCCTGAGGCAGCTGGGGCCGAATTACCAGAGTGGCCTGCTAATGCGGCCTTAGCACACATGTGGTCACGGTGCTTGGTATTGGGACTGGAGGTCTGACCTACAGCCTGGTAGGTCTCAGCAGGTGGTGTGAGCCAGAAATATGTAGGGAGAGGTGATGCAATGGTTTCTCCCTGGGCAACCCTTAGGTGTATGTAGGATGATCCCTAGATGATGGATGGTGAGCCTGTAAAGGTAAGCAGCCTTATTCAGGGATTAGATGGAGGCACGTTGTGCAAAGTTTAATCAACTTTAAACCGCAGGCAAAAGCCAAACGGTAGCAGCAGGGTCAGCAAGCTGAAAGGGTTTGATGGAGTAGCGGTCCAACAGGAAGGTTGCTCTCAGCCTGGTGTAGCTTCAAGGCTGGGCTGGTAGAGATGGAGCGGGTCCAGATGGTCCCATCCCTAAACCATCTCACCAAAACCCTTTAACCTGATATATCGGTTAAAAGTGGTGTGAATGGAGTGATTGACTGGCTGTGCCTGCTATATATATTTGAGAGGAGCCGTTCATGAGCCAGAGGACGGCTTTTCTAGTGAGCCTAAAGAGCACAGTCACTAAGAAGAGCCATCATTCCCATCACTATCTTCAGACTGAGACCCTGTGCTCCTGACTGCTAGGGTTTATAAACTCCCTTGATCAGGTGGTAGAAAATCTCCAATCAGCTTCAGCTTGCTTTACAATATCACTATGCCTTCCCAGGCAGTGTTAACTCCCGTCTTTAGTAACCGTCTCTAGAAACTTTCCTTGGGGCATTAACCTTTTACACGCCGCGGTCACGTCTGGCCAGTGGCCGAGGCTGGGGCTTCTTCCGGAGCGGGTCCAGCGTTAGCATGCTCAGTGTGTTACATATACAGTCTAATACATCTGTATTGAACTGTATTAGGTGAGAAAGCTTGAAACAATGATCCAGAGGATCACGTGTCAAGCCAACCTGTAAAAGTAAAAAAAAAAAATGTTAAAAACATTAATAAAAACATTTATTAATAAAAAGAATTAATAAATAAAGTCAAAGTCCCCTAACACAAACATTCCCTATACATATCTAATAAGTAAAAAAACAAACAAATCACCAGAAAAAAACCCACATATTGGTATTGCTGCGTCCGTAACAATCTATTACAATAACTCCGTACCATATGGGACCCTCCTGCTGAGCGCCCTAAAAAAACAAAACCCGAAAAACTCGCCAAAAATAACTCCTTCACAAAATGTTCTAAAAAGTGAACAAAAAAAAATTATGTACGCCAAAATGGTATCACTGAAAAGAACAACTCAACACGCAAAATATAAGAGCCTAAACAGCCCTGTCAACCAAAAAATACCTATTAATTAAATCTCGAAAAGATGGTGAAAACGAGATTTTCTCTGTATTAGTTTTCTTCAAGTAAAATTGTAAAAATATATAAAAAGATATATAAATGATGTATCACCACTAACCGTAGTGATCCATAGAATAAAAGATAATATGTTATCTTATGGTACGGTGTAGAAAGGGAAACCAAAATTTAATGTTGTTTTTCCTACATACATTTAAGAGTTAATAAAATCTCATTAATAAAGAAATGAACCACTTAAATTAAGTATTTGTAAAGTGTATCTAATGTCGCAAAAAATAAGCCCTTTTTATCCAAATTTCCAAAAAAATAAAGATTGTATAGCCAATAAAAAGGGACAATGCGTAATCTGCTTGAATGGCCGCGTTCCCTTCAATGCATGGATATCCAGTTAAACATACGCAAAGTGATTTAAAATAGTTTTCTCCGACACCAATACTTTCATGTTAGTTGAAAATTTTGGTGGTATGTTTTGACATTATTTATGAGGAAGAAAATCAGATATTTGGTTGAAAAATTTGAATTGATTTTAACTCAAAAAGTTTACTTTAGCAAGTTCCGCAAATATAATTTACGATACGGGGACTCCCTTCTCATCTGTCGGGAAAGGGAAAACGCTCCCTGCACCTTTTTTTACCTTTCTTTATCCTACCCATATTTCTTTATACCTTTCTCGGTTTATTCCTATTTTCCAACCCAATCTTCCTGCAACTAGACTCTCTCGAAGTCCTTTTTTATGTGAATCGGTTTCCTCTTATGACACCTTCACCTCCCTAACCACTTCTTCCCATTATTCTCGCCTGCTTATTATGTTTGTAGGATGTTATGGGGATTGCACATTAGGTGCGATGTTTCACCATTTTTACATAAAAAAACACGTTAAATCCTGCTATTGAGGGGACTTGCTCAGGTTGTTCAGCACTTTGACGAGACCTAAATAAAAGTTAAAACCCCATAAATTACCCCAGTATAGAAAAAACGTACACACCCTCAACGTACGGATAAAACAATTGTTATTGAGCCTTGTTAACCCTTTAAGGTTTTTACAGGTGGTTAAACAAAATCGATGCAATTTGAAAGGGAAATTTTTTGGCTAAATTAATGTCGGGTTTTCAAAAAAGTGTAAAAGTTGGCGGACGGAATAAAAGTAACAAAATGCTCCCAAAAATTGAAAAACCCTTCCCTCCTGCGTTATAAACAATCCCCCATATGTGGTGGTGACTGCTGGTATGGGCACACACCATGGCACAAGAGAAGCTTGCAGCAATTCAGAGCAGATAGCATTGTCACTTTATTGGCTATCAAATCTTTATTTTGGGCAATGGAACATATAAGGGCTTATTTTTTGCCGACATGAAAATGCCATTTCCAAATCTCATTTATGGGTATTAGCGTGATTGATGGGTTTATTAAATCTCCTGAATGATGGGTGAAAAGGAAAATTGCAATTTGGTTTCCTTTCTTTTTGACTTTGGTGGTCGATACACAGTACACTAAAAATACTATATTATCTTTTAGTCTACAGATCACTACATTACAGTGATACTCATTTATATAGTGTTTCATTTAATTTTACAATTTTACTGGATAAAAACTAATATCGAGGAAAATCTTATTTGTTTTTAACATCGCCATCTTTCGGAGACGTAACTAATATTTTTGGTTGAAAGAGTTAGTTAGGGCTTATTTGTTACGTGTTGAGTGTTCTTTTCAGTGGTACCATTTTGGCCCCCACATAACTTTTTTGATCACTTTTAGAACATTTTTGTGCAGAGATTTATGAAAAAATTTAATTTTTGGATGTTTTTCGGGTTTGTGTTTACAGCGTTCACCGAGCGGGTCCATAATTGTTTCTGACTATTGTATGGATTGTTACGGACGCGACGATACCAAATATGTGGTTTTTTTGGCGATTTTGTGTTTTTCTCCTTTTATTGCCGGTGTATAGGGGCATATTTGTGTTTAGGGGGACTTAACTTTATTTAATTAAATTTTTATCAAAAAATGTTTTAATGTAAGTTTTACTTTTTATTTACTTTCACAGAGTAAGCTTGAAGAAGCGGTAAGCGCCGCGGGGTGGTACGATTCACTTTAAATTCCCCCTAACACGCCGGCGGTCAGCGCGACCCGGCGTGTAGGGCGTTAAACACCTGCGATCAGAGAAATCTCGATTCCGCAGGTGTTAGAGGCAGGTGTCGGGCTAGAATATAGCAACACCGCCGATTTGGCCCCGGCTCGTTCAGGAGCCGGGGCAGAAGCATGACGTAATAGTACTGCCATTTTGCGGGAACGCACCTCCCGCAGATGGCAGTACTATTACGTCAAATGTCGGGAAGGGGTTAAAGTGACTTGCATCTAAGCAGGCCTGCAAAAGCAGGATGTGTGTTTTTATGAAAATTGAGAATAGTACCTAAAGGTCAAAGCCCCCAGAACATGTTACAAAATGAGAGAATAAAAAAAAACATGGATACATAAAGTAGACATTTGGTTAATGTTTAGTTATCAAATTTTTTTGCTGTTATGACTACGTATGGAAAACGTAGCAACAGTTTCAATTCAAAAGCAAAACTTTTTCCAAATTTTCACAAAATATCTGATTGTCATAAAATAAACGCAACACATACCAACAAAATTTTTCAAACTAAAAGGAAAGCTAGAAAGTGGAAACGAAAACAAGTTCATAAAACAAACTTGCGATATGTTAAGCGTTCCAAGTTATAACCCTTCTAGTTGGACACATGGGCCAGATTGAAAATAAACCGTGTCAGGACGGGAATAGTGGCTTCGCTTAAGAGGGTTAAGGGTTTGGTTTCAATACTACATGAATCTTCGGGACATGTATCTTATAAGATTTCAAGCTATGCCCTCCAAACAATATCTGATCCAGGTCTCTTCTATATGGTCACCAATGTTGGTGTATACTGGTGACTCTGGTATACAAAAAGGGTCTGGTGACAGGTTCCCTTTACTTCAGGTTGAGATACCTTTTTAATGATTGTTATAAATTCAGATATATAGTCAAATATAGCAGAGGACAGGGATAAGATTGGGGGGAATGGGGTGAGGGGTCGGGGGGGGGGGGGGGGGAAGCGGGGGGGAGGGTGGGGGAGGGAAGGGGGGGGGGGCGGAAAGGGAATGCCATTAAATTTTCACCTCAGGCAGCAAAAAGACTAGAATCAAGAGCCCTGGACTGTATCCACGATTTTAAAGGGGTTTGCCATCGAAAGTAAAGATTCTAAATTGCAATCCTCTGTGAGGTTTACAATAAGATACTGTTTAACCCTTACTTTACAATTTTACTCAGTTTTATTGTTTCTTTTTTTGCTCCTATAACTTAGTGATTGTCAGTGGAAAATTCAGTGTGGCGTGGACTCTATAGTAGACAAGAGAACTTCATGAATTCCTCTGTGACATGCTAGTGTGCTGTCAAGGATGCTTGGATTATCAAGATACAGTTGTATCATCCTTTCATTTAGCTTCTGAACAGTCACATTCTATGTGGACAAAAAAACAGAGAGAACAGACATATCAGAGTCATGAGAGGATACCCCTCACAAAATCCAGCCTGCTATCTCACGTATAGAACACACTAGTCAGGCCTGCTAGGCCTACCTCCCCTCCACAAAAGCGTAATTCTTGTCTGTATCTAGTAGTAGGTCTCTGTGCAAACTGCCAGATGTGAAAAGGAATAGAGGATGGTTATTTGTTATCCTGCATATATTAAGAATTCTTGTCTTTGTGGGAATACCCTTTAAAGTGTTTTCAAATGAATTCTTAAAACCCCTGGAGTGGTGGCAGGTGTAAGAGAAAGAGTACACATATCCTGCTTAAGCTCCAAGCGCCAGTGTATTTATGAGACCACTTTCATGATTTTTACACTTTACCTGTTGGTTCAGTGTTTCCCCCTGTCTGTCACAAACATAATGATATAGTCAGATCCAAATACACCTAACAATTGCTTTAAACATCAAGACTCTGTTATTATCAGAAACCTAACATGTTTAGTGGGGAACTGGAGAAAAATTCCTGCTGACCATTGTTGAAAAACAATTACCAAGAAGAATCTCTGCATATCCTATCCTCTCTTGAATAGTGTCAACTTTGGGATGTTGTAAAGATGCATTATTTTAGAAATAACAGTGGAACAACCAACTTATCTAGTATGGCCGTTTTTGCAGTCATGCAAACTTGAAAAGTTAAGCTGCTAGTTTAAATAGGGTTTTGGATTAATTAGGAAATAAACACCTTGCGTTTCAAATAAACCGCAATAACATGAAGTATCAGAAAGTGTTCTCTAATTTTGTTCCATTTTTGTTTATAATTATCTAATTTACATTGTTATTATGTGCTTTGGATATATACAATTGGTGAAATAAGCATAAAAGATTGATAATTTACATATATTGGGATTTATTAACATTGAACTACACAGACCATGACATGTGTTGCACTCTAATTGATCTCCAGTAAGATGTAAGATACAGGATAATAAAAAAAGATGATTTAGACAGAAAGCATGATATTGCACCAGATTATCCCAGTGGGGCTAGTTACTAAGGTCCTGCGAGCCGCATTTCCGTCAGGGTTTCGACGTTTCAGGGATCGCGATGGGGATGTGTTGACGCAATCGGATTGTGTAGCAATTGCGCCGGCTTTACATGCACAAATCGGGGGAGGGCCGTCGGTGATCCGGATGGATTCAGAGTTTAAAACATTTCAAATGGTGTCGCAAGCAAAGCACTTCATGCCCCGGGAAGAAGAAGGGAATCCAGCGGAGTGCACAATCTTCATGAATCTGCAGCAGCTGGCAGATGGTCAGACACGCACCCTGGACCCGCTGAAGTTCCTCCCATTACTGCTTGCAGCCGGTTGTCTGACAAGTGCCTTATAGTACATACAAATGATGACCGCTTGCTGTGATTGTGGCAGCGCTGTGATAAGCTGGTGTTGGTTTAAACCAATGTCTCAATGTATGACTCCATAGGATCTATTTGACCGTGACCAAATCGTTACTTGTTCCCGTATTTTCATAAGAGAGTTCTACATGCAAAATGGTGTGTATAATAATTGTTTCTGCACCCCGACCGTTGGGTTTTAAACCGCCTTTTCTAACCTAGCTCTTATGTAATAAGTTTGATTGACCCCATATATGTAATTGTTCAGTCGCATTTATTTCATTTTCTTTTTCTGCTGCCATGTCAGCTTCTTCCAACCTGGTTTTTATGCAGGTTTGCAACACAAACATTTTAACAGTTATAAAACACAAAAATCTAAGTTTTTGAATATAAATCACTATTTACCGCCCCACTCGCGACACAGGCACCCACAAAGAATCCAACTATAGTCACATGCCCATCATTGTAGCCAGTATAGTACAAATTCCCCCATTAGTAGCCAATATTGTTACAGAGTACCCCACAGTTGCCAATATTGTCACAGTGCCCAACTTGCCAATGTTGTCACAGGGCCCCCATGGAGCCAATGCTGTCACAACTCCCCCACAGTATTCAACAATGGTTAAAAGTACCCCACAATAACAATATAGTAACAATGCCCCACAGAGCCACTACAGTAAACAGGGCACCAAAGTTAGACAATATATTAATAGGGACCCACAGTTTGTTAATTAATAGTCACCCGGCCCCCACAGCAGCCCAAAAATCAAAGTAAAAAAGTTAAAAAATACATATATTACTCTTCCGTGCGCCTTGTGACACATGTGAATGTGGGACGTCCAGCATGTGTATGACGGGACCGAG
The DNA here is from genome assembly GCA_019512145.1 of Engystomops pustulosus. NCBI lineage: Eukaryota > Metazoa > Chordata > Amphibia > Anura > Leptodactylidae > Engystomops > Engystomops pustulosus. Next base: position 158,566,561 of record CM033642.1, read on the forward strand.
GCAGTTCCGCCATAGCTCAGAGGCTTTTAAACAACGCATTTGGATGTTTCATTATAAGTTGTCTGCAGTACAGGTCCTAATTTCACTGGTGATCAGACAAGCGAAATGAAATTTTTAAATGAATCTCATTGAACCTGAAGGGCTTCTGCAGTGGCTCCAAGAGCCCTTCCGTGCTCAGATTCACAGACTGGTACAGTCTGCAAGGAGCATTCCCCCTCCACGTGGCTGAAACTTCTGTTGCTTGGTAGTGACATTACATCAGGCAGGGGGAGGGGGTGGTATGTTAAGGGGCATAGGGGAGGACAGTGTTACAGCTGGACTCGCGGCGCACGGAGAGGGGTTCTGGGAAAACGATATAGAAGCCCTTCAGGATCATTATATAATGAAAAGTTGATTTAGAAGGAAGGAGGCAATTGATAACTGAATATTACCACATCATTTGGATCGAAGAGTAAGGTCCCTGTGTATCATGTTTTTGATGGTTATTAGATTCCCTGTTTAAAAACATCCTGCAGCCTCCCTCAGTAAGGAGAAAAAAGCCAGCAAGCCTCCATTCAGTAATGAAATATTCAATAGCCTCCCTTCAATAAGAAAATGTCCCCCACAGGGACATTACCTTACCTCCAGCGATCCGCAGTTCCTCTTCTCCCTCGTCTGCAGCATCAGTGTAGGCATACAGCAAACAATCCAATTTATTAGATATGCAAAGAAGAAAAGGAAAAACAAAGCGGACAGTGCCTAGTGTGATATAGTCAGAACAGATGGTTCCATTGATCGCAGCCCCGGGACGCCAGTGCCCAAGGCTGGCGGATCCTCCTCCGTGAGCCGGGTACCTGCCTTCTGGCGGACCCCGGCGGTAACACACTGAGCATGCACATCTGTATTACACTGTTTAAGGTGAAGAATAGCTTGAACAAGTGATCAGTGGATCACTTGGTCAACTAGCCGTAAAAGTGAAAAAACCACAGTTTAAAACCATTTAATAAAGCATTTTTAATAAAAAGAATTAATTAAATAAAGTCCCTAACACAAACATTCCCTATATTCATGAAATAAGTGAAAAAAACACAAAATCGCCAAAAAATCCACATAATTTGGTATGTCGCGTCTGTAACAATAACGTACAATAAACTCAGAAAAACATTATGGAGGGACCGCTCGGTGAACTCCGTAAACAAAACACGAAAAACTCGCCAAAAATGTTAAATTTTCATAAAGCCTTCACAAAAATATTCTAAAAAAGTGATCAAAAAAAGTTAGGTGTGCAAAATGGTAGTGTACGGTGTACGACCCCAAAAAAAACAAAAAAAGAAAGGAAACCAAAATTGAAAATTTTCTTTTCACCCATACAGTCAAGAGTTAATAAAATCTCATCAATAAGCTAAGGACCCACTAAAAGACAAGAGTAGAGTATTTGTAAGGGCATCTCTGTTGCAAAAAAATAAGCCCTTATATGTACAAATTGCCAAAAAAAATAAAGATTGCTACGCCAATAAAAAGTGACAATGCATAACTTCTTGAATGGCGCAGTTCTCTTTTATGCCATGGCGTGTGCCCATACAGAGGTACCATCACATATGGGGGATTTTATATGCGGGAGGGATTGGGTATCAAATTTGTGGAGCGTTTGGTAAATTTAAACTTATAAAGGTTTTTACATAGGTGAGGGGCCTTGATTGTGTGGGTGGTGAAGTTCTATATGGGGTAATTTTAAGGGGTTTGTTTATTGGATTTAGGCCTCTCAAAGTGATTGTGATTGATTTGAAACCTGAGCAGGTCCCTCAATAGCAGGGATATTTTGCGGTTTTTATGAAAAAGGTGAAAATCGCACCTACGTTCAAAGGCCCATAAACATCCTACAAAAATAAGAGTATGCATAAAAAAACTGTCCACATAAGTTAGTAGACATCGGTTTAATGTGTTATTAAGTTTTTGCTGTTATGACTACTGTGTGGAAAAAAAAGTAGAACATTTTGAGTTTGAAATCGAGAATTTTCCAAATTTTCACCAAATATTGATTTTCTCATAAATAAATGCAAAACATACCACCAAAATTTTTCAACTAACATGAAGTTACAAAGTGTCATGAGAAAACAATTTTAAATAATCACATTGGCTATGTTAAAGCGTTCAAAGTTATAAACCATTTATGTCACACAGGCGATTATTTGAAAAAATGGGCCGTGTCAGGAAGGTTAAAAAGTGGCTGCGTTTATAGGGGTTAACAATTAATATCTCCGTTTTCCTGACACTTTAGAAACAACATCTTTAGATCATATAAAAGAGGAGACTCTCTTTCTTTCAAGAAAAAAAGAAGTGAGGTTCTATGTGTCTCGAGCCAGAGATAAAGCCCCCGAAATGTAGCCCATCCAGATTCTTAGAATCAGTCTACAGGGAGATTTGCGGACACAGGAGAGCTGCTGCTACTCACAGATAATGGAAATATTATTCCGAAATAACCGTTCTCCATCAATAACTAAAACACACTTCCCTCTTATTGCTTTTATTTGTGATATTTTTTTGCATTAAAAATTGGACTGATAGGATGAAAGTCGATCCTCTTTGCCCAATGTCGCTATATATAATAACAACGCAACCCAGACCATGTCCATAAAGTTAGATGTAAACCAAAAACACACACAAGTTCTGGAATAAGTTGTTATTTCACACCTCCTCCATATTACTCAGATTCTTATGAAGCCCGGTGGTTCGTATTGTGCGGCTAATAGATGGCGCGATTTAAAACGTGACTTTTTTTATCTCATAGCTTGGGTTATGGAGATATAGTTATTAGTTGGGTTACCATTGTGTAAGGAGCATATAATGACTAGATCGGTGTGATGAGAAGTGCAATTTTTCTGCAAGATAATTTGGTGTCCCCTGCGGAGTTAATGTTCCTTTGCCTGCATATTTTGCTGAATATGACATGTGGGGTATGTATGATCTCCTCACATCTACGGTTTTAGGAAAGTATATTTTCTTTAATAAGTAGTTCTGGATGGTACAATTGTAAAGAAATTTTGAATGTTAATTGACAAATGCATCGCCTGCGTGTTGCTTTCAAAAAACATATAGGTTTTATGGTGCAATTACTTTTTATTTGTTTTATGATGTTATTTGCCGGTTGTCTCCTACATTTGTAGCTGAACAGCAGATACATAGTTGTTATTATTACAGTTGTGTGAAGGTAATATTTCTGTTGGAGCACATTTTTGGCATCAAAAGTCAAAATTTAAGTATTTGTTATAAAAGTCAGTTTGATCAAAACTGCTGAAGGTTGCCTATGTCTACAAACTCATAATGCAAATTTTGGAAAATGGGCCGGCAAGTGTCTGTTTTCAGAAAAGAATATGGTTGCGCGGGTGTGTACTTTTAATTATGTTGCTTTGTAATTCAATTAATTTTTTAAAGTCAAAAATTGGTAAAATGGATCTGCGTCATTTAGGGACAAAATAGCCCTGGAAGTCAAAGGATTCATACCCTTGGTGAATTCCCAGGTGAAGATGATTATATATATCCCCGTCTATATATATATCTACGGTCTAGTTATCTATCTCCTATATAATCTTGACCATTTATATATACTTACTTTTTATCTATCTATTTATCAAATCTCCTATCTCTCTTAAATGTATTATCTCTCAGATCTATCTCCTGTTATATATATCATCTGCTTTATAGTTCGCACTAGAAATCTCTATCATCTTTTCATATTTATCTTCTATCCATACTAATTATAATTAATTATTCTTTATTTATATACGAACACATATTATGCAGCGCTGCACAGAGCTTGTCCCTGTCCCCAATGGGGCTCACAATATACTTATACCTAACAGTAATTTTTTTGAGCTGTGGTAGGAGAACGGAGGACCGGAGGAAAACCACAAACACAAGAGAGAACATACAAACTCTGTTGAGATGTGACAGAGCTTGCAAGGCTGGAGTGGCGTACCTGAGCCACGGTGATGTCCATCATCTCCATATCATTTATTTATCTCCTATGTAAAATTCTACAGTCTGTACCATATTACAGTTTGTTTTTACCCTACTAAATGAGAGGCCCTATTTAAGGGTGTGACGATCATAAAATAGTTTTATTTTGGGGCCCACTTTTAGTTTGCCAGGGCCCCACTTGTATAGGAACCGGCCCCTCACTACCTGATTGATGTTTAAAGAACCAAAATAAATGCGAATAACAGTAGGACCAAATGCCCATATGCAGGTGTTATGGGTAGTGGTCCTTGCTGTAATAGTGGTACTGACTCACATTCTGGGAGTGTAGTAATAACTTGTGGAGCTGCAGTTAATCCACAGCAAGGAGACGGTAAACAGAGATATTTTCTTTACCAACTAAGGATTTGTAATTAATCAGGAGTCAGCCATAATATGTTTATTAAGGGATATCCAATGCCAGGCTTTGTTTATTCTAGGTCCTGGGAAATGGTCATATGGTCCAGCATTGCTATTAGTGTTATATGAGGGTGATATATACTGCCTACATCTTCAGAGTACCTAGATTATGGAGCGGATGTTCAATAGTCTACAAATTCCTCTATGGCCAGTGCTTAGCACATCATATAAACGTACACAGGTGGTGTAACAGGGTATATACCGGGAGTCTTGATACAGCCACAGTCTTAGTTTATTGGGAATTCCACCCTCCGTGATTTCCATAAAAGAAATGTATCCGCTCTCTAAATGTGGGCACTGAGTGGAACATTCACAAGAATGTCTTGAATCCGGAGCCCCGGGTCGAGGACGGACGGAGCGAGGTGGGGTGGCGGAGGGGAGCGGAAGAGGAGACATTGGATGGTGACTGTGGCAGAAGAACAGTTCAACCAGAGGGGATTCCCCTAACCTGCTTCTTCCTACACAACTTCTGGGCTTGCATTTCACAGAACATTTCCAAGTTAGTCGGGAGCACAGGCTTAAACATTTCCGGACCTCCGCGTCATTTTCTTGTTAGGTTATTCCTCTCATCTGGTGCTCGATCCCTCAGAATCAGCCGTAAGGTAACAGGGGACATTGGTACCGGCAGGCGGTGAGCGAGGATCCCAGACATAGACAACTGCTGTCCAAATTGTCCCCGGAGGAGTGGAACAATGCCAGAAGGAGCTGGACTGCGGGTGGGAAAAGTGAGGCAGGGCGTCAGCGCGGAGAAAGGGCAAGAGACATTGGGAAAAGACACGACGTCTGGCTGCTCGCACCCTTTTGTATCTTTACCCTCTCACGAAGGCGAGTAACAGGAAAGAGGCGACGGACACAGACTGAGGCGAGCAGCAGGAGGACAGGCGACAGGCTGCCTGGTGTTAACATCTCTCCCTAATTGTCGCATCAGGTGTCAGTGGGTGCCTCCAGATTCAGAGAAACAAACAAACTAAACTCTCTGGAATTCCCACATTTTACAACACTTTGAAATTCTGCTAGGATTCAAATGTATCAATTGTGCCTATGTTTTTATTTAAAAAGTGGTTTGCCTTTAACGCATAGTCAGTTGTTGTGCCATACTGTCATTCTGCGAATATGGGGCACACTCAGGGGGGACTGATCACTGAAATAAAAAAGACCCTATAGTCCAGGTAGATCTAGTTTTTAGAAAGAGGCAACAAGGACTAGGCTACACATGTGTATCTTTCAGTCAGACAATATTTCAATGAGCGGACCATGGGACCCCTAGGATTAACTGATGGCCCACTAGGTACATAATGTGACATGTGCACACTGCAATATGTCACAGGCCTCACAGGACAGATAGCTTTTTGTTCTATCTTTTTCCTATTCCATTGTCCTGCTTCATTATTCTAATGAGTGGAAGTTAGGTAGGATTAATTACACCTATGGCTAAATCGTTTGGTCTTATTCCCAACAAAAACTTGGGGTGACATTAAGGCCTACTTAAACAAAAGAAAAGAAAAGGATTGTGCAGGCAGGGAGTCAGGGCGATAGCTGTGGGACGGTGAAGGAGATGCACAGACAAGTCAGTTAAGGGAGAGTATCAAGCTGTCCTTACCCGTGAATACTGGAGAATAGGTTCCCTTTCATACAGGCATTTGTGGGAACATATAAACGAACCCAACTCTGGGCGGCGGATTACAGTGACCACACCGGGTTCCGCCGTACCATGCCGGGAAGAAGATAGAGCAATGCTCTATTTTTCCTTGTACGTACGCGGGGGGTTTTGCAGCCATTGATCTGGAGAGGGGATGGGGGAAGCAGAGTTCATCCCTCTCCTCTCCAGCACGCTGCCATATGCTCACCAGGCCCATGACGGTGATTATGAGCATTAATCATGTGAAAGTAGCCTACTTGCACCCGAAATGCGTGCACAACCATAATTAGGGTTGTAAACTGGCACAAAAACGACTTTGCACTTTCTATACCGACAACATAAGTTACATCTTCCCCCACTGACCACAAAAGTCATGATCGATGAGCAATGAGGAGGTTGGACAGTAGTTGCGGGACCTGAAGTTAGACCATTGGACAAAAGGTTTACTCATATACCAAATCTTGGTTTTGGGATTCAAAGGGAAGTACTGAAGAGGATTATTTCAGTAAGTAACTCCAAAGTAACGTGGAGGAATGAAAGGTGGCCACTAGTAAGACAGTAGGCCTCCTCAGAGATCAAGAATAAATGCTACCGCAGACGCCTGAAAACATACGATGCCAGGACTGTTTGTAGGGAAAGTTTTTGAGTTCTTTTTGTTATCTTTTGGATGGTAAGTTTTAATGGTGTCATTTATCAGCGAATAGTAAATAAAAAAAAAAACAGTGTTCCTTAGGGTCTTATTAAATGGTACAACGACCTCCATAAACAACAAACATACAATAGAGTCCAATAAAACAAACTGAAAAAATTGTAAGCCATTTATTAAAAATGAAGTAAGTCCTTGAATTTATTAGTTTGGGTAATCACAAACTGACTAACAACAACCTGAAATAATTGTTTCCGAATTATATTATCAGTTGCTAACGTCATTGTGAAAGAATTTGGGCCATACTGCTTCTTAAAAGCCATATGACAGACTCAGTTGATTGTGGTTTTGTGGCATTTGTTAATGCCAAGACTATCTTAAGTTCCACTGCGGTCATTGGGATGATGTAGGCCACTGGTTCCTTGGCAAACAACTTGATCTTTTCTTTTTTTATCCATCTTTGTAAGATGACTGGGTTGGACCTGTGGCATGACCTTACTTTTGGCTAAAGCCTTAGCTTTTTGGATAGATCCGAAGTATTCAAATCGGTCTTTGGTCAACTCAAGGCCCACATTCATTAAAGCATTTGCACAGGTTTGCACTGAAACAAAGTCCCTGGCAGTATTGTATCGCAGCAGCAATATGCGCCAAAAATTATCTTCTAAAGGGGCTGTTGTGTGCAGAGTCGGACCAGCGACTCTTGACAGAATCTGTTGCAAACTCTTGCTTAAAGGCAATTGCAACAAAAAAGTTGGGAGCAAATTCCTGAGCAGTGCAGGGATCACCATATTTATAAGAACTTGCGCCACTTTCATTAATCTGCCCACTGCACACCCACAGGCAAACACAAATAGTGTTGTTTGCACGTCTTTTAATAAGTGACCAATGGCTGCAAAGTTTCTACAAAATGTCAAAAATCATCACCGCTCTATCACTTTGCTAACTGGTAATCTAGGTATTAAGCAAATAAAACTAAACATTACCTAGACTCCTCTCATCTGATACAGGCGCTTGGTTTTTATTTAATCTTGACAAGTAGGTATCTCCCCTATGCAGGGACGGTGCTACAGCTGTAATTATTCACACCTCTCGCGTGATGTCACCTCCCCTCAATGTTGCAAGAGGGAGGGGTGGACGTCCCTGAGAAGCGTGAATTTACACATCATGCGCGATTGATGCCTCTCAGAGCACGGAGGGTGAATAAAGTAACAGCCGGAATGCCGGAATATCGGTCCCTCTCTCCTCGCTGCTTTTATAGGCACAAGTATGTTTAGATGATTTTGTTAATAACTTATTGTAGCTTTTCCTTAAGGGCACCTTTCCCAGGAATGTCCACGAACAGCAGCTAGCAGTACAGCCATAATAGAAATTCAGAGTGGGACATGCACAATGAGAAAAACCAGCAGGCAGCCAGAAAGAAGATGAGAACATACTCTATCGGTGCCGCACATATGGTGCTGCTGCTTGCATGAATTCCTTTGGAGAGAGGCAGTTGTGAAGGAGCTCTCCCTTGCTCTAGCGACGAACGCATGACTACACAAAGTTCTGGCATGGACAAGCATAATATGTGTGAAAGGGACTCCGTTGGCAAAAATTTGAGATGCTTGCTGTGTTTGGTTTTTTTGGCAAAACGTGTGCAGTATGGACAGGAATTTAATTCATGTATTCCTATACAAAGCATGCTACTTATCACCCTTCTGAAAAAGATTCATTATCTAATGCACAAAAATTAGCAAAGTCTCTAAATAATCTCCTTCAGTATCGCCCCCTCCCCTCCTTGTGTAATGCTCACAATTAATTTGTTCATCTCCACAGCCTTCCTGTGTGTAGATGAGAACAACAAATCCTCCTCAGCCACACCACATATTATCTGTTGAGTACCATGCAGCACAGGAAAGTTTTCCATCCCTGCCACTTTTATAACGACAGAGGGCGATTTGTTACGTACCCGGATCCATTCGCGAGTACAAGCGGGCGCGTTATGTGAGGTGGAATCCGGGGTATTAAGCGATCTACTAAAGGTAGTTCCTCAGAGCTCCACCAGAGTCGCTGCTGCGCGACAGTTACACGAGGCCCGTCAGGATTGCCCTGAAATTAACCCGGCCTTATAACTGGTTGAAGGTAAGCGCGAGTCCTCACGACACATTTTTTTTTAAAATGCGCGCGGGGTTTTTACGAATAAGTTCTTGGATTTCGTTCGGCAACGCTCCCCAGATTTCAGTTGCGTGATTATGCCGGCGCCGGTGCGCCAAAATCCAATCGCGTGCGCCAAAATCCAGGGGCAATACAGGGAAAAAAAAAATACGACGAAATCGGAAATAGTCGGGTAAACACGTCGGAAAAAAAAAAACGAAAATGGGCCCTTAGTCTTAGTAAATGACCCCCCAGAATGTTGTGATACATTTATCTAGAGCACAATATTTACAGTCATTCTTGCCCTAGGCGCCCCCATCATGGCCCGTATACACTGGATTAATTGGACATTATGAAGATATTCAACCATTCTGATGCTGCTATAGTGGACATCCCACATGCACCCCAATTCAGTATAGACTGTGACCACCTTATGCCTGCATTCAAAATACTATAACCCACCTGTTCCCCCACTTACATTTGAATTTCCACGGTTCCTATTCAAAACTATACGACTATACACTCTGTATCTGCACACAGATATATCCCTACGGTTCCCAATCCTGAAGTACAGTTTAAGAGAAACATTTCACCGCCTCTATCAACCAAACTCATTGCATGACATGAGGTTTATGAAGGTTGGTTCCTATTCAAGCTCTTTGTTTCTTGTTACTTTTATAATATATGAACTCCCAGGACCCCTTATGCGTAGTTATGACTTACTGTCAGTCGTTGTGATGGTAATCTGGGCCGTGATTGGGATTTAAAAAAAGACATTAAAAAATTGCTCTTAGTAGGGACCCTCGGAAACTGGACACTCTAGACCACAGGGATCATTCACAAGGCCAGGGCCAAATTTCTAGTTTCTTCAGAGTTGGGTAGTGGCCTGAAGATGCAGATCCCCATGTTAAAAAAAAAAAAAACATTCTGAAAAAGATTTTAATTTAATTACCTTTTTAAAAGTGCTCTAAAAAGTGATATTAACAAAATTGTAACACACCAGATTTTAAAACCAGATTTTGTCAGCAAAAAATAAAAAGTGTGCATCGAAAAAGCAGTGATGCTAAAATGAATAAGAGATTTGTTCTCAAATTATTTTTTATTGGTAAAATAGGAAAAGAAAAAAAAAAAAATTACCAGATATAAAGAGAGGATATCGGGAATCGTGGTGACCGAATAAATTAAAAAAATATAGTATTTTTATGGTATGGTGAACGGCCAAAAAAACAAAACAAAAAATGTACAAAAAATGAATATTTTCAGTTTACTTCCACAAAACAAAGAGTTAATTAAAATTTATCAATAGCGATAGGATGCCCCAAAATTATTGTAGCAGAAAAGTACATCTCATGTGGCAAAAAATTTACACCATAAGTCCCACAATAAAAAAAGGAGAAAAATTTAGCCTGTACAATTTGACAATGCAAATCTGCTCTAGATGAGGCCCCTTCATTCTATTGTTTACCACCACATATGAGGTGTACATTGGTGTACTCAGGAAATATTGGGATCAAATATGTTGGAGCCTTTTCAGTTATCCATGGACACAGTTAATTTTTCTGCCCAAAACGATGATTGTTCCAAAATATAACAATGTGTAGACCGCACCTCCATTGTGTTTTAACCCGATAAAGATGTAAAGGGTTAACAAACTCTAAAAGTGCCGGCTTGTTCCCATTAAATGGGGTGAATATACGAGCTAGGTTTATTTAAGCCTCCAACGTCAATAAAAGGGGAGAAGGTCCATCTAAATACGAAGTTTGGGAGATTTCCCAAAAATTAAAAATGGGCACACAATTCAAGGCTTTAACATTATATTAAAATATGTGTTATCTTAAAAAACCATGGCAACATAAAGCAGACACTTGGGTATGTAAGTTATGAATTAATCTGCTTCAAAAGAGAGGAACTTGAAAATAAAGATTTTTTAAAATGTTGCCACATTCGTTTTTTTAATAAACTTAAGCAGCAAAAGATATAATCCACATAAATTTTAAACAATATGTCATGAGAAAACAATTCAAAATCCCCTGCATAGGTTAAAAACGTTCTAAGGCTATAACCACTTCTAGTGAGGACAGGGTGATTTTATAAATGAGGGCATGCGTCCTGTAACAGGGGTTCTCCAGTGGCAAAGATAGACATCATACTTTATCTACCCACACTTATCACTCACTAATCAGTGTCATTAAAGGGGTATTCTCATCTGGGATTCACTTCAGTTTCATATTCTGCCCATATTTAACATTTCTTCAATTGGATGTTATAAAAAAAATGTCAGTGTGTAAAGATGATTTACGCATAAATGAAGTCATGTTGCCATACGAAACAGGATGGCTTCTCGGATACGACACATCTACTTTTGGCAACAGTGGCCAGGACATGGCTGTATGGAGCCATGCTGACAGCCTGGACTCAGCGATCATTACCACAGGACGGCGGTGGGACCGGTTTGTAGTAACTCCCGGACATTCATATACAAAAAAACCTTTTGTGTCTTTGTGAAATCACTCCTAGCAGAGGGCCGTTTATCGAGGACACGTCTTGTTTCTAAGGGGACCAATGACTACATTTATGAGCATTATCCTCACCAGGAAACATTTTTTTTAATACATCTAATGAAGAAAAGTTTATATATGGCAGGGTTAAGGAAACAGAAGTGCACGACCAGACGAGAATACCCTTAAATCTTCTGCAACTTTCATGCAATCAAAGTCATTTCTGTGCACTGCCAGCTCGGTAAGACCTTTCAAATAAGTCACTGAGGAGAGTAACTAGATATAACACCCCAAAAAAAAAAAAAAAAAGAGGTTGATGAAGGGGACACAGGTCTAACTTGGGAAACCAAAACATAACATATAACTTATTAGTAATAAGTAAAAACTCCAAGTGGATCAGTGTGTCATAGTTGGAGGTCTAGACAAAACACTGTCACAGATAATCATAAAGAAAGGGAAACTCCCAGGGCAGGAGATCGCACTGGCATTAATAAAACGCGCATTAAGGTGCGGCAATCAGGGTGAAACGCAAAGGCTTGGGGCTATAGGGGAAATAGGCGCAAGTATCGAGTTCAGAAAACACTGCTCACTCCTCTCTTCTCCCTCTTCCCCTTCTCCTTCACCTCCCTCTTGTCTTCTCCCTCTCTTTCCCCCCCTCCTTCCCCTCTTACCTTCCCCCCTTTTTTTTTTCCCCCCCCCTCCCCTCCATTCTTTTCAATTGACTTTTTCACACTTCAGTTTTTTCCACTGATCCAATGTTGTCAGTGAACAAGAAGGACGATCCGTGGAGATCCTGCTCCTGTAGCCACTCACTGGGGACAAGTGCCTAGTAAAACATGGCATTGAAAGTTACAATATATATAATATATAGTAATTTCTTTTTCTATAAAACCTATTTCTTATACAAAAACTCTTTGGCAGTGTAGTACTATGCTCTTTGGGGACTGGTGGTGCAAAAAATGGGTCTCCTGGTGACAGGTTCCCTTTTAAAACAGTGATTCACAGTGAGGGGCATACGGAGTGGCTACTATGCATTATGTTGATAATATTGTCCAGTATACTAGTAGGTTCACCTAGCTAAAACCATATTGCACATACACTGTGTATTAACATCAAGTTTCTGTGATATTTGTCTCGCAGAATAAGTAGCTGTATTCACCAAGTGTCTGCAGTACGCTTAGTGATATAAAAAGCATTCTATTGTTACGATCTCTGGTAAAGTGATATAAAAATATTATAGCAGGGGGCATCCTCAAGGGGTTTTGGGGATGTATTGGGTTAATGTTTGTACTGTCAATGTAGAGAACAATCTTGTTTTTTTTTATGTTTTAGTGCAAGAAACCCAGATGTCTGGTATGTCTCAGCATCCATCATATCATACCCAGCCTTCATATCCTACGCAGCCTTCATATCCTACGCAGCCGCCATATCCTATGCAGCCACCATATCCTATGCAATCTCCTTACCCTATGCAGGCTCCTTATCCTTCACAACCACTATACCCAATGGACCCTAAGTTTGCTTCGTCTCCACCAGCATATGAACCTGTTCCTTTGTATCCACCAAGTGGACCAGATGTCCAGTACCCTTTATACCCACCCGGGCCTCCTATGTACAATCCAAATGGTAAGAGATACTCTCACACACAAATATGTATGTATATATGTTACATTTTATTTATTTTTGTTTGTGTGTGTGTAAATACTTTACATCAAACTATTTTACATCTCTTCTTTTTTTTCCTTAGTTGCTCCTCCAAACACAATGCACAGTCCTGGAGTATGACTACGCAAAAGGGCAGAATTGGATTTCACTGGTCTGTGTCCTCATTAAATTTTAGAATATCTCAGAGGGCTGCCTCTTATTTATTTTTTTATGTATATTTTATCACATATACTGTCTATAACCACTGTACTACCATGTTATGAAAACTGTATATCCTCCTGTTTGTCCTTATTTTATCACTGAGTTGCATGGACATATATGTTGAATAGAGATGGGCGGCCTGAACTTTAATTTCGTGTGCAATATGCCTGAGGGAACACCTGGACCCAAACTTTCATCACTTATCTGTAATGTTGAAAAATGTTCATTTCCACTTCTGTTTATTTGATACATTGGCAGATTTCATTTCCTATATTTGGTTTTGTGAACTAACTTAAGCCTCTCTGTTTTAGTCAGTGTATTTTGATGGCAAATAAATATGTTCACATTTTTTAATGATGATGGGTCATGTTACTTCAGCAGCGCAACCTTGTCACTCCTATACATGTAATGTATATGAATTTGACATATTTGCCAAAGGCAAGGATCTCACCTGAATGTATTGCAGCCTATTACAGTGGCTGGAGTGGTAAGTTTTCTTTGCCATACATAAAAACGAATGTAGGTGGTAAATTATTTATGCAAATTAAATTTTACTTTGATAAGGTATGATAATGTGCTGGTATGTCAACCGTAACAACCGTTATTGTCATAATAAACTTAAAAGTTGTTTTAATTGTTAACTGCAATTTTCTTGTCCAAACTGTTATTGAAATGGTAAAAGTAATTACACTGCTGCCCAGCCCTATTAATAGAATCACTAGGTCAAATGTACAAAATAGTAAGGGATATTGCTGATTGCCTAGAATATAAAGTATACATTATACCTCATTTTTACTGTCCTCTGCACCAGATCAAAGTGATACTACAACATTTCTGATTATTGAATCTGTTGTTTGGTTTGGAGCCACAATTGTCTCCTAGCTATGGATCAGTAGTCTCATTTTATCCTCTTCAGGACAAGCCTATTTTTGTTAATTCCTGCCAACCTTGGCCCAGAAGATTTGAATTTTCCGTTGATATTTCTCAAATTAGTGGTTGTTTCTTTTTTTGCAGTACTTTGGTATTTTTCCTAACTCTTTTAAAATTGTACATTCTACATTGTAACGACCATACCTAAATGTATTAAGAAATAGGTTTTTTTTTTCTACTTCATAACAGCAACCGGTTGTGGCTTTGGCAAAGGTGGCATGGTTTTGTGGGGAAATATCAAAGCACCAACAATTTTGCAAATGCAGCAGAATTTTGGTGCATTTTTTACTCCCAGTAAGAAGGCCATTATAAACCACATCATCACTAATATCAAAGCAAAAAATGGAAATCCATAGCAGCTCCCTGACCTACACAATAATCCTCTACCATCTGTGTAAGTAAGATCCAAACCAAGACTCTCCAATCAAGAACCCTGGTTCGACGTGATATGCTGTGGACCAGCAGAAGCATAGATCCTGTGAAAATAGGTTAGTTCACGGCATAAAAAGCATTACACTGGTGGTTAAAAATTCCATTTAGCATTAAAAATGGCATTTTAACCACCCAATGTAACACTTTTATGAAGTTGGCATAAAGAAGTCAGGTTTTTTACAGGAGTGCCTTGAACAAACCTTTTTTATTGGATTATGAACAGCAGGGCAAAGTAAAATTGGCAACTATATTCCAGCTTGCAGTACAAGGATCAAAAGCTCACCACTACACAAACGCCCCACCCATTTAAACCACCACATACAGGATCTCCCTGAAGCCCTTAAAACCCCCAAAGCAGCAGTCATCGGATTTTCAATCCACCTCATATTCTCTCAAACTTAGGCCCCATGCACACGACCATATAAAAAGGGAATGGAATAACCAAGTGCTAGGCTTTGGGAAAATGTCTGTCTCTCAGAGGCTATCGATTAGGGGAGGGGTACAAGGCAAGGCTGGCCCATGTCCCCCCTCTTCTTGATAGCTATAGAACCCCTGGCTAGTCTAATAAGAAATGCACCAGAAATACAGGGTTTCCCTATAGCAGTGATGGCAAACCTTTTCGAGATCGAGTGCCCAAATGACAACAATAACCCACATATTTATTGCAAAGTGCCAACACAGCATTTTAAGCAGTAACTCTCTGTTCTACCACAAATTCAATAGAAGAAGACCATCATCAATAAACTGCACCTGCCCATACCTTCTCACTCTTTCTACAGGCCGAAGAAGCCGAGCATGTGTTGCTTTGAAATAACACTTTGAGAGAGGCAGCTACATTGCCCGTGTCTGCAGGTGAATTCTTTAAGTCATGCCTGGTAAACTCACTGCTGGGGAAATGTGGCCTGGATGCCCACAAAGAGGGCCCTGAGTGCCACCTCTGGCACCCGTGCCATAGGTTCGCCAACACTGCCCTATAGGCACCAGAGAGGAGTGTATGTACGTTGATGACGCCCTGTTATACTTGGGAGATGTTGATAACGCTATAGGACCGGTCATGAGGTGATTAGGCAGTTTGGTGATAGGTCGGGCTTAAGGATTAATTGGGACAAGTCATCATTTCTGCCTTTAGCTGCACTTTCACCGTACTCTCCAGTTCATGCACTGCCCCTACGGATAGTAGGAAAATTCAAGTACCTTGGCATCATGGTGTCTCCAGAACCCAGGGACTATACAGGCGGTCCCCTACTTAAGAACACTCGACTTACATACGACCCCTAGTTACAAACGGACCTCTGGATATTGGTAATTTATTGTACTTAAGTCCTAGGCTACAATAAACAGCTATAACAGTTATCACTGGTGTCTGTAATGAAGTTTTAGTGATAATCCTGATTCTTATGACAACCCAACATTTTTAAAATCCAATTGTCAGAGAGACCGAAAAAGTTCTGGCTGGGATTACAATGATAAAATATACAGTTCCGACTTACATACCAATTCAACTTAAGAACAAACCTACAGACCCTATCTTGTATGTATGCCTGTATAGAGGATAATTTAATGCCCCTTGCTGAATAAATGATAAGGTAAATACATTGTGTAGACTGCCTCTATCAATGATAGGTAGAGGAAACCTAATAAAAATGATACTTATGCCTCCGCTGCTTTATATTCTTCACCCAAATAAAATATGGGTGAATACCATACCATTTAGGGTGTTCTATAGCATACAGAGTATGTCACGTGAACTGCTATGGAAAAAGGGGAACCCTAGGATTAAAATAGAAACCCTGCAGAGGGTCAAAGATAATGGGGGACTGGCTAAACCCAATCCATGGATTTATTTTCTAGCAGCACAGGCACAACAGCTAAGAGGATGGGCGGAGAGTGTGGAGGGAGCAGGGTCCAGTGCGAGATTGATGTCCTCAATGACTGGCATGATACCGTCAATTGCAGCAGTGGAGGTAGGGAAAACAGGAACAGCTAATGGATTAAGGTGCCCGATTTTGACCCTATTATCAAAGACCTGGTCCAAGATTAAAAGTATGTTGGGAATTCAGGGTCACAGTGAATACTTCCCTATTTGGCATAACGCACAGCTTCCTGAGACTGTTCATTCCTTTCACCTACCACATACGTAGTTTTATAAATTTCCAAAATAAGACATGCATATGAAAAGACGATAAGATACGGAGTAATCCAAACCTCAAATCACTGTGTCTTAAAATTAGCAGTGGGAGAGGGCTTATATCCAATATTTACTCTAGTCTTCTGGAAGAGTACCTGAAAGAATATCCCCTCACTATAAGGGAAAAATGGGAAGCAGATGTGGGGGAAAATTTCAGACTTCCTAGGGGGGAAACCATTCTTGTCTCCGTCAGAGGCCCAACGATTATCCCAGATCCATCTCCTGCATAGGGTGTATAAGGCACCAAGTCTACTCCATAAAATAGGAGTGCGCTCTGACTAATGCTGCTCCAGATGTTCGACCCCAGATGCCAAGCTGCTAACACATATTATCAGTGGATCTGGAGCCGGACCCGAGGGTCTGCTTGTTAGGATTGATTGAAAACAATACTATAGAGGAGTTACTCTGTTTTGTACACAAAAATTACTATATTTGGCATGCAAATCCATAGCGGCTTGGTGGATCCAGACCTCGGCTCCTACAATGCAGGAGTTTATAAATAAAGTCAACAACATAATTAGATTGGAATGGGGGGGGGGTACTTAATAAGGAAATGTCCCAAAAAAATTTGATAAGCTATGGGGAAGGTGGATGGATACGCCGGGGCTTCCGAATAGATCACTGATAGATTTGCGAGGTAGCTCTCACTACCTAATGATGATGTTGAGAGCATAAAGGTAGGGCAACCTGGTAACCATGAGTGATACAAGGCTACTTACTCTCTATTGACAAGAACTAGGCTTTCATCTGTCTGTTGTAGGGAAAAGGGCGGGGGAGGGCAGTTTGGGATGTTTTATCGTTTGTCTTTTGTGTAACAGTGTGTTTGTTTATTGTGTTAAAAAATCACAATAAAAATGTTTTGATCACAAAAAAGGGGGAATAGAATGGTATATCACTCCTGCTGCACATTTATCTTCAGCGGTCTGCGGTTTGCTGCTGGGGAAATGTCATGTGGGTTGTAAGACTAGATTCCAGGAAGCCTCGGAGAGGGAGTTCCAGCAGGCATTTTTGGAGTAGGAGTGGTCAAGATCCATGGCGTTCACCCATAAAGCTTTGATATCTTGTTCATTACAGGAGACAAGTTACAAGATTTTGTCGCAATGGTACGGAACACCGTCCGTTTAACACAGGTTTTACCCCTCAGTATCTATAAAGATATAGAGCATGACCTATTTTCCACCATATTTCCGTTCCATTTGGCTCATATATGTCAATGGTAACGTATAAAATACGGACTCCATACGGTTGTGCACCATTTGCTGCCGTATATATACATGCAGCACCCAGAACCAGTGGGTGCATTCTGTCAGCCATCCATCATTTGCCAGCCAACCAAATTTTATACAGATGCGGTACGGAAACAGTGCATTATGTTGCCATACTATTGCAATACGTCCCTTATTTATGGCCAGAATACAGCTTACGGTCGTGTGCACAAGGTATTATAGTGACACTACCTATTAGCATATATT
This sequence comes from Engystomops pustulosus, assembly GCA_019512145.1. Taxonomy (NCBI): domain Eukaryota; kingdom Metazoa; phylum Chordata; class Amphibia; order Anura; family Leptodactylidae; genus Engystomops; species Engystomops pustulosus. Next base: position 158,584,778 of record CM033642.1, read on the forward strand.
TTTTATTGTGAAGCACATATTTATAAATAAAAAGAACCCAACACTTCAGGACAGGTTGATCAAACACCTTCCAGGCACAATATAGTGCTAATCTGCAAAAAGTTTTCTTATCATAGCCATTGATGGTACCCATACCTGATACTCAGATCCTGGGAGACAAGATCATAGGAAAATCATAATGATCACTCCAAAAACGTCAATATCCTCAGACTAAAATGGGCAAACCCCACTGACTGTTGTGTTGGAAACGGCTTCAATGATAAAGAAGGGATCGTTGAAGGTAAGTGCTAAAAATTAGAGATTGGGGCCAATGATTCTAATGTGTTTGAGTGAGCTCATCGCCACGCCAGCATAATCTTGTAGCTATCCTGCACCAGAGACTGGGCTACAGCACTGAGTCATCTGAGGTGCAGGGAGTCCTGCCAGCAAGCCCCACTGCCACACACAGCCCAACCTCCACCATAACCTCTGGACCACGAGTGGCATGAATTGCAGGTGCCATAGTGAAAGGCAGCCCCAGAGGAGACCCACATAGACACCAGGATATCACTGGGGTAAGAAATTGCACCTCTGCTGCCGGTCACAGGGAGAGGTGAAGAGTGACTTGGGGCCCCATAGGATTACTACACTACCTGGGGAAGAGGACAGAGGCAGAAGTCTTAACCCCTGCAACATTAACCCCTGCTAGGACGCTCCAGTTTGTACTTTAGGTCTCAGTACGTCCTGAAAGCTGGAAGCCCATGTATTCTAAAGCTGCTACAGCCTAGACCAGTGGTAGCACAATTGAAACTTATGGTACAGCTGGGATCAATAGGTTACTGCTTAAATATGCTGCTACTACATGTGAAGTCCTCCTCCTTCTACTTTAGGTATTTCTATGGGAATGTGCTATTGTATGAACTTTTATTTTTTTTATTTAAAGAAAACATTTTTTACTTTCTAATTTTTTTTACATTTTCTTTTTAATACTGGAAGAAGCCTAGATTTGGTAAGCCTCTGCACTGCAATATTAATGTGTCTGATGTAAGCTGGCATTGGGCAGTCCCGTAGCTCTTATCTGACCCTGTGGCTGCCAAGGAAAGGATTGGTTCCCCCGGCCTGGGGGTCTGAACCACAGGGGAGGCCTCTTACACACTGTGGTCGTGATTGACTGTGGCGTGTAAATGATTAAAGGGGTATTCCCACAAAGACAAGTTTTTTAAATGTACTCAGGATAACAAAATAGCACATTCTCTAATTCATTGTTCTTAACAAAAGTGCAGCAGTTCAACCTGTCTCTATCAGTCCTGTTGTACACAATTTCAGTTGCCCCTAGACATGACCCTCTAACTTCTGATTTGGGGTTGGCCGCCATATTGGATTTCTGTGTGAGGCTGTGGAGCTGAGATTATCTCTTTCTGCTCCCTGCACTGTAGCCCTGCCCCTGCAGTCCAGGACGCAGCTCACACTGACACAGAATCTGAGTTCCTTGAGAACTACAAGCTACAGATAGATAAGTTTTACAATCTTTGATCCTGGTGGTAGATTTCCTTTAAAGGAAATCTACCACCAGAATCAAGGATTGTAAACCAAGCACACTGACATACTGGTGTGTTCTCTCTGGCAGGGAATTTATCTGGGAAAGCGGCAGGCCAGCATCAATTATCGGTAGCCGCAGAGACCGCCGCTGGAGCCAGGAGAGGCGAGTTCCGCTGTGTAGGGGCTTCAGGGGCACACGGAGTTACACAGGTGCAACTGCGACCTGGGAAATGGGTCGCAGAAGCACCCCTTGGGCCTCCCCCTCTTCTTAGACTGGAGTAACCTGTGAAGTAGAGTACGATTCAGGATGTTGTCCTCAGGCTCCCAGGATCTCTCCTGTGACCTGAACCCCTTCCTTGACTTCATAGACATTGTTGGAATGAGCCACTGGATTACGAGGAGCTATTTGTTGGGAGAAACAATTCAAGATGACAGGTTTCAGCAGGGAGATGTGGAAAGAATTCGGGATGCGCATGGTTGGAGGAAGGTGGAGCTTATACGCAACTGGATTAATACACTGCAACACCCGGAATGGTCCCAGGAAACGTGGACCCTTTATCTCCACTTTATCTCCAGCCTGAGTTTTGGTGTGGGCGGACGCCCGAAGCAGAGACTGACGAGGAGGACGTGGGTGTCTCCCATACACAACAAAGAAAAGGGCAGCACCGGAAGACTCAGAGTCCAGGGAGTTGTAGGAGAACTCTGCCCATAGAAGCAGAGTGGACCAGTCGCCCTGTTGGGCGGAGACAAAATGGCGTAGATAGCAGCCTAAGATCTGGTTAACCCTCTCGACTTGTTCATTAGACTGAGGGTGATACGCTGAAGAAAAGTCCAATTTCACCTGTAGTTGGCTGCACAGAGAACCCCATAACCATTCCGGAGGGATGATATGCCGAGGAGCTGGTTCTTCCCCAATAACATCAGAGGCACGAGGGAGAGCATCTGCCTTGACATTCTTCTCAGCAAGACGAAAATGGATAAAAAAAATTAAAACGTGAAAAAAAAAGGGACCAGTGGGCTTGACGTGGATTGAGACGCTGAGCTGTCTGGAGGTACAGCAGATTCTTCTGATCAGAATATACGCTGACCAGGTGATAAGCTCCTTCCAGAAGATAGCGCCACTCCTCCAAGGCAAGTTTAATAGCCTGGAGTTCCCGATCTCCTATGTAGTAATTCCTCTCAGCCTCAGAGAAGCTTTTAGAAAAAAAAATGCAGGTAAGCGTTTGGCCTTTGGGCCCTTTCTGAATGAGCACAGCTCCAGCACCTACCGAGGAGGCGTCAACCTCAAGCTGGAACGGTTTCACTAAATCTGGCCGTGTCAGTACCGAAGCAGAAGCAAAGGTAGACTTCAGTTTAGAGAATGTCTCCTCAGCCGCCGGAGTCTGGGATCAGCGCTTTTTCTAGTTAAGGCCACAATGGAAGATACGAGGGAAGAGAAGTGAGGAATGAATTGCTGGTAATAATTTGCAAAGCCCAGGAATCTCCGTATGGCACAAAGTCCCACTAGGCAAGGCCACTGAAGTTCCGCAGACAACTTCGCTGGACACATCTGTGGCCTTTATCGGAGATGATGTATCCGAGAAACAGAAGACTCCTCTGATGGAACTGGCACTTCTCCAGTTTGGCTTAGAGACGGTTGGCCCATAGGCGCCTAAGTACTTGCCATACATGATCTTGATGAGACTCCAGATCAGAAGAGAACACCAAGATGTCATCTTGTAGACTACAACACAGGTGTATAGCAGGTCTCTGAAGATATCATTAACAAATTCCTGAAATACTGCAGGCGCATTGCACAGTCCAAAGGGCATGACCAGGTACTCAAAGTGCCTGTCTGGTGATCAATGGCAGCGGGTTCTTCACCGCCACTTTATTGAGCACCCTTTAATCAATGCAGGGGCGGAGAGATCCATCTTTCTTGGCCACAAAGAAGAAACCAGCATCGGCAGGAGAAGAGGATTTGCGGATGAACCCCTGCTGCAGATTCTCCTTGATATAGGCCGACTTGGCCTCTGTTTCAGGCACGGACAGCAGGTAATCTCAACCTCATAGAGGAGATGTGCCCGGCAGAAGTTCTATAGGGCAAACGTATGGACGATGCGTGGTAGGGTCTCCGCATGCTTTTCAGAGAAGACATCAGCATAGTCGTCATAAGTAGCGGGAAGACCCTTCAAAGACTTGAGAGAAGGACTTAGAAGTGCGATACTGAACAGGGTCAGGGAGAATCTGGCCACTGACTGAAGAGATGAGCAGGGGCTTCTCGAGGCGGATCACTGGGGTGTGATACTGCGAGACCAGGGCAGCATCCAGAAAGTTTCCTGCAGACCCGGAGTCCAAGAAGGCACACACTTGAAACTGTCTACTGGTGCCAACACTGAAGAGCATGGGAATGACCAGACGAGAAGCTTTGCACACACATAGGGTCGCTTCTCCCAAGAAACCTAGGTGCTGGCGTTTCCCGAACATTGGGAACGAAACAGACACGACCCAATGAAGTGCTCCAGGCTGGCGCAATACAGGCAGAGGTTACCCTGACGTCTTCTGGAACGCTCTTGGGAGGAGAGTCTAGCTGCATCCACTTGCAAAAGCTCCTCTGCAGACGGTATGGCCGGAGGCTGGAGCGGCCTTTGGAAAGCAGAAGCAAGGCGGGGTAGACGTTGTGGACGGCCTTGGGGTTGCTCATGATGTAACTCCTCGGTATGCTCCATAAACCGCACGTCAATCCGAGTGGCCAAGTTGATGAGACCTCTCAGGGTAGACGGCAGGTCATGAGCGGCCAAAGTGTCCTTAACTTGAGGAGAGAGACCTTTCCTGAAGGTTGTGGGCAAGACTGCGTCGTTCCAAGAGAGTTCCACGCTGGAGACATAGGAACGCAGGAGACACTGGAACGCAGGAATATCGCTAGGGAGCTTTTTCTAAGGCTGTGAGGCACAAAGATCCAGCAAGGGTCACAGGAAGGGGCAGGAATTTATCTGGGAAGGCGGCAGGGCAGCGCCAATTATCGGCGGGCTGGCTCTTTAAATCTTTGCAAGCCGGCGCATACACGCTCTAGGAGACGCAGAGACCGCCGTAAACACCCTAGGCCCCCTGGCTGTACTTGGTGATTACCTAGGCCCCCTGGCTGTACTTGGTGTATCTTACCCTCCTGTTACACCCTGCCTGTGCTTGGACCTACTTACCTTGTGACATAGGCTTCTGACAGGTTATATAGTGAGGGTTGCTTCACTTGTTTATTATACTCTTGTATTGCATGTTGACTTTTTTGTTTACAAAGTTTGTTTACATAACAATTTGACATAGGCTTTTGACAGGTTGTATAGTGAGGGTTGCTTCACTTGTTTATTATACTGTTGTATTGCATGTTGACTTTTTTTGTTTACACCATGTAAATTTCTAACAGCCAGAGGGGGTTTGTGAGGTTGACTATATTGTACTCACCTCACCGAGTCGTGTACAGTGTGCTTCATTGCACCTTTTAAGTGTTTTTATGTTTTTGAGGTCTTGTGTCATTATATTTGTTCTAATAAAGATTGCTATTATTGACAATTGCTGGGCTGGTATGACACTCTCTTTCTTTCTCGCTATAATTATTATTATAGTGTCTATGGCCTAAATATAACATCACTTGTGGTGCAGGACTCCACTTTTTTGTAAGTGTCTAATGATTAAACGCTTTATAGCTAGTCCCTGGATAGTTTAACCCCTTAATGACTGCCCTATCGGGATTCTACAACAGTCATTAAGGGTACTTCTTTTGACGCGACGCCTTTCTACGGCGGCACGTCAGAAGAAGATTTAGGGACATCGGGTTAGATTGGTGCCGGTGTCGGGCTGATTGAGCTGCGCATGCTCAGTTACATACAGCTGGGTCCTGCCAGGAGGTGGAACCCGGTGGGGACAGAAGCCAACGGCATCGGGGCACTCGCCGGATCCCAGGGCTGCAGCAGGAGGGATCGGATCCCCTGGTAAGCACATTGGGGGAGTCCAATCCACGGTGGGGACATTTACGGTACACGCCGCGGTCATGCTTGACTGCTGTGTGTAAGGGGTTAAACACCCGGGATCAGAGTTTTTCCGATCCTGGGTGTTAGTGCCAGGTATGAGCTGTGATATCACAGCCCGACACCGTCACCAGCTAAACCCGATGTCTGAAATCTTCTTCTGACGCGCCACCGTAGAAAGGCGTCACGTCAGAAGAAGTACCCTTAATGACCGCCATAAAAAGCCGATAGGGCAGTCATTAAGTCAATAAAAATGCATTTAAAAAATGCTTGTGTGTACGTGAAATAAAATGCAAGTCTGAAAAAAAACATTGATTACAATTGGTCAGAGTGCAATGCAACTTCTGCACATCAAATGCACACGCAGAATATGTGCGTAAAAAACGCAAGTGGGAAAGGGGCCTTAATCTCCATCCTTACTAAACACTTGATTTGCAGGAACCTTTAATACACTTACCATTTATACATAGCTGTGGTGCTTTAATGAGAAAAGCCACTGCTTTACCAAACACATTTTTCCTGAAATTGGGAGATTTCTTTCCTCATTCAAGATTTTATTGAATATTATGAAACATAGGCATAGTAAAGTATAACTGTGATGTAACTGCCTTCAGAGCATACACAGAGTAACAAACAAACATTCTTGTTAAGAAGTGTAGAAACAATATGAACAATGGAGCTTCCAGTAAAAGCTCAATACATAACCAGAAATGAAATGTGTCTTCAACTTGTATTTGGTAGTTAAGATATACCGGAGAATATACAATACAGTAAAAATAGACCAGTAAAGAGAGAAGGAAAAGAGGGCATGAGTAAGAAGGGGAGGGGAAGTCGGAAAGGTAGAGAGGAGATGGGATGGATCAGGGAACTAGTGGGGAGGGGTACTGGGAGGGAGTGGAGCTGGTACCAAGGTCACACCACTTTAACAGAGATTAGCATGCGGTATTCCGCGGAGACAACAAACCATTGCCAGTGAAACCAAGTCTTGCAAAATCGTGTGTGGTCTCTGGGGATTGTACTATGACAGTGGTGGCGAACCTATGGCACGGGTGCCAGAGGTGGCGCTCAGAGCCATCTCTATGGTCACCCTTGCCATCACCCAAGGGCAGAAGGCCTTGCCATCACCCAAGGACTTAAGGCCTCTTGCAGCCCAGGACCCTAGAAGGAAGCTACAATGATAATCCAAACTTTTTCTCCTTCTTTCTACTGTATTGGTGTCCTCAGGTGCCTATACAATTCAAACCTGCGAAAGAGCAGGGAGTAATAAGTTACTGCTTAAATTGTCGCATTGGCACTTTGCGAAAAATACATGGGTTTTGGTTGTAGTTTGGGCACTCGGTGTCTAAAAGGTTTGCCATCACTGTATTATGACTTCCTCCATTCTCTGAGTCAGGGCTATCTCCTGAAGCCACTCGCTCATTGTGGGGGTGGGGATCTGATTTCCATTTCCTCAGGATAATTGTTTAATGCTTGCAGGAGATGCCTGATCAGGGATTTCTTGTAAGCTGACACGGATATATCAACCATGTATAGAAGCACTGCCTCTGGGGTATTAGTGATCCCACAATGTCAGCACACATTCATGACTAATGGGAACCATGTATGTAGTAGTGCTGTTGCCCTGTACCACCTGCTTAGAAATGTGTAACTTGCCTCCTGGTGTTTAGAGGCTATAACAGCTCTCTGGGTTAAAGAAAAACAGTTTATCAACTGAAATTGGGAGATTTTATTTTATTTCTTCTGATCTCTAAGAGTCATTGCAGCTTTTTGTGAATATTTATGGAAACCTTCTCTTCTGATAATAATAATAATTCCTTTATTTATATAGCGCACACAGATTATGCAGTGCTGCAGTTTGCCAAATTGGTCCCTGTCCCCAATGGGGCTCACAATCTAATCAACCTACCAGTATGTTCTGGAGTGTGGGGGGAACCTGGAGGACCCAGAGGAAACCCACATAAACATGGAGAAAACATACAAACTCTTTGCAGATGTTGACCCTGGGACATTCTGAGCTCCTACCGTACATCACAGCAGGTTAGCCATTGATGAGTTTGCTGTAGATAAGAGGGATAACTGTTTGTGTTTCCCCAAACCTAAGGGTAGACCCACACAGAGCTTGAGTTTAGACTTTTTTAATACATTTTGGATCCAAAGACAGGTGTTGAGAATCCAGAAGAGATCTATAAAGTCCTTATATTATGAATACAAAATATGCAATTTTTGTGTGAAATCAATAGGCATAAAAAACAACCCTACACCTATAAACATGCATGTATTTATAGTGACAGTTCTTAAGCCTATGTTTAAGGTTTGGGTACATAATTTATGCCCTGTCATTTTATCTTTATGAAATTCTGACTTTACTGTCAAGATGAACATGAGGCTCACAGACCATATATTACAAGAGGTATTGAATCACCCCTAGAGTAATATGATCTTTGTTAAGGCACAGATCACTGGTTAGATGAATAATTTAAACCTGCCTTGCTATGTTTCTCATCTTTCCAAGTCATTTAAATATATCACACAAACCATTATTAATAGGATCCTCATTTTTGTACTGTTATTTAATGTAGCAATGTCCCAGATAATGATAATAAATCTTGGTCAGCTGTCTATTTTGTTACTATACCCGCCAAACACACTCACCCTCCCTTACCATGAGAACAAGGAACGAGTTGCTATGATTCCCATATATGGAAAATTGAAGCATAAAGTATCTTTTGCCTGTCAGAGAGATTTGCAGTGCCAGACAAACACATCCTTAAGAAGCTTGCAGAACAAACTAAATACCCATGCATTTTTTACGTTTATTAAGCTCTTTTTCACAATAGATTTACAGTCAATTCAAAAATATGTGCGAATAAAGCTTAAATAACAGTGATACTCAGTACCCATCTATATGTTTTCACACAGCTTTTCGCTATGTATCTGTTAACCAGTTCACAGTGGAGAGGGTAACGGAGGAAAGTGCTTCATGCACTCAGTGACAGGGAAAAAATGTTTTCTTTTCCAACAAATAACTGTGACTCGCATTTATTGCTGGTGTTACAGTATACAGATGAATGGCAGAGTCCATATGCTTGCTAAATAACTCGGGAGTAATGACAATGCGGAATTGGTTAAACTGTATCAAAAGAATACGTTCAAAATGGGCTTCTGCAACATACAACATATATATCATTGTGCCTTGGAAAAGTGCTTCAGAGATTCCCATTTCTCAATGATCTCAATAAGAGTCATTTAAACCATATTATAAAATTGCTCGTAGGTAAAATTGTATTTATTTACTGCAAACAGCCTTCAGTCACTCTGATATAATACCAAAAATGCTTTCATTAGGAATGTTGGCTTGGAGACAGCAGTTGGACCCTAAAGAAACTTTTTATCGCTGCAATAGGAGAAGTAGATTCAGAAGCACAAGACGGACATGTCCATGGTCCAGAACATTTTCCTTTTTATAATCCTTTCTTACTTCAGCCACTTGGGCACTTCCACCTATAAAACAGGAGACACGTAATCAATGTGATGTTGTAGGGATTGTTGAATAAAATTAGCTTGCAGCTTTCAAAGTTAAAGGGGTATTCTCATTTCACCAAATTGCTGTTTTTTGTTTTTTTTTGCATTATGAAAAATTATACATTTTTCCAATATACTTTTTATATCAATTCCTCACAGTTTTCTTGATCTATGCTTGCTGTCCTGTAGAAAGTTTCCATGCTGAAATCTTATGGTCACACAGGTGCATGGCTCGTTAGTATGAGACAGTAATCAGAGCTGAGGTTATGACAAGCCGTGCACCTGTGTGACCATGATAAGATTTCTATCCTCTGGAAATAAACATAGAAGCTTCCTATAGAGAGATCTAGAGAACCATGAGGACATGTTACAGAAAGTATATTGGAAAATTGCATAACTTTTAATTTTCATTAAACAAAGAATAACATTTATTTACTTAAATGGGTAACATTTTTAACGGCAGTTCTCTGGCCTAATTGATGTTGCATAGTGCAGGTACATCATCACAGGTATGGGTGGCAGTTTCTTAAAGTAACATATGATGATGCATTTGTCCTATGGGCGAGGCTAGTTATACTCTTCACTGGTTATGTGTATACAGCATTCAAACTTCTTCTCTGTGTAATGCAGAATTTTCTAGAATGTAGAAGGAAATCATTATAATACTGTTAATGCTCTGCATAATTGGTTGGTTACAGCTCGTGGTTCTAAATTCCCAATATCGTGGATCTGAAATGGCTATACCTCCAATGCCCCCCCCCCCCCCCATCAAACTCTCAGCTGGAGGATGCATGGAGGAGCAGGAGTTGGAAGATGCAGGGACACACAGTTGATAGCTTGCAAAAGTTTGCACATCTGCAGCTTAAACTGGGGTGACTGATTGACATTGTACATGTTTTTATGTAAAGCTATTTTTTTCACATGGTATTTCTATAAACGAAAAATGTAATTGAAAAAATTATCCTTTTATGTTAACCCCAAATATTAACCAAGCTTGTGTTGCTATATTCATAATAACCCACTAACACACTCCTTGCTGAAAAAGCTACATAATAATATGGAGAGGGCTCAAGGACGTGGCCCTCTTCATAAAGGCAGAGGGTTTGCTTCATATTGCAACAAAAACTCAGCGTTAAAAACTTGGTCGTGGTGCCGTTTGTGGAAGTTAACTCTTTACATTGCACCTTTACAGCCATCTTGGTTGTGAAGTTGTGACGTCATCAGTGAGAAACGATCCATCGCAGACTCCAGGGTATGTCATGGTATGATAAATCAGACAACCTAGGGTTGAAGTGCCCTAGGTGGTCTGAAAAATTGTAAAAAATTATTATTTAAAACATTAAAAAAATTAAGGAACATGAAAGTTCAAATCACCCCCTTTTTAAAACAATAAAAATCATAAACATGTGATGTATCAATGCATCCCTAAAGTCTTGCTCTATTCCTGGTGCTGGACCCCGTAACGGAAAATAACACCCAAATGTTCAAAACAATAGTTTTTTGTCATTGAGCAGCACAAAAATGTAATTAAAATGTCATCAAAAGGTTGTACGGTACCACAAATTGTATCCATGTAATCATCACGAAGTGCTGCAAAGAATTAAACCTTATACAGCTTCATATGCCAAAGTATGAAAAAGATATTAGCACCAGAAGCTAGCAAAATTAAGATTTTATTCCATACAAAGAGTTTTCATTTTTTAAAACCTAATAACATCTTATCTCTGCACCAGTTTTTCATGTTAACTGCACAATTTTGGGTTTCATATATCCTACTGGTGAACTTTTATTAACTCTTTCTGTGCAGTATATTTAAAAATTAACTCAAATCTGACTTTTTTTAGATTAAAATCAGAATCCTATTAAAATTTTTCTGTTTATATCGTTGAACCTAAATAACATAATAACCATTTTCTCTGGGTTATTACGCATACAGTAATAACCTGTCTTTGCATGATGAAATAAATGTCAATTTGAGCATCATTTTTACAATTGTTTTTTCATATGGGATAAATACTAGTATAGTTTTGTAGTTTGGGTTGGTACAGGTTCCCTTTTTATTTCAAAGGGCAAACCATTTTGTGTTTGGTAACTTTTTTCGTACACTTCAGAACCCTGCACATGCTCTGCAGCCACTTAGACACCACTGTCCATGTTTGACCACAGTGTGTAAGGGGTTAAACACCGGGGATTGGTAAAAAAAAGGCGATAAGGTGGTCATTAAGCCATTAAAACCTATATACTTCTGGTATCCCCCTAATCACACCAACCTAAACAATAAAGGATAGTTTGGAGTGCACAGTGAAAGCCGTAAAGCCCACAAAAGTTGTTTTGTTTTCCGTTCACTGTATTTGTAATATTTTACTACTTGTTACAAAGAAAACAAGCCTTTATAAAACTATGTACAGTACATAGAAAAATAAAAATGTTATGGATCTTTAAAAAAAGTGAACAAAAATGGTTACACAAAAAACTAAAAAGAGCATTAGCGTGATGCTTACAAGGTCACTTACACAGGTGGTTTTGTAATTTATTTATGAAAATAGGGGGAATTGTGCAAAATTCGAAATACTTTGTATTTCAAACAGATACTTTATATACTTGAATATAAGGCGACCTGAGTATAAGCTGAAGTACCTAATTTTAACAGCAAAAATTGGGAAAACCTATTGACTCGAGTATAAGCCGAGGGTGGGAAATGCATCGGTCACAGCTTTTCAGTATATAGCTAGCCAGCATCAGCCTCCAGTAGTATATAGCCAGCCAGCCCTAGTAGTGTATAGCCAGCCATCCCCCTGTAGTATACAGCCAGCCCCCTGTAGCATACAGCCAGCCCCCTTTAGTATACAGCCATCCAACCCCCTATTGTAAATAGCCAGCTAGGCCTTTTTAGTATACAGCCAGCCAGACCCCTGTAGTGTATAGCCAGCCCCCTTTAGTATATAGCCAGTCAGCCCCCTTTAGTATACAGCCAGTTGCCTTTAGCACAGTGCCCTTTAGTATAAAGCCAGCTAGCCCCCTTTAGTATAAAGCCACCCAGCCCCCTTAAGTAGATAGCCATCCCCCTTTGGTAAAAAGCTAGCCAGCCCCTTTAGTATACAGACAGCCAGCCCCTTTTAGTATACAGCCATCCAACCCCCTATAGTATATAGCCAGCTAGCCCTCTTTAGTGTACAACCAGCCAGCCCCCTGTAGTGTATATCCAGCCCCCTTTAGTCTACAGCCAGCCAGCACCCTTTAGTTTAAAGCCAGCCCCCTTTAGTATATAGCCAGCCCCTTTAGTATAAAGCCATCCAGTTACCTTAAGTATATAGCCATCCCCCTTTCGTAAAAAGCTAGCCAGCCCCCTTTAGTATACAGCCAGAGAAGAAAGAAGAAGAGGCGCGGGGAGCATCGAGGATCCACGGAAAGCATCAGGGCACTGGAAGGTGAGTATTTAAGTTTATTTTTTTTATTGACTGTGTAAGTCGAGATGAGATTTTTCAGCACATTATACACGAGTATATATGGTAGGTAGTAATTAATTTGGGTAGTAAAACTAATTTATAATATCTGCTTTGTTTTGGCATAATTTTACAACTATCCTTTTGCTTAATTACAATACTAGAAATATTACAAATGGAAAAGTATTTTGGACTTATTCCATTTGTTTTTTGCTCTTCACCTTCAAAAATTTTATTTTTCCGTTTCCGGGAAATTCCATGGGAATTGTGGGTTGGGGTCATACCAAATATATTGCGATTTATTTTACTCCATTTATTTATTTAAATTGTTTATTTAAATTTTATGTTACAAAAAGGGGGAAAATTATGCATAACACTACAAATCACATATTTCATAAAATAAGGGAAAATAATAGAAAGGGAAAAGGATCTCCATTTATTTAAATTATGTATTATTTTACATGTTTTGGGGGCATTTTAATTATTTTTATTTTTTTATGTTGGCTGCAGAGCTGGCTTCAATGAGCCGCCGAAGCACCAGGAGCCACTGCACCTATATGGGTCAAGCTGCTAGTAGGCTAGTGGGGGCATGGAATAGCCTTAGCCCCAGGAGCTTACAAAGGCTTCTCCATGCCTGAGTAGCCTCTGCAGCTAATTAGCATATAAATAAAATAAAACATTAACCCTTTAACAACGTGTAAAGCATTAGTATGTCACAAGTAGGCTGCTGTTGTATGGAGTGGGCTGCACCTCTCCATAAAAGGTAGTTGTTTGCTGCATACCCCAGCAAACACCCACTGCTAACACCAGTGTTAACCCATTAATCGACGCCGGGAATGCTTTGCTAGTGTCATTAAAAAGCATATTGCCTTAAATCGTTGCTCCCTGCGAGCTCATCATTTTAACCCATAAATGATGTTGAAAATCCCCATATGTTGCCATACTGTAGTATGGCAGTATATGGTAGGATCAAACAGACAACCTCGGGTTAAAGTACCTTAGGGATGCACCACCACACGCGATCTCCTTAGTATATTCTTTGTTAACACGGGTGGACTTGGCGGATTCCCGTCCCACATGTGCAGGTGTCTGGGAGGAGGAACTCAATAAATCATTTACCCCTGCACAGTGGCAAAAGGCTTTGATCCTGACGCATAAGTCGTCCATTTCATGCCGCATGCAGGAATTGAATTACAAAATTCTGACCCAGTGGTACAGGACACCAGTAAAGTTGCACAAAATGTTTCCCTCCGTCCCGGACACTTGCTGGCGCTGTGGGAGTGAAATAGGCTCTATGCTTCACATTTGGTGGGAGTGTAGACCCATACAGGAGCTCTGGCAAGCTATTTTTGAACTTTTCAACATAGTCCACAGGAAAAAGATGATACCAACTCCGGAGCTGGCGCTTCTGTCCATGTTTTCTGGAACCATTGTAAAATTCAAAAAAAGCCCATTACGCCACTTTCTTATGGCCATGCGACAAATTATTCCTAGACGATGGAGATCAGCTGAGGCTCCCACCAGATTGCAATGGATAGAGGCGCTAGACTCAATTAGGCATATGGAAGAATTAAAAGCAGGCGATGACGGAAGGTATGAACAATTCCATCAAATATGGTCCTCTTGGATAGATCATAGGTCTACGTCCATTGTCCGTGATTGGTTGTCCGCAGGCGGCGACTTTCATGTACCTTGAGAGCAGACATGGGATAAGCTGCACACGGGCTATTCCTCATCCACCATAATTCCCTACCCTACCTCCCCCCTTCCTAACCCCGTTACCCTATTGTGTATTGTCTTGTCTTTTATATGTAAAACCCCATTCAATTTTTTTTTTTTTTATCAACCCATAGTTGAAATGTTAATGTTATTGTTGATAGTTAACCTATTGTTTTATTAGTTATGCATACCATGTTATAAGAATGCCTACCTAATTCTTTCAAGAGTATACTCATGCTTAATTGTTGTGTATTCCATAATGCATTACCAATTCTTGTACTACCAATGAGCAACAACCAATAAAGCCTCATATTGAACCATAAAGTACCTTAGGGAGTTTGAAAAATTGTAATAAAAAAAAATTAAATTAAAAAAATAAATTAAAAAAACTAAAGATTCAAATCCTTTTCGTTAATATAATTATAAAAAAACAGTAAAAACTCATAAACAATTTAGTTATCGTCGCGTCCCAAAATGTCCAATCTATCAAAATATAATAACGGTTATTCCTGCCATTTAACCCCGTAACGGAAAATAGCACCTAAAGTAAAAAATGCCATTGCAAAAATAGACCTTGACATTCAAGTACCAATGACTCTTGGTCATGAAAGGGTAAAAGGTAATATATATTTCTGCTCTGTTGAAGTACAATGCAGAGTATCCAATATTTTAGAGGTAAAAGTAAAAAAGGAGACAATTTTGTCAGTTCCCTACATTATTTTAAAGGCTATAATGTCAATTGATGATGAAGTTAATTTGTTTTATTTGGTTTCTGCAGCTTCTAAGCTCTACATTGAGCATTACATTACTACCAACACATAATGCTGCTCGGAAATAAAAAAATTGATGGACAGTCTGACCACTACTGCATGTTCTTATGAGATGATCTATTACCTAGAAAAAATACTATTTTGACATAAAAATGTATGCAAATCAAAAAATAAATATATATCCGGAAATATGTCTGCAACAATTTCAAACTTGTGAGAACCAATTTATTTTTTAATCCTGTCATCACTGTCCCAAAATGTCCAATCTATCAAAATATAATAACGGTTATTCCTGCCATTTAACCCCGTAACGGAAAATAGCACCTAAAGTAAAAAATGCCATTGCAAAAATAGACCTTGACATTCAAGTACCAATGACTCTTGGTCATGAAAGGGTAAAAGGTAATATATATTTCTGCTCTGTTGAAGTACAATGCAGAGTATCCAATATTTTAGAGGTAAAAGTAAAAAAGGAGACAATTTTGTCAGTTCCCTACATTATTTTAAAGGCTATGATGTCATTCCAAATGGCTACAAATGAGTTTTCTAGCATACTTTAAATTTACCTGGCCAACATAAGGCCTTTTCAACTGCATTTTAAGTTTTTTTTAATTTGCTGTATTTGGTTTCTGCAGCTTCTAAGCTCTACATTGAGCATTACATTACTACCAACACATAATGCTGCTCGGAAATAAAAAAATTGATGGACAGTCTGACCACTACTGCATGTTCTTATGAGATGATCTATTACCTAGAAAAATACTATTTTGACATAAAAATGTATGCAAATCAAAAAATAAATATATATCCGGAAATATGTCTGCAACAATTTCAAACTTGTGAGAACCAATTTATTTTTTAATCCTGTCATCACTGGTCAACAAAAATGACATCAACCAGTAGTGAAGGGAAGTAAAGAAAGGTTGTCAACTGCCATGCCGGGTACGGACATGTTGATTCACCAGAACATCACTGGCTGTCTCTATTACAATTTGCTACAGGCAGGCTGGTATATAAGATGTGTGTGTCCTTCCATTGCAGTGTACTTATTATGGATATGTGTTTTTTTTTTTTTTTTAAAGAGTGTTGTATTTTTGGAAAACCACCAAACCCTGTTTTTCTTGTAGGATTTGTGTAATATGGCCAGTTGTTAAACAGTTGAAATATAGAGGGGTTAAGTAGTAGGCCACAATCATGAAAATCAGAGGTAAGTTTAAAAACAATTTGGTTGTTATTTTGTATAACTAAAAAAAATATACATAAACAAATAAAATCATAACATTTTTTAGTATCACCGCATCCCAAAATGCTCGTCCTGTCAAAAAAACTGTGACAATTTTGACACTTTTTTTCTGCCAATAAAAATTTGAATAAAATGTGATCCAAAGATCAAATAGTTGTCATAATGGAGTTAATGAAAACGTAATCTCATCCTTAAAAAATTACACCTTGCCCTGCTCTGTAAACCAAAGTATGAAAAAGTTATGTTTTAGAATTTTTTACAAATATTTTAAGACTTAAGAAAGCTATATACATTTAGTATCTCAGCAGTCATACTGATCCAAAGAATAAAGGGGACTGCACAGTAAAAACCATGAAAACAAACCACTTAAATGGGTAACACAAACTTCTTAAACATACTTAGGGTAACAAATAACACATTCTAAAATTCCATGTCATTAACAAAAATACAGCCTTTCCAACATATAATTCCATCCTTTCTCTATCATTCCTGGTGTTTACAATTTGGTTGTCCATGCATTCGACAGTAAACTTCTGACTATGGTTGGTCAGATTCCTTTGGCTTCTCTTGCATTGCAGGAGAAGGGGAAAGGTGGAAGCAGAGAGCACTACAGACAGAGGCACTTCCTGACCAGCAGCAGCTACTACACTGTTCTCAGCACCCTAGAGAGGAGACTTCAACAGCAACACTACAAACAAGAAAGCTCTGGATCCGAGGGGAGGGGTGACATAGCAGTGCTGATGGTATATTTTATTATATATTTTTTATTGATTTAATAAATGTATGTGAGGCAGCAGAACTGAGTTTGTCATTGTGTCTTATATCCATCACATGACTCTGATTTGTCTCATCTTTCTTTTTCTATGCGTCAGATAGTAGTAGATAGTTAAGAAGCTACATGAAAGTACCATGCACCCTGATAATCTAAGAACATTGTCAGCACACATCATCTCATAGCATAGAATAATCATGAAGTGTCTACTCAGCTAGTGCCCGCCCACACAATTTTATACAGACCATCACTGAGCAATAAAACTGTATAAAATAATTTTTAGGGGTTAAAAATTGTCTTTAATGTGTAACAATTAAAATCTGAGAACTTTCTTTCATGGGCAAAACCCTTTAACAGAATGATGCACCACATTTGGATTTTTTTTCCAGTTTCCCAGTAGATGACACAAAATATTTATTGGTATAGAAAGTCTAAATTTCCTGCAGATGACAAGCCTCACATTGAAAATGGAAAAATCATAAAGGTTTTGCTCATGGAAGGAGGGGAGGGAGAATAGTAAAACGCAAAAATATGGTCTTGAAGGGCTTAATATAGCTCTACAATTATCAATCTACAATTTTGGTGCCACATTTGTTTTGCTCTTGCTTCTGGTACTGTATTTATGTAATACATTATTATAATTTAAAGGGATACTGTGCTTATTTTAATTAAAGGGGGGTCACTGTATATGCAAATATTAATTCAGGGGAAGAATTGTGTATACTAGGTTAATAACCAGTCTTTGCACTCTTATTCTCCCAGAACCCTATTTAAACTTGTCTCCCTTTTTTGAACCAGTTCCTGTACTGCTATGTCCTTCTTAACAAAATTGTAAAAAGTACTACATGCATAGTATTACTAATGATTTCTGTATTAGAAAAATTACAATATATATAAAATCAACTTGGCCCTCACCATACAAGGTGGGTGTTTGCTGCATATTGCAGTCGGTGCTAACTTGGCATTAAAAAGCTAGCAGCGCATGGGCTCAGATTGTCGCTCCCTGTGATGTCATCCAAAGACCGGATGCTGTCGGATTTTAGCCGATCTATTACAATGTGCGATTTGCACTTTGTAATAGATGGTGTTCAAAATCTGCATATATTCAAAGTGACAGTATATGGCAATATATGATAGGATCAATCCATATGGTAGGATCAATCAAACAGCCTAGGGTCTAGTCGGTCTGAAAAATAGTAACAAAATAAATAAAAAGTAAAAATAAATAAAAAATAAATAAAAATTCTAAATCACATCCCTTTCCCTTCAACTGATATAAATAAAAATGAACAGTAAAAATTCACAAACATGTTTGGACATTTTAGGACATGGCAAAATATAATAATGATTGTTCCTGGGGTTTAATACCATAATGGAAAATAGCGCCTTAAGTAAAAAAATGCCACTTAATAAGTGTCTTAAAACATACCTTTTTAAGCAGTTTGATATTACTGGACCTAATTGATTCAAGAAGTTGATCTCTTGAGTTCTTCTCTGCAGGCCCAGTCTTTTCTACTATTCTCCTCTGAGAAGCGGGAGACAAAGAGTTTCTAATGTTCTCATTAATAAGTGGTGGTGCCAGTGGAGCCATAGGTGGTGGAGGGGGAGGAGGTACAGGTACTCCCCCTTTTTTGGGAGTGCCTTTCTGGGGAGGGTTGGCAGCCGATTTTCCCAATAATTTTGGGGGTTCTTTTGGAGGTGGAATTACTTTTGGAACTTCTAAACAGTTTTTCTTGCTCTCTGCTTCTTTTAAGGCTTTCTGTTCTGAAATTCTCCGTTGCCTTTGCTTGTCCATATTACGACTTAGCAAGTTTGTAACAGTCATGCGTGGACCTGCTAGTTCAAAATGGTAACCAAGTTTTAAGAGGGTAGTGTTTTCTTTTAACATCTTTGCTATTTCCATCTCAGTTTTTCCACCACATATGTGGCGCTGATTATGGAAGCGTAGTTCGGTAAGAGTGTCATTGTGCTGGAGAGCTCTAAATATGGCCAATATGCCCTTTCCTGTGATGTGGTTGGAATCCAGATTGATGCTCGTAATGGTCTTGTTGGACTTCAACATGGCAGAAATGGCCAAAGCAATATGGTCATCAGCCCGTGTGTTGGCTAAGGAAAAGATCTTAACAACAGTATTGAACTCCAAAGCCTCAGTAAAACTCATTAATGTCTCTATGGTGATACAGTCTGAATTGTTCAGATTGAGCTCTGTCAGCTCAGCTTCATTGTTTTTCACTTTTTCTAGGAGTTCATCAAAAATACTAGATGATTCATCATCTTTGTTCTCCTCTGCTACATTCTTCGATCCATTTTCAGCTCTTGGTGGCTCTGCGTTCTGCACATTCTTTTTTTCTTGTTCGCATGTTTGTTTTTGTGTTATACTTTTATTGCCTTGGATACTCTCTGATTTCTCTTTTTTCTGTATAGTCTTGTCTGTATTTTTTTTCTCTTCCAGTTTTTTTTCAGCTTCTGGCTTTGGAACTTCTTTTTTTTCTACATTTTCCTTAATCTTCTTCTCCATTTTCTCTTCAGTAGTTTCTTTTTCTGTTTTCTCCTTCTCTGTTGCTTTTGGAGTTTTATCTTCATCCAGCTTTTTCGATGCAGTTCTTTCTAATTTGCCTTTATCTATTGTACTGCTGTTCTTCTCTTGCCTAAACCTCTCCCGCATTTTGCTGACTCGATCATCTTTTGGTTTCTCTGTTTCTTTATTTGCCTTTGATTTGGTGCCTTTTATTTCTTCCTGTTTTTTACTTGGTGTAGAGTCTTTTGGACGGGTCTCCTTAAGCTTGTCTTCTTTTTGTGACTCTTCTTTTGCCTTTAAACTCTAAAAAAATGGTCAGAGGTCAGTTGATGTATTTCTTGCTTACATCAGAGTTTCACATTAAATTGTAAGTACCAGTTTCAACAGGAAACAAAAAATGCAATATTATAAATGCATTATGCTTATGTTAGGGGTATGCAAAATGAAACTTCAAATAGACTTACTAAATTTCCCTGATAATGCTTTTCTATCTACTAGGTAGCTACATTTTTCACTAGCCCTTCCATTCCCAGGGTCTAGTACAACTTGATCTGTCCCTGTCCCATCACTGCTAGGTACTGGTTGTAATAACTGCACAGTGAACATCTTAAAAAAACACAGTAAACAATTATCTTCTATAAAGCATTGTGTACTTAATGCTGTTTCAGGCACAACTGAACATGTGTGCAGACCTAGAGAGTCCACAATGAATTCTGTCAACTAAAAGTAATTAAAATAAATAGAGGCATGGGCTGTCAGCTTTTAGGACCAGCACCAAATTCCAGAAGCTTTAGATCTTTATCTGGCGCACTTTTTCACTTCTCCATACTGTACTGTGCTTTAAACTGGCCATATCAATATCAGAAGTCACACTAGTAAAAATGTTATTATAAATAGTAACTTCATACTCTGAAGAAGACTATTATTATTCCTGTACTGACCATCCCTCATCCTCACCTGGTGTTTTCTGCTAATGCTGGAGACAACAGGTTTTTTTCCTCAAAGGGAACCTTTTAGACACATCTAGCCCTCCAAAACTTGTGTCTTAGGTCTTACCTCATTTAATGTAATGAGTTGCTCTGCATGGTGATATTGGAATGAGTCAGTGGCTCCTGTGAACTATAAACCCCCAAATCTGCATTGTAATCCTGTGACTGGGTCAGCCTGGGTGTTACTGAACGGAGTCAGGTTGCAACACCCCCATCCTCCTCTGCCTTTTGTTAACAAGCCCCCTGCACAAATTTAAAGGGCCAGTGCACCGATAGTTGTCACTGGCCAGATGCCCTTCTTGATAAATTCCCAGCCTCTTCCTGTCTTCCCTTCCAGATCGTTGTGCCTCTCAACCTTAGAAAAAGCTTTGTTCCCATGTACTTTGAGTACATTTCCCGTTGTGACCCCGGTTCCGTTCCTGATTACGCTCCTCTGCTACCTGCCTTGACCTGTTGCTATGTCCCCGACTCTGATTCCATGCTGCCCATCCCGACCTCCTGCCTGTCCGAATATGGTTCTGCCTAACGTCTATGTACTTCGTCTTAGGTGCCACTTTTGACAAAGTCGCACCTGTGGAATGACCTGGTGGTACCACTCCGCAGCAAGTCCAACGCGCTTTGCGACAGGCTCTGGTGAAAACTGGGCATCACTTAGATTCTGGTCCCAGGTGTCGGCTTATGTCATCATCCGCAGTGGTCCAGTGGGTCCACTATCCCTGGGACCTGACAATTATATGTACTTTTTTTTTTAAACTAACCAGTTCTTTTGCATTTATTATAGTTACACACCCTTAGCTCACCACCCTGGGCTGTATACTTTCTTTTCCTTCACTTGTCACTTCACGGGTCACTGCTGCAGCTGCATCACTCTAAGATGTCTTCCCCTATTCTACTAAAAGATTACATCTCCCACAATCCATCTGGTCAACACAGCTTCTTCACACAGGGGAACGAGCAGTCAGCTCCCTGTTCCCTGCAGGTCTTTACAGTGAAACTGTGAATGGCTCATTAAATCAGTTATGGTTACAGCAGGGAACAGGGAGCTGACTGCTCATGAGCGACTGGAGAGCAGAGAAAGCAAGCAGGTCGTTTTTGTGGAAACTGTAAGTATTTCCACTTGAATGCTTAGTAACAAACATTCTATTTAGTTGCATCCTCTATGTTTCTCCCCCTGTTATCGGGGGCAAAACGCATAGAGGTGGAGAGATGAGAACATAGGACATATTGTCAATCGCTGTAGTACACTAGGACTTGCATACATACAGGGAGATGCAGGGAGCTTCATTGTTTGCTAGATCGCAATAACTTGTGCTGATAACATAAGTTTAGCATACCTATATGCCACAATAGACCTGCGCTTTGTGAGCCAACTAGTAGCACCTTAAAGCATGTTTTATGCGCAAGGTGCGCTCTCTGACCTATGAAAGTCCTTTTTATGATTATCTGTGACAGTGTGTCATAAACCTCAAACTTATGGACACACTGATTCACACATTGGAGTGTTCTTAATTATTACTAATAAAAGTTATATTTTTTTTTTTTCCCCAATTATACCTGTGATCCCATTTTAACCTCTTTTTTTGGGGTGTTATATCTAATTTAGCTCCTCAATGACTTTATTTGAAACTGTAAGTGTAGCAGGAGCTGGCAGTGCACAGAAATGACTTTGATTTCATGAAGAGGTGGCAGAAGATTTAAAGGGGTAATCTCGTCCGGGCATTCACATTCTGTTCCAATAATCTGCCATATATAAACATTTCTTCAATTAGATGTTATTAAAAAAAATGTTCCTGTGTGAAGATAACTTCTCATAAATGTAGTGATATGGTCCCTTAGAAACAAGACTGTGTCCTTCGATACGGCACCTATACAAAAGGTTTTTCTATATGAAATGTCCGGGAGTTACTACAGGTCCCACAGCCATCCTGTGGTAATGATCGCTGAATCCAGGAGGTCAGCAGGGCTCAATACAGCATGTCTGGCCACTGGTGCCAAAATGTGATGTGGTCGTATCCGAGGAAGCCATCCTGTTTCTAAGGGACAACATGACTACATTTATGAGAAATTATCTTCACACACGAACATTTTTTTAATAACATCCAATTGAAGAAATGTTTAAATATGGCAGATATATGAAACTGAATGTGAATGCCCAGATGAGAATACCCCTTTAATGACACTGAATTAGTGAAGTGATAAGTGTGGGGAGATAAAGTAAAGTGAGGTCTATCTTTGCCACTGGAGAACCCCTTTAAGGACGCGGCCTCATTTATAAAATCCGCCCTGTCTCACTAGAAGTGGTTATAGCTCTTAGAACGTTTTAACATATGCAGGGGATTTTGAGATTGTTTTCTCATGACATATTGTTTAAAATTTTGGATGATATCTTTTGTGTTAAGTTATTAAAAAAACGAATGTGGCAAAAGATTTTAAAAATTCTTTATTTTCAAAGTTCTCTACTTTTGAAGCAGATTAATTCATAACTTACATTACCCAAATGTCTGCTTTATGTTGCCATGGTTTTTTAAGATAACACATATTTTAATAGAATGTTATGAAGCTTAGAATTTGTGTGCCATTTTTCAAATTTTTGGGAAAATCTCCAAACTTCGTATTTAGATGGACCTGCTCAACTTTTAATTGACTGTGGGAGGCTTAAATAATACCTAGACTCGTATATCACCCCATTATGGAAAAAGCACTTTTAAGAAGTTTGTTAACCCTTTACATGCTTTATAGGGTTTAAAACAAAATGGAGGTGCGGTCTACACATTGTTATATTTTTGGACAATACATCCGTTTTGGGCAGAAAATTAAACATGTGCAATGGATAAATTAAAAAGGCTCCACAAAGTTTGATACCCAATATCTCCTGAGTACACCAATGTACACCTCATATGTGGTGGTAAACATAGAATGGAAGGAGGCTCAATCTAGAGCAGATTTGCATTGTCAAATTGTACAGGCTACAATTTTCTCCTTTTTTTTTATTGTGGACTTATAGGGGTAAATTTTTTGCCACATGAGATGTACTTTTCTGCTACATAATTTTGGGGCATCTATAGCTAATTGATAAGATTTTATTAACTCTTTGTTGATGGAGAAAATGAAAATATTCAATTTTTGGTAAGATTTTTTTGTTTTGTTTTTTGGCCGTTCACCATACCATAAAAATACTATATTTTTTTAATTTATTGGGTCACAACGATTACAGAGATACCTCATTTATATATGGTAGATTTTTTTTTTCCTATTTTACTCAATAAAAAATAATTTGGAGAAAAAATCTTATTCATTTTAGCATCACTGTCTTTTCAGATGCACAGCTTTTTATTTTTTGGCTGACAAATCTGGTTAAGGACTTATTTTTTTGTAAGTAGAGTTGTTCTTTTTAGTGGTCTTATTTAGGAGTGTGTAACATTTTTTAATATCACTTTATAGAGCACTTTTAAAAAGGTATTAAATTAAAATCTTTTTCAGAATGTTTTTTGTTTTTTTTTACATGGGGGTCTGCATCTTCAGAGCCACGTACAAACTCTGAAGAAACTAGACAAACAGGACTGCTGTTAAAGTTTGTGGGGAGGTGAGTAATGGAGTAACAATAGGGAGAAGGGCGGATAACAAAATTTTGCAGCCCGGATTTGGCCCTTGGGCCTTGTGAATGATACCTGTGGTCTAGAGTGTCCAGTTACAGAGGGTCATACTAAGGAGCATTTTTTAATGTCTTTTTTTAATCCCATCCAAGCCCAGATTACCATCACAGACTGACAGTAAGTCATAAACTACAGCATAAGTGGTCCTGGGAGTCATATTATAAAGTAACAGAAACAAAGAGCTTGAATAGGACCACCTTCATAAACCTCATGTCATGCAATGAATTTGGGTTGATAGAGGAGGTGAAATGTTCTCTTAAACTGACTTCAGGAGTGGGACCGTAGGGGAGTATATCGGTGTGCAGATACAGAGTGTAGAGCGTAATAGTGTTGAATAGGAACAGTGGAAAATTCAATGTAAGTGGGGGAACATGGGGGTTATAGCATTTTGAATGTAAGGCATAAGGTGGTCACAGTCTATATGAATTGGGGTGCATGTGGGATGTCCACTATAGCATCAGAATTGTTGAATATCATTCATAGATGTCCAGTTATCCAGTGTATAAGGGCCATTAATGGGCGCCTAGGGCAGAATGAGCTGTAAATATGGCTCTAGATAAATGTATCACAACATTCTGGGGGTCATTTACTAAGGGCCCGATTTGCGTTTTCCCGACGCGTTACCCGAATATTTCCGATTTGCGTCGATTTTCCCTGTATTGCCCCTGGATTTTGGCGCACGCGATTGGATTTTGGCGCACCGGCGCCGGCATGCACGCAACGGAAATCGGGGGAGCGTGGCCGAACGAAAATCCAACGGATTCGGAAAAACCGACGCATTTAAAAAAAAAAATGTGTCGTGGGACTCACGCTTACCTTCACCAGGTATAGGCCGGTGAATTTCAGGGCATTCCGGCGGGCCTCGGGGAACTTCAGCGCAGCAGCGACATCTGGTGGACGGCGGAGGAACTACCTTAGTAGATCGCCGGAAGACCCGAATCCACCGCACAGAACGAGCCGCTGGATTGCGAATGGGCCGGGTAAGTAAATCTGCCCCTCTGTCTTTACTAAAAAGGTGGCAGAGGATGGAAAAAACTTTCTGTGCTGCATTGTACTACACAGAGAAGTTAGGTGGTGTGGCTGAGGAGGATGTGTTGTTCTCACTACACAGAGGGAAGGCTGAGGGAGATGAACAGAATTAATTGTGAGCATTACACAAGGAGGGGAGGGGGCGATACTGAAGGAGATGAGTAGAAGGACTTGCTAGAGTTTGTGCATTAGATAATGAATCTTTTTCAGAAAGAGTGATAGAGTAGCAATGCTTTGTATAGGAATACATGAAATTAATATGTCTGTCCATACTGCACACGTTTGGCCAAAAAAAACCAAACACAGCATATCATCTCAAATTTAATGCCAACTGAAAGTCTCCTTTCACACACATGTATGCTTGTCCATGCCAGAACTTGTGTGTAGCATGCGTTCGGCTAGAGAAGGGGAGAGCTCCTCACAACGCCTCTCTCCAAAGGAATTCATGCAGCAGCACCATATGTGCGGCACACGATAGAGTATGTTCTATCTTCTTTCTGGCTGCGGCATGGTTTTCTCATTGTGCATGTCCACTCTGAATTTCTATTATGGCTGTAATGCTAGCTGCTGTTCGTACAGTCATGGGAAAGGGGCCTTAAAGGAAAGCTACAATAAGTATTAAACAAAATAAATCTAAACATACTTGCCTATAAAAAGCAGCTAGGAGAGAGGGGACGCGATATCCGGCATTCCAGGCTGTTAATTATTCACACCTCCGTGCTCGGAGAGGCATCAATCGCGCATGAGGTGTAAATTCACGCTTCTCGGGTGACGTCACCTCCCTCTTGCAACATTGGAGAGGGAGGTGACATCACGCGAGAGGTGTGAATAATTAACAGCTTGGAGAATCGGTCCCTGCACTAGGGGCGATACCTACGTGTCAAGATTAAATAAGACCAGCGCCTGGATCAAGATGAAGAGGAGTATAGGTAATGTTTTGTTTTAATTTGCTTAATACTAGATTACCATTTAGCAAAGTGATAGAGCGGTGATGATTTTGACATTTTGTAGAAACTTTGCAGCCATTGGGTCACATTTATTAAAAGAAGTGCAAACAACACTATGGGGCAGATTTATCAAGCAGTCTGAAAGTCAGAATATTTCCAATTGCCCATGTCAACCAATCACAGCTCCCCTTTAAAATATTCATGAGCACTGGTGAAATGAAAGCTGAGCTGTGATTGGTTGCTATGGGCAACTGGAAATATTCTGACTTTCAGACTGCTTGATAAATCTGCCCCTATTTGTTGTTTGCCTGTGGAGTGTGCAGAGTGTGGCAGATTAATGAAAAGTGGCGCAAGTTCTTTATTAATATGGTGATCCCTGCACTGCTCAGGAAGTTTGCTCCAACTTTTTGTTGCACCTTTAACAAAGAGTGTGCAACAGAATTCTGTCAAGTCGCATGGTCCGACTGCACACAAACGCCCCTTTAGAAGCAGAATTTTGTGGCGCAATATGCTGCTGCGATACAATACTGGTGCAGACTTTTGTTTCAGTGCAAACATGTGCAAATGCTTTAATGAATGTGGGCCATTGAGTTGACCAAAAACTGATTGATACATTCTATCTATCCAAAAGCTAAGGCTTTACCAAAAGTAGGTCATGCCACAGGTCAACCAGTGAATCTACAACAGATGGATAAAAAAAGAAAAGAATCAAGTTGTTGCAATGGACAGTGCATACATCAACCCAGTTGAAAAGCAGTGACTTAAGAGTCACTGCCCACAAAGCCACAATCAACTGAGCTGCAATGCTTTTAAGAAGAGTAGGCCAAAATTCTTTCACAATGACGTGAGAAACTGATAAAATAATTCAGGAAACAATTATTTCAGGTTGTTGTTAGTAAAGGTTGTATTACACACTATAAATTCAAGGACTTACTTCATTTTAATAAATGGCTTACATTTTTTAAGTTATTGGAATCTATTGTGTGTTGTTTTTTATGTGAGGTCGTATGTACCTATTTATAAGACCAATAAGGAACAGCTGTTTTTTTTATTACTATTCGCTGATAAATGAAACCATTAAAACTGACCATCCAAAAAGATACCAAAAAGAACTAAAACTTTCCCTACAAAACATCTGGAATCGTATGTTTCAGGCGTCTGCTGTAGCATTTAGTCTTGATCATCTGAGGAGGCTACGGTGCTACTAGTGGCCACTTCATTCCTCAACTTTACTTTGGAGTACTTACTGAAATATCCTCTTCAAGTACTTCTCCTTTGAATCCCAAAACCATGATTTGGTTATATGGAGTAACCTTTTGCCAATGGTCTACTTCAGTCCCGCAACTCCAACCTCCTCATTTCTCATCGATCTGACTTTGTGGTCAGTGGGGGAGATGTATTAATGTGTCGGTTATTAGAACAGTGCAAAGTAGTTTTGCAAGTTTTACAACCCTAAATTATGGTGGTGCACAGCATTTCGGGTGCAAATTAGGCTACTTTCACATTGATTAATGCTCATCCGGTCATAGGCCTGGTGAGCATATGGCAGCGTGCTGGAGAGGAGGAGGGATGAACGCTGCTCACCCCTCCCCTCTCCAGAGCAATGCATGGCACCCGCCTGTACGTACAAGGAAAAATAGAGCATGCTCTATCTCTTCCCCAAGCATGGTACGGCGGAACACGTGTGTGGTCACTGTATCGCCGCCGAGTGGGTTCGTTTATATGTTCCCACAATGCCTGTATGAAAGGGACCTAATTCCAGTATTCACGGGTAGACAGCTTGATACATCTCCCTTAACTGACTTTGCTGTGCATCTCCTTCACCGTCACAGCTATCTCCCTGACTCCCTGGCCTGCACAATCCTTTTCTTGTGTTTAAGTAGCCTTAAATGTCACACAGTGTTGGGATAAGACCAAACGGAATTTAGCCATAGGTGTAATAATCCTACCTAGACTTCCACTCATGAAGAAATAATGAAGCAGGACAATGGAAGAAGGAAAACAGAGTAGAACAAAGCTATTCTGTCCTGTGGAGGCACTGGGACATATTGCAGTGTGCACATTGTCATCATTATGTACCTAGTGGCCATCAGTAAAATCCTAGGGTCCCATGGTACAGCTACATAGAAATATTGTCTGACTGAAAGATACACATGTGTAGCCTAGTCCTTGCCTTCTTCTAAATAACTAGATCTTACCTTGGACTAGGGTCTTTTTATTTCAGTGATCCAGTCCCACCCTGAGTGTGCCCCATATTCTGCAGAATGACAAGTATGGCACAACAACTGAACTATACCAGGTAAAGGCACCACTTTTAAAAATAAAAACATAGGCACAATGATAAAGTTGAATCCTAAGCAGAATTTCAAAGTGTTGTAAAATGTGGGAATTAATAGAGAGTTTAGTGTTGGTTTGTTTCTCTGAATATGGAGGCAGCCACTGACACATGATGCGACAAGTAGGGAGAGATGTTACCTCAGCCTGCGCCAGTCTCCTGCTCTCCCTCTCGGCCTCCCTCTGACTGGACGCCCTCTCGGTCTGGTCCCTGCGCAGCCCTGCAGACACTCCAGCATCAGGGTCCCCGGCATCCAGCTCCTTCTGCAGTTGTTCCATCTCCTCCGGGGACAATGTGGACAGCAAGTTGTCTATGTCTGGGTCCTCGCTCACCTGCCGCCGGTACCTGGCCACCCTGGACATGACGGCTGATTCTGAGGGATCGAGCACCAGATGAGAGGAATAACCTAACAAGAAAATAGACGCGGAGGTCAGGAAATGTGAAGCCTGTGCTCCCGACTAAACTTGGGAAATGTTCTGTGAAATGCAGCCCCAGAGAGTTGTGTAAGGAAGAAGCAGGTTAGAGGGAATCCCCCTGGTGGATACTGTTCTGCCACAGTCACCATCCAATGTCTCCTCTGCCGCTCCCCCTCCTCCTCCTCCTCCCAGGGGCTCGGATTCAAGACATTCTTGTGAATGTTCCACTCATGCCCAAATTTAGAGAGAGGATACATTTCTTTTTATGGAAATCACTGAGGGCTGGAAGTCAATAAACTAAGACTGTGGCTGGGATCAAGAATCTCGGTATATACCCTGTATACCCCACCTGTGTACGTTTATATGATGGGCTAATCACTGGCCATAGAGGATGTGTAGACTATTGAACAGCCTCCATAATCTATGTACTCTGAAGATGTACAGTATATAGCACCCTACATATGAACACTAAGTAGCAATGCTGGGAAACAGTAATGACCATGCCCAGGACCTAGATAAAACAAGCTGGCATTGGGATGATCCCTCTAATAAACATATGTATGCTGAATCCTGATTAATTAACAAATCCTTATTTGGTAAAGAAAATATCTCTGTTTACAGTCTCCTTGCTGTGGAATTAACTGCAGCTCCACAAGTTATTACTACACATCCCAGGAATGTGAGTCTAGGACCACATATTACAGCAGGACACACTACCCCATAACACCTGCATAGGCATGTGGTCATACTGTATATTAGCATTTATGTGTTCTTTAAACTCAGGGCCGGTTCTAGACAAAGTGGGGCCCTGGGCAAAACTAAAAGTGGGGCCCCAAAATAAAACTATTTTATGATCAGTCACAGCCAGTAAGAGGCTCCATTTAGTATGGTAAAACAAACTGTAATATGTACAAACTGTAGAATTTTATAGGAGATAAATAAATGATAGGGAGATGATGGACAGCACCGTGGCTCAGTGGTAAGCACTACAGCCTTGCAGCTCTGGTCAACATCTGCAAAGAGTTTGTATGTTCTCTCTGTGTTTGCGTGGGTTTCCTCCGGGTCCTCCGGTTTCCTACCACACTCCAAAAAATTACTGTTAGGTTAATTATATTGTGAGCCCCATTGGGGACAGGGACAAGCTCTGTGCAGCGCTGCATAATATGTGTTCGTTATATAAATAAAGAATAATTAATTATAATTATTATGATAGAAGATAAATATGAAAGATGATAGAGATTTCTAGATGCAGAACTATAAAGCAGATGATATATACAGGAGATAGATATGAGAGATAAATACAGTAGAAGAGAGATAGGAGATTGATAAATAGATAGAGAAAAAGTAAGATATATAAATGGTCAGATTATAGGAGATAGATAACTAGACAGATAGATATATAGACAGGGGATATATGATAAGCATCTTCACCTGGGAATTCAACCAAGGGGTATTAATCCTTTGACTTCCAGGCATTTCTGGATATTTTGTCGCCTAAATGACCAGAGCCATTTTTACCATTTTGACTTTAAAAAATTAAATTGAAATTACAGCAAACATAATTAAAGTAAACCGCAGCAAACCAGATATTTTCTGAAAACAGACACTTGCCCCATTTTCAAAATTGCATTATTGAGTTTGTAGACATAGGCACCTTCATGCAGTTTTGATTCAAACTGAAACATTTTATAAAAAATACTTAAATTTTGACTTTGATGCCAAAAATGTGCTCCAAACAGAAAATATTTACCTTCACAAACTGTAATAACTAGGTATCTGCTTTTCAGCTACAAAATGTAGGATACAACCGGCAAATACAGCAATAAAACAGAATAAAAAGTAATTGCACCATAAAACCTATATGTTTTTGAAGTGCAACACCAGGCGATGCATTTGGCAATTAACATTCAAAATTTCCTTTAAAATATGTACCAATCCAGAATACTTATATAAAGAAAATATACTTTCCTAAAACAGTAAGATGTGAGGAGATCATACATACCCCACAAGTGTATATTCAGCAAAATATGCAGCAAAGGGAACATTAAATCCACAGGGGACACCAAATTATTATTGCAGAAAATTGCACTGAGCATCAGATCACTTGTTCAAGCTATTCTTCACCTTACACAGTGTAATACAGATGTTCATGCTCAGTGTGTTACAGCCGGGTCCTGCCAGAAGGCAGGACCCGGCTCACGGAGGAGGATCGCACAGCCTTGGGCACTGGCAGTCCCGGGGCTGCGATCGGAACCATCTGTTCTGACGATATCACACGAGGCACTGTCCTCTTTGTTTCTTTCTTCTTTGCATATTCTAATAAATTGTATGTTTGTGTATGCCTACACTGATGCTGCAAGACGAGGGAGAAGAGGGAAGCTGCAAGGATCGCTGGAGGTAAGTAATGTGCCCTGTGGGGACATTTTCTTATTGAAGGGAGGCTATTGAATATTTCATTACTGAATGGAGGCTGCTGGACTTTTTCCTTACTGAAGGGAGGCTGCAGGATGTTTAAGGGAAATCTACCATCAAAAACATGGATAAACAGGGACACTTACTCATAGATCCATGATTGTGGTAATATTCAGTTATCAATTGCCTCCTTCCTTCTAAAATCAACTTTTACAATTATAATAATGAGCCTGAAGGGCTTCTATATGAGTTCCCAGAACCCCTCCGTGCCGCAGAGTCACAGGCTGTAACACTGTCTCCCCCTATGCTCCCTTAACACTACCCCCTCCCCCTGCCTGATGTAATGTCACTACAGCACAGGAAGTTTCAGCACACAGTAGGAGGGGGAAGTGCTCCTTGCAGACTGTAACAGTCTGTGAATCTGCAGCACGGAAGGGCTCTTGGAGCCACTGCAGAAGCCCTTCAGGTTCAATGAGATTCATTTTAAAAGATTTCATTTCGCTTGTCTGATCACCAGTGAAATGTAGGACATGTACTGCAGACAACGTATAATGAAACATCCAAATGCGTTGTTTAAAAGGCCTCTGAGGCCTATGGCGGGAACTGACCGGTCACCGGCAGACACATGCTGACGTCACCACAATTCACATGTGTCACAGGCGCAAGGAAGAGTAAGATATGTATTTTTAACTTTTTTACTGTGAATTTGGGCTGCTGTGGGGGCAGTGTGACTATATTAACAACAGTGGGGTCCCTATTAATATATTGGCTAACTTTGGTGCCCTGTTACTGTAGTGGCTACTGTGGGGGCATTGTTACTATATTGTTATTGTGGGGTACTTTTACCATTTTGAATACTGTGGGGGAGTTGTGACAGCATTGGCTACTATGGGGGCCCTGTGACAACATTGGCAAGTGTGGGGGCACTGTGACAATATTGGCAACTGTGGGGTCTCTGTAACAATATTGGCTACTATGGGGGAATTGTAACTATACTGGCTACAATAGATGGGCATTGTGACTATATTGGATTCTTTGTGGGTGCTGTGGCTAGAGTGTGGGCATAATAGTGATTTATATGCAAAAACTTAGATTTTGTGTTTAGTAACTGTTAAAATGTTTGTGTTGCCAAACCTGCAGAAACAGGTTGGAAGAAGCTGACAGGGCAGCAGAAAAAGAAAATGAAATAAATGCCACTGAACAATTACATCATAGGGGGTCATCAAATTTACAGAAAATATTGGCATTACCCAACAGTCGTGCAAAATTTTGCACCAGTGTGCTGTGACTCTCTGTTACATTGTCCTATGAGTGAACTACATGGAGACAGTGTTAAACCACACCAGATTTATCATCAAGCAGCAGACACTGGGGCACATTTACTTAACCGTCCTTGCGGGATCCAGAGGTGCGTTGTCTGACAATCCTGCACAGCTGCTGCGATTCATGAAGATTGTGCACTCCGCTGGAGTTCACCTTCTTCTTCCCGGTGCATGTAAGGGCTTGGCTTGCGACACAATTTGAAATGTTTAAACTCTGAATCCATCGGATCATCCGACGGCCCGCCCCCGATTTGTGTCATGTGAAAGCCGGCGCAATTGCTACACAATCCGATTGCGTTCAACACAATCCCCATCGCGATCCCTGAAAACGTCGGAAACCCTGACGGAAATGCGGCCGCAGGACCTTAGTAAATAAGCCCCACTGGGATAAATCTGGTGCAATATAAGGCTGTCTGTCTAAATCAGCTTTTTTTATTATCCTGTATCTTACATCTATACTGGAGATCAAAATTAGAGTACAACACATGTCATGGTCATTGTGTAGTTCAATGTGAATAAATCCCAATATATGTAAAGTAGCAATCTTTTATGCTTATTTCACAAATTGTATATATTCCAAAGCACATAATAACAATGTAAATTAGATAATTATAAAACAAAATTGAACAAAATTAGAGAAAACTTTCTGATACCTGCATGTTATTGCTGTTTATTTGAAACAGCAAGGTGTTTATTTCCATAATTATCTCAAAAACCCTATTTAACTAGCAGCTTAACTTTTCAGTTTGCACTGACTGCAAAAACGGCCATAGCTAGATAAGTTGGTGGTTCCAAGTCTGTTATTTCTAAAATAATGCATCTTTACAACATCACAAAGTTGACAAATGCAAGAGAGGATAGGATAATGCAGAGATTCTTCATTGGTAATTGTTTCAACAATGCAGCAGGAATTTTTCTCCAGTTCAACACTAAACAGGGTTAGGTTCTGTAATACAGAGTCTTGATGTTTAAAGCAAGTTTAGTGTATTTGGATCTGACATATATCATTATGTTTGTTGACAGACAGGGGAAACACTGAACCAAAAGTGTAAAGTGTAAAAAAGTCAGTGAAAGGTGGTCTCAGAAATAACACTGGCGCTTGGAGCTTAAGCAGGATATGTGTACTCTTTTCTCTTACACCTGCCACCACTCCCAGGTGGTTTTATAGAATTCATTTGAAAACCACTTTAAAGGGTATTCCCACAAAGACAAGATTATTAAATATATTCAGGATAACAAAATAACACATTCTCTAATTCACTTTTCACATCTGCAGTGTGCAGAGACCTACTCTACTAGCTACAGACAAGATTACGCCTTTATGTGAGGGGAGGGAGGCATAGCAGGCTGACTGTGTGTTCTATAAGTGAGATAGCAGGGCTGGAGTTTGTGGAGTGTATCCATCTCATGACTCTGATATGTCTGTTCTCTCTTTTTTTGTGTCAAATAGAATAGTGGACTGTTCAGAAGCTAAATGAAAGTATAGATAAAACCTGTATCTTGATAATCCAAGCACATTGACAGCACACAGCATGTCACAGAGGAATCATGAAGTGTCTTCTTGTCCACGCCCACACTGGAATTTTACACTGACAATCACTAAGTTATAGGAGCAAAAAAAGAACAATAAAACTGAGTCAAATTGTAAAGTAAGGGGTTAAACATTATCTTTATTGTATAAACATCACAAGGGGATTAACATTTGAGAACTTTCTTTCATGGGCAAACCCCTTTAATAGTGGATACCGTCAGGGCTGATTCTAGTCTTTTTGCTGCCTGAGGTGAAAATTTAAATGGCATTCCCCCTTCCCCCCAATCTATCCCTGGTCCTCTGCTATATTTGACTATATTTCTGAATTTATAGACAAATCATTAAAAAGTATCTACAACCTGATTAAAGGGAACCTGTCACCAGGAGACCCATTTTGTATACAGAGTCAACCAGTATACACCAACATTGGGAACATATAGAAGAGACCTGGGATCAGATATTGTTTGAGGCATGCTTGAATCTTATAGAGAGCATGTCCAGAAGGATTCATGTAGTATTGAAAACCAAACATTAACCCCTTAACGCCGAAGCCACTATTCACCTTCCTGACACGGGTGATTTTTTCAAATCTGCCCTGTGTCACTAGAAGTGGTTATAACTTCAGAACGCTTTAACATATCCAAGTGGTTTTGAAATTCATAGTATCATAGTATCATAGTATATAAGGCCGGAAGGAGACTCAAGTCCATCAAGTCCAACCTTCAAGAATTAAATAAATGTTTTATCCCCATAACCCGTGATATTTTTTCTCTCCAGAAAGTCATCCAGGCCTCTCTTGAACATGTACATAGAGTCGGCCATAACAACCTCCTGCGGCAGAGAGTTCCATAGTCTCACTGCTCTTACACTAAAGAACCTTTGTCTATGGTGATGGTAGAATCGCCTCTCCTCTAGGCGTAGAGGATGCCCCCTTGTCCTGGTCACAGGCCGAGGTATAAAAAGATCTTTGGAGAGATTCTTGTACTGTCCGTTCAGGTATTTGTACATTGTAATGAGGTCTCCTCTCAGTCGTCTTTTTTCTAAACTGAATAATCCCAAATTGTTTTCGTGAAACTTTCTACTTCATGTTAGTTGAAACATTTTGTTGGTATGTGTTGCGTTTATTTATGAAAAAAACAGATATTTGGTGAAAATTTGGAAAAAGTTTTGACTTTTGAAATTGAAAATGTTCTACTTTTTCCATACGTAGTCATAACAGCAAAAAAATGTGATAACTAACATTAACCAAATGTCTACAGCAGTCACCACCACATATGGGGGATTGTTATACGCAGGAGGGATAGGGTTTCAAATTTTGTGGAGCATTTTGGTATTTTACCCACTGCAAATTTGTACATTTTTTGAAAAACACATTAATTTAGCCAAAAAAATTTCCCTTTCAAAATTGCATCCGATTTTGTTTTAACACCTGTAAAACAATTAAAGGGTTAACAAACTTCATAAAAGTTTTTTTACGTACGTTGAGGGGTGTAGTTTCTATAATGGGGTAATTTATGGGGTTTTACTTTTATTTAGGTCTCTCAAAGTGACTTGAAACCTGAGCAGGTCCCTCAATAGCAGGATTTAGTGTTTTTTATGAAAATGTGAAAAATCGCACCTAATGTTCAAAGCCCCATAACATCCTACAAAAATAAGACTATGCATAAAAAACCATGTCCACATAAAAAAGACATTCGGTGAATGTTAGTTATTAAGTATTTTTGCGGTTATGACTATGTATGGAAAAAGTAAAACATTTTGAAGTTTGAAAATCAAGAATTTTTCCAAATTTTCACCAAATATCTGATTTTCTCATAAATAAATGCAAAACATACCACCAAAATTTTTCAACTAACATGAAGTATAATGTGTCGCGAGAAAACTATTTTAAAATCACTTGGATATGTTAACTTGGATATGCCAGGGCATTGAAGGGAAGCTGCGCCATTCAGAGCAGATTATGCATTGTCCCTTTTTATTGGCTATACAATCTTTATTTTTTTGGAAATTTGGATAAATAAGGGCTTATTTTTTGCGACATTAGATACACTTTACAAATACTTAATTTAAGTGGGTCATTATCTTATTAATGAGATTTTATTAACTCTTAAATGTATGTAGGAAAAAAAACTTAAATTTTGGTTTCCTTTCTACACCGTACCATAAAGATAACATATTATCTTTATTCTATGGATCACTACGGTTATGGTGATACCTCATTTATATAGTCTTTTTATATATTTTTACAATTTTACTGAAGAAAAACTAATACAGAGAAAATCTCTTTTCGCCATCTTTTCGGAGATTTAAAGCTAATATTTTTTGGTTGACAGGGCTGGTTTAGGCCTTATATTTTGCGTGTTGAGTTGTTCTTTTCAGTGATACCATTTTGGCATACATAATTTTTTTTGTTCACTTTTTAGAACATTTTTGTGAAGGGATTTTATTTTTGGCGAGTTTTTCGGGTTTTGTTTTTAGGGCGCTCAGCAGGAGGGTCCAATAATGTGACTGAGTTATTGTATAGATTGTTACGGACGCAGCAATACCAAATATGTGGTTTTTTTCTGGTGATTTGTTGTTTTTTTACTTTATTAGATATGTATAGGGAATGTTTGTGTTTAGGGGACTTTGACTTTATTTAATTAATTCTTTTTATTAATAAATGTTTTTATTAAGTGTTTTTAACATTTTTTTTTTTTACTTTTACAGGTTGGCTTGAACAAGTGATCCTCTGATCAGTTGTTCAAGCTCTTCTTCACCTAATACAGTGCAATACAGATGTATTAGACTGTATTATGTAACACACTGAGCATGCTACGCTGGACCCGGCTCCCGGAAGAAGCCGCCCAGCCTCGGCCACTGGCAGACGTGACCGCGGCGTGTAAAAGGTTAATGCCCGCAATGGAAGTTTCTAGAGACGGGTACTAAAGACGGGAGTTAACACTGCCTGGGAAGGCAAGAGTGATATTGTAAAGCAAGCTGGAAGCTGATTGGAGAGTTCTACCACCTGATCAAGGGAGTTTATAAACCCCTGGCAGGCAGGAGCACAGGGTCTCAGTCTGAGATAGTGATGGGAATGATGGCTCTTCTTAGTGAGCTGGCTCTTTAGGCTCACTAAGAAAAGCCGTCGCTTCTGGCTCATGAACGGCTCCCTATCAAATATATAATAGGCAGGCACAGGCCAGTCAATCACTCCATTCCACACCACTTTTAACCGGATTATATCAGGTTAAAGGGGTTGTGGTGAGATGGTTAGGGATGGGACCATCTGGACCCAGCTCCATCTCTACCAGCCCAGCCTGAAGCTACTACCAGGCTGCGAGCAACCTTCCTGTGGACCAGCTATCTCCATCAAACTTTCAGCTTGCTGAACCTGCTGCTACCGTTTGGCTTTTGCCTGCGGTTTAAAGTTGATTAAACTTTGCACAACGTGCCTCCATCTAATCCCTGAATAAGGCTGCTTACCTTTACAGGCTCACCATCCATCATCTAGGGATTCATCCTACATACACCTAAGGGGTTGCCCCAGGGAGAAACCATTGCATCAGCCTCTCCCTACATATTTCTGGCTCACACCACCTGCTGGAGACCTACCAGGCTGTAGGTCAGACCTCCAGTCCCAATACCAAGCACCGTGACCACAGTGTGCCTAAGGCCGCATTAGCCAGCCACTCTGGTATTCGGGCCCCAGCTGCCTCCAGGCCACAAGAAAAGGCTAGGCCCCAATGGGAGATGTTGCAGATATCTTACTGGCGGAACTCATGCAGAACTCATTTCTAAGGTGTATAATCCCAGCTGCAGAACTCATTTCTAAGGTGTATAATCCCAGCTGTACAAACAGATGTATAAACGGATAGCACACAGCCCAAACAAACAGATGTGTGCATGAAGCCAAATACAAATAGCAGCAGATACATAGAATAATATTCATCAATGGATTTATGCTTACTACCATATTGGAGTCTTTAATGACATTTACCGTATCTATGATCAAACAGGACAGTGCAGGGGGTGGCACACTTTTTAAAGTAGTTCAGGGGTCTTCCTT
This sequence comes from Engystomops pustulosus, assembly GCA_019512145.1. NCBI lineage: Eukaryota > Metazoa > Chordata > Amphibia > Anura > Leptodactylidae > Engystomops > Engystomops pustulosus. The sequence goes on from CM033642.1 coordinate 158,622,966, forward strand.
CTCTTTTCCCTTGAAGATTGCAAAACCCAGGGGTAAAAAGTACTATGAATAGGAAGAGTGGCATGGCTCAATAACACTGTGCCATCTTACCATTTAGAACACAAATTTTTTATGATATGTATGATCATTACAACATCTAGAAGGCAGGGATTACGCATAACTCTAATAGATCACACAACCCTGTCATTGGTATTGTCAGGTCAATTTGGGACCCTTAACCAACTAGAAGACCAAATGGAACTGTGGTGTAGGGTCTCAAATCGACTTGTATATCATCTTTGCATGGCATATATTTATTAAAAAACACAACATTTATACTTACCTGGATGTGAGGCACATTGGACTCACATCAGCAGATCCTGTCAATAGCCTGGCTTCACTGAGCATGGGCTGTACCTATAGTGCTTGCGCAGTGATGGCGGGTGTACTATGCCGCAACGTGCCAAAAGGCAAGTATAAATGTTTGGGTTTTTTTTTGTGTGACAGTGTAGGAGGTGATTTGGGTCACTGAACCTCCAGTCCATAAGGGTGGTTTATTAACCCAAATCACCCTGTCAGGTTCTCCAAGCCCTCTGTTTCCCCTCATCTCCAAAAGCATGTATTGTGTGCACTTTAATGTATTAAGATACCTTGTGCACAATGGAACTACTGTACACACACTGGCAGAGGCAGGTGTAAGAAAACAAAATCCCATCATGACTCTCTGGCACTAAGTAAAAAACCTAACTCACCTTTATCTAAAGAGTGTCCATATGATCTCCATGGTATACCCCACAGATCAGTATACATAGTATAAACAACAAACCACTATGATGCTGGACAAGCATGTCTATCCCAGGATCACTGGTCTTCGCCCGCTTGTGCTTCAATGCTCATCCCGTCACGCCTCTTCAGGTTCGTCCAGGACTCCATCTCCGAAGCGGCGACATGTGCACTTCTGGCGGGCCAGGGGGCAAAGCACTAACCTTTGTTAACCCCTTAACGCTGAAGCCACTTTTCACCTTCCTGACACGGCCCATTTTTTAAAATCTGACATGTGTCTATTTAAGTGGTTATAACTTTGGAACGCTTTAACATATCCAGTTGATTTTGAGATTGTTTTTTCGTGACACATTGTACTTCCTGCTGGTTGAGAAATTTAATCAATATATTTAGTATTTATTTATGAAATAAATGGAAATTTGGCAAAAAGTTTGAAAAAAACAATATTTTCCAAATTCAAAATGTTCTACTTTTTAGAAAGTTGGTCATATCACTAAAATAACTTCATAACTAACATTTTCCATATGTCTGCTTTAACTTGGCATCATTTTTCAAATCCTTTCCTTTATTTAGGATGTTAGGAGGCTTATAATTTTAGGTGCAATTTTTCAGATTTTCACGAAAATCATCAAAACCTACTTTTGGAGGGTCAATTTAGTTAGAAGTGACTTTATAAGGCCCACATGACAGAAAACCCCCACAAATGACACCATTTTAGTATAAGGCCCACATGACAGAAAACCCCCACAAATGACACCATTTTAGGAACTACACCCCTCAAAATATTCAAAACAACTTTTGGGAATTTTGTTAACCCTATGAGCGTTTCATGAGGGTGAAAGATAAATGAAAGTGAAATTAGAGAAATGTAATTTTATCTTATATTATTTATTTTTATTGTAAAAAACCTTTATTTTTACTTTTTTTTTTACAATTACTGCCATCTAAGCTTGAACAAGTGATCTTCTGATCACTTGTTCAAGCTTTTTTACAGGTTACAGAGTGCAATACAGATGTATTGCACTGTGCAATGTAAGACACTGAGCATGCTGCGCATGCCCAGTGTCTTACAGCCGGGTCCTGTCAGAAGGCAGGGACCCGGCTTCCGGAGGAAGATCTCGCAGCCCGGGGCTCTGGCAGTCCCGGGGCTGCGATCGGAGCAGCGGATCCCCCCGGTAAGCGCCGCGGGGGGGTCCGATTCAGCTTAAATGAACTTTAAATGCCTCTAACACGCCGCGGTCAGCGCGACCACGGCGTGTTAGGGGTTAACACCCGCGATCTGAGAAATCTCCGACCGCTGGTGTTAGAGGCGGGTGTCAGCTATAATATATAGCCGACACCCGCAGCTTCTGGCGCCGGCTCTGTTCAGGAGCCGGCGCCAGAAGCTTGACGTAATAGTACTGCATTTTGCGGGAACGCACCTCCCGCAATGCAGTACAGGAGCAGTCCCCCCCCCCCACCCTTACGAAACATGTGACCTTTTCAAATATATGAATAACTCCCCTCACTCGGGATTGGCTGTAGAGGAGCAGGGGGCGTCCCTAAGCCAAGTGATGGGTGTTTTCATATATTTGAAAAGTTCACATGGAGAAGCTGAATCCCAAGGGTGGGGGGGGGAACTGCTCCTTTCCAGTCCCTCCCATTTGGCAACTGCCTAGTCACACAGCAGATGCTAATGAAAGGTACAATATAACATATCTTTTTTTCTGTAAAACCAATTTTTAATACAAAAACACTTTGGCAGCGTATGTACTATGCTCTGTGGGGACTGGGGGAGTGCTAAAAATGGGTCTCCTGATGACAGGTTCCCTTTAATGTACCTGTCCTCCTTTCTTGTAGTTTACCTGGTTGTCTATTCATGTTAGTGGGTTCGTCTGTACGTTACCCCTCCAACTGACCCCTAGTATCATAGCCCCACCTGAATGGTTAGGCCTACATATTGTTAATGACAGGCCGCTGAGACAGAAGAAGACCCCTTAGTATCTAAAAGTCACATTTTCCATTGTGTTCATACGATGGACCTGACAGAATAAATCCCATGTATATAACCCATTATGTCTTTCCATCGGGTCCGGAATATTGGAATATTATACATCATATACACGGATGGATCTCACTGTGGGTACTAAATTGAAGTGTATCTGCATAATATCGCGCATATATCACGGGTCATGGAAAAATCATTAAGTATTCCTGCTTGATTTTGTATATGTACCATATACGTTGTACTTGTTATTTTTATTATATTCTTAAATGTTGTATTGTTAAAAACATATGAACAAAATCCAATAAAATGATTGAACATAAGTAGATATCCAAGTTGCAAAGGTTGTCAGGAAGACTAACGTGGCCTGGCTCTTCAATCCCATGAATAGGAAGTCAGATGTCTCCCAGGCTTTTTATTAAGGAGTGAATCAATGTTTGGCCTTAAATCAAATCTCACCTCTAAATCGGTGGCCAAAACACTCCTCTTCTGGTTGTGGGAGCTAGAGACCCATATTCAAGAAGGTACTCCTAGGACCCCCATAATGGAGAACCATGCTGTTGTTAAAATCCGACACTGCTTTCCTAGCCGATGTTGCAGCAGAAGGAGTATGGTTTTTGGCAAAGGAAGGTGCTTTCACTAATGCTAGCAGAAGAGCTATTTGGCTTAAGCAAGGGGTTGGTGACATCTGCACAAAGGCCAATCTTTCCAGTATACCATTTGCAGTTAACCTCGCATTGATCTAATCTTGGAAAAGCCCTCGGCTAAAAAGAAACTATTTCCAGAAAACAAGCCTGGGGCCAAGAAATCCTATTCTGGCTTCAGGATCCTTAGGGATTCCATTTAGGACAAAGGTAAACAGGGCAGTTGGAGCTACCCCAGTGGTGGAAAAGGTAGGGGGTTCCTTTTTGCACGACCAGCTGACAGAAGCAAGAAACGGTGACGCCAGGATGGGGGATAGACTTCTCAAGTTTCTAAATCGTTGGTCAGAAATAACATCAAACATGTGGGTTTAGACATTATAAGCCAGGGGTGCGGAATAGAGTTTGACCTTCTTCCCCCCTCAAGATATGTTGCTCCCACATAGACACTTTCTTCCTCCTTATCCCCACAAATTCTTTTATGTGCACTATGTGCATCGATTTTCGGGACACCTACTATCACGTCCCTATTCATCCTAGTTCTCAGAAGTTTCTGAGGTTTTCTAATTTATCTCCGACCGGTCTCTCTCTCTCCATTTCCAGTTTTGTGCACTTCCTTTTGGAATTTAATCTGCTACTTGTGTTATTACCAAAATTATGATAGAGGTAGTGGCTTATTTAAGACTTCAAGATGTCTCCATAGTACCATACTTCGATGACCTCCTCATTGACAGAACCAGCATAATTGCCTCCAAGGACATTACCTTAGAGAAACTGTCTCACTTAGGGTGGATCATCAACTTATCAACTATGAGACCTATTTTTAGGAGTTCTGCTAGACTCCACTCACCAAATGTCCTTTTTTCATCAGAAAAAACAAAGATCATGGGTCAGATTCACTCATTCAGGAAGAGATTGGCCATATCCTTCTTCACAGCCTGCTCACCTTCAGTAGCATGGAGCCAAAACCACTTTTGTATCCTACAAAGCTGGATCCTGAGTGTTTGGAACAGACAGCCCGCGTGTTTAGACAAGAAACTTTCCTTCCATTTCAGTAAAGACTGATGCAAGCAGTATGCGTTGGGGAGCAGTCTTTCCCTTGCATGTTCAGGGATTCTGGTCGGTAGACCAGTCCAGAAAAGACTTGAAATGCAGGGAGCTAAAAGCCGTCTGGGAGGCCTTAAGAACAAATACTCCTTAACTGGCAGGCCATCGTATCTATATCCTGTCAGACAACACCTCAACAGTATCTTACCACAGTTGACAGGGAGGAACCTGATCTCTTGTTCTATACACCATAACTTGTACCATCTTCTCTTTGGCAGAAAAAAATGTGCATTCAATATCAGCAACTCACCGGAAGGGGGACCTAAATATGAAGCAGATTTTCTGAGCTGAGTACACATCCATCCTAACGAATGGTGTCTAAATCAGCAGATCTTCTTTTCGATTGGTTGAGAAATGGGAGTATCTGACAGCAGCAATGTTAATACACATTTAATGTAGGCATGTACTCTGTTGTTTGAGACGTCGTGGGATTTTTGCTGTGAATGCTAATTTTTCTTTTTAGAGTAGGCAGATATGTGATGGCAACCAAGAGGGCATGTTGCCACTCTAAGTGGTAATTGTTCCAACATGTTAAAATCAATGTATTTTTTCTTTGGGTGAGTTAGATTTGTGGAATCTACCTGACTGACCTTAATATGTAGAAATATTACTATAGACTACATAAGATTAAATATAATAAGTGAGGTATGGATCTACTTGATTTACTTGATATTTTTACTAAGCTAAGTTTATATAACATATATATGATATTAATTTTGGGAGTGTTTTGGGATAGCCAGAGGCGAGCCCCAGAAAAAAAAACATACAGCAAAATCCAGGTCAAGGCGAGAGACTCCCTGGATTTTTTATTTTATTGTTAAGTACTTGATGATTTACACTTTTGTGAGTATAATCCCCTTTTCTTTTGATAAACTTTTATTATAATACAAAAGCATTACAATTATATTCAAGACATATTACCTTTCCAACACTATAACATTCAGTAATTTCAAAAAAATTACACATATTTCTTTTCCCACCCACCCTCAAACCCTCCCTCTGACGGTTGACGAGTTTTCATTTATACAAACTCCTGCCAAATAAAAGAAAAAAAAACCCCAAAAAACCTACTGTGGTTTAACATATTCTTTTTGGCCATTCCTCCCAAACTTGTTCTGGCTTAATGCCTTGCTCCAATGCCTCCTGTCGCTCTGCATAACACAGAAGATCCAATCTTATCTCCCATTCCTTTACCTTAGGTGGTTCCCTATTCTTCCAGAAATATAAAATTAACTTTCTTGCTAGTAAAAGACCTTTTAATACATAACTGATATGACTTGATGATCCCAAAATACCCATTCTCGAGCCAATACACACACCTGTATATTCCATGGAATGTCACACAATATTGACTGCAGTCTATCTACTACCCCTAGCCAGTAACGATAAAGCTTTGGACAATGCCAAAGCATATGGATGAGATCTGCATCAATCAGGTCACATCTGGGACATTTTTCTTCCTTCTTATTCCCAAATTGGTTAAATTTTTTTTGGTGTGTAATGTACCCTGTGTATTTTAAACAATTGTGAAACAGTGTAAGACAAATAATCCCCTTTTATACTGAATTTGTTTTACATGCTTGATCTGCCCTGCTTCCCAATGGCCAAAAAGGGACAAAGGACGCAGAGTGAAATAACGTTCAAGTTGTTTGACATCAGTGTGAATGGACCCCTATGTAGCATTATAGAGAAAATGGTTTTTGGTCTTTTTAGTGCTTGTATTGGCTTTCTTCAACTATTAATAGTGTGGAGAGAACACCTAAATGATTCAGAATGCTGTTAAAGGCATTTTTAAAATCTGCATAGCACAGGATATTGGAACCTGTCACTAGCTAAAAATCACATTCATGTTGACTGGTACGCTTTTAAGTTACATATATTCCATATTCTTTGCAAATTCTGCTGTTAAAGAATGTTTTTTTTAAATTAATTTTAATGGTAATATTTTATTTTGCTTAATTAGTATCTTCCAGATTTATTGGGACCAACTGGAATCCTGGTACAATTGAGTGATCCTGTCAAGTCAGATCCTGAGTTATTGAGAGCTGCTATTCATAGTATGGCAAACCTTTGTCTCTGGTGAGGCCATATTTTTTATAATCCATTTTTCCCATAAAAACTATGTAATGGTGCTTCAGAATTCACCTTAATATCTAGAAAGAATGATTGGGCATGTGGAATCGGTGCGCTGTACCCTTTGGTGTCTGAAAGCAGCTTACCCCCCTCTACTCACTGAGAACACCGTCCTGCTCAACTGCATGTGGGGGAATTTATCATGGTGCACCAGCGTGTGATGTTATCACCTCTTGTCGTTCCCGTTAAATCTAGTGGCTCTAGCGTCTGGATATACTTGGTGGGCTGCCTAACACAACATTAGCGAACAAGTTTTGATACATCCACCCTTATGAATGTATAAGAATCTTCTGAAGCAATGGTCCCTAACCTACTGTAACCAGGGACCTGCTGCACGAAATTTATGTATTCCATGGTCCCTTACCTTGTCCATAACTAAAACCCAAAGGGAAACATCAACATTTTGAGAGATAGGTGCCCCCTTCATTGAAATTCCTCTGCTTGTTCCCAAACCAGGCTAAGGTGCTTGGGCCATAAAACCAGTATCCATAGGAAACAGCCCCCATCATAAAACCTAATGGGGAATTCTATCAACATCCTTTTAGAAATAGTTCATTACCCGTATAGCAGAGGCCACATCTAGAAACCCCCATCTTGCTATACACATCGAAGAAATATGTGGAATAATTCATATTTCGGCCACAAGCTTTTTCCTAATGACATCAACCAGGGCGTTATGAGGGTAAACATGGAAGTAATAAAAAGTTTGTAGCATGCCCACATGGCAAGATATCAGTTTATAAAGCTTTAGAGGCATAAAGGTGTTGGAAAACTCTTGGTAGTAAAAGGACATTAACATATACCTAGCCTTCCTCATGTCATCACAGGTAGAGGAGGGGTTATGTTGGAATCTTACTCTAACTATAGCAAGTTGCAATTCTCTGGGAATCCTAGCGGATAGATTGATCGCTTATTTCTGCTACCCCAGGCACAGACTTATAATGACATGTATTGTTGTAAGTTCTGTTTTTATCCTTTTTGTTTTACCAGCCTGTTTATTTTTGCATTGTATGTATATGTCTGTTTATTTTATGTTGCCTTTTTGTTTGTAAGAACTGTCCTTTTGATAAAACTTCAATATAGTAAGCCTTTTTGTGTTATAACAATCCCTTGAACTCAGAAGAGACATTACCTAAATTGATTGCTTAACTAGTGAGTGTAATATTTCACCCCCTTCTTTTCCTTTTAGTGCTCCTTTTTCTGTTGTCTTTATAAGAAGGGGGCTACAGAAAAGAGCAAATTACACAACCCCTTTTTCTCCAGCCCCCTTTCTACCCCACCCCCTTCCTCATTCATAACGGCCTCCTGTCTATATCCCTCCTTCTTTAACCTCCTATTTACTGAGAAAAAATGTATTTATACTCCCCAATCCCCCAAGGCAGTCTTCTCTCCTCTCTATAGGCTTCAAGCACCTTTGAAGCCGTCATGTGATCATATCATGTCTACTGCCTTCATCGCAGTATATTAAAGTATTAGTTCAATAATGGCCATTTGATATCCAAATCAAAATGTATTTGTACACAGGTGTATATATGCAGGTAAAAACTTTTTTTGTTTTGTTTGTAGTGTGCCAGGGGAAGCATACTTGGAAGAACCATACCGAATGACCTGTTTTAAAATTTTTCTTTCTATCCTTCGAGCTACAAGATTTAACTTGGTAGATGAAATATCAATGTGCACTGTAAGTAAAAGGGACACGTCACACCAAAACCAACCAAAATTTGTGTTCTAAAATGTTCACGATGAAACACAAGTCTCGACGAGTGAGCATGAGACTTAGAAACTACAAAGTAATGTCACCAGCGGTGTGAAGGATGACAGGCTGGGGCACGATAGGGAGCGTGAAAAAATTATGAACCCACGGAGCAAGGAGGTACATACAATAAGGATGCTCCGGACCGCAATAAAAAATTTTTTTAGAAACCAAGGAAAACGACACGTGAGTTATCAGTATATCTGATGGTAGATGTCCTTTAAGTGAAAAAAAATGCCTCAAAACAATAAGGTAATGTCCCACAGCATTAGGAAAAGAGGGCAGGATACAGATCACAGAAGGGGAGACACCTCCCCTACAAAGAATGAGGAGATCTGCAATTTTACCATAAGTAGACTAGAGAGAATCTAAATAATATTCAGAATACTATGGAAAGCTAGTATATATCGCTATATAAACTGACATGGCATAAGTAGGAGTCCATCTTTAATTTTACGATATGACCACTAATTTGCTATATATTTTGGTTATGATGTTTTGCCAATTTTCCAAAAAGTCTATGGGGAACATTTATCATATGCCGACTTTCCTTTATTACTTCCACCATGGGACATGAACAGGCAATCATCTGATTGGTTGTTCATGATAATACCCTGCAATACTGATGTATTGCAGGGTATTAGCTTTGTCAGCCTATGCATGTGGCGTCATGGACGCCATCTTACTGGCACTGGCGGTTGGAATTTTATCTGTGAAATGCTGTATTTTTGTTAGTAACAGTGAATTAGAGAATGTGTTATTTTGTTATCCTGAGTATATTTAAGGATCTTGTCTTCGTGGGAATACCCCTTTTAAGAATCTGTTTTTTGATCTCCAATCTGCATCAGTCACAGCATTTTGCAAGGAGGAATGGCAACAGTTGTAACTCCTAAATGTGTAAATCTGTTAGAGACATCCCCCAATATACTTGCAGCTGAAATTGCAGCTAAAGGTTTTCCTACAGAGCAAAGACTCATGGCGCTAAATAACTACATTTAAGTTGGAAAAGGAAGAAAAGTTCAAAGGGTCCATATACTTTTTCAACCCACTACACTAAGATCCAGTCAGGTTCACACGTTCCCTGCAGACTCTTGAATGGTCCCATCAACGCATTAATTTTCATTAAAAAATAGTTAACGTATCTCCTTTGAATGTTGTTACTATGTATGTATATGTATTTTGTGCTATCACAGTTAAATATTTTTTGTATCTTTTTTAGTTGTTACAAAATGCTTTAAAAGGCATACAGTCTATTTTGAACGGTAGCAAAATTATGTTGATGGAAACCGATCAACTAGGTTCACTCCTTGCTGTGTTAAAGGTATAGTTTTTCTTTGTTTGGTCCCTACTATTATCATGTATAAAATGTATTGTAACTAGCAGTAAAATTGTCCTTCTCGCTTATCACAACCAATCAGCACTACTAAGTTTCAACACTAGTTTTAATAAATGAGTCTGTTCTTTTGTGCCTCTTCTCAATGTTTCTTTTAGCCGTCTTTGTCTTGTTTGTACTTCAAGGTCATTTTGGAAGTTACATAGCTTGATAATATGTAAAAAGCCAAGGTTGTGTTCAAATGACTTTATTTTCATTTTCTAATCCTCATGCTTGCTTTAGTTATACCCTGAGGTAACGGGGACTTTAGTTTAAATGACTGAAGCAAATGATAGCTACTGATATATGTGAACGAACACTTAAAAGGTAAATGACGCATGGTCTTGTGTGTGAACAGGAATGATTTTTAGTTTCCATTTCTACAAGACTTGCATTGAGACGGTCATGGGAATTAAAAGAGAACCTGACTGTCAGTTGGAGAGTCTGAATGACGGTCACTTATTACAGTATGTAGTCAGGAAAAGAAAACTAAGGGTAGTGAGCCCTTAGTCTAGCAAACTTTGGTCACTACCATTTCTCTCCTGCTCTCTCTATTCCTTGTATGAGGTTCACTCATGTTTTCTGAATTTTACCTCGCTAGTTCAACGGACACATGGTCACTGTGGTGTCAGATTATTTAGAGACTCTATGGAGAAGGGAGGCAAGAAGTGAGCAGTAGATGAGCAGCTATTCTCCACTTACAGCAAATCCTGAAAATAATAAATACAGACTTCAGAGGAGAAAATCACTAGAATATATGTAGTACATGCAATAAAAGTCATTTGTAAACAAACCGGATGGTTTATTTATACAAAGAATAAGTGTGTTTTAGGCTTCAATCTGCTTTAGGATGGAAAGTATAACCATGCAATTTTATCTGGGTTCTCTTGTGTGCGGTGGAAGTTTTCACTCTGTGTCGCATTGTCCTTGTCAAGTTAGAGATAAATAAATCATTTTTTAATCTGTTATAGAAATATATGTTTCATGGACTACCTGGACTAAATATAGAAATGGCTTCAGTTTTGTATCCGTTACCTTTGCCTCAGTATGATGGAAGGTCACCTTTAAAACCAGAGCAAAACGAATCCACATCATTTCGACCAACTTGGGTAAGAATTATTTTCTATAGTGTAGAAGGAATAATAGTGGTCACTACCTCACTACTGACCTGGAATATATTGTAACACACTTGTGTGAGATGGAAACCGAGTGCACTTCTTAAACCTTTGCTAGTATTGTGTTCTGTTCTTGTTGAAGAGTGTCCATATAAAAAATTCCAAAGAGGAATGCAGGAAGAGCGCTCACTTATTGTAGGGAACCTGTCACTAAGGACCTCATTTTCACTAAAGACAGGTTGTAAAAGCCCATTACAACTGCATTGTTAATATGCCTTCTTTCTCTAATCATTTGCATTGCAATGTAATTGGGTGATATAACTTGCCTTGCATCCTGACAAAATCCTCTGTGTAGTCCTAGGGGTTGGGCTTTGGTTTGGATTCATTTAAAGAAAACTTGTCTGTGCTGCAAGCTGCTCTGTTCTCAGCCCCCACCTTTGTGTGCCTGTAAACTCCTCCTCCTTGCTCCTTCACAGAGCTCATAGCCTGGTGAACTGACATCCGTGGGGAAGGGAGTTGCTGTACAGGAGCACAAAGCAGGGGGGCAAGATCTGAGGAGTGAGCAGCACAGACAAGTCACATGTTTTTTGAAATGCATCCAAACCAAAGCCCAACCCCTGGGACTACACAGAGGATTTTGTCAGTGCAAAGTAATTTATACCACACAATTACAGTATATTGTAATGCAGATGCTTAGAGAAGGCAGAAAGGCATATTTGCAATGCGTAATGGGCTTCTGTAACCTGTCTTCAGTGAAAATGAGGTCCCTGGCGACAGGTTCCCTTTAAGTCTTCAAAAGTCTTCTTTGTTATGCATACTTACAAACAATATGTAAGTAGAAGAGGAGGGAGAATAAGCTGGGTATTCAAACATCAAGCAATGGACAATTTTGCATTTGCCCATTCTTCATCCAGCTTGCATGTACACTTGAATCCAGAAGTTTACATACACTATATAAAAAGACACACATGCATGTTTTCTATCCGGCATGATATCAGAATAAATCCTTCTTTTTTAGGTTAGTAAGGATAACGCAAATTATTATATTATTATATTATATTTGCCAAATCCCAGAATAATGAGCGAAATAGGATTTTAAGGCATTTTATTACATTCTGCAAAGTCAAAGGTTTAGTGTTTGCTACCATTGCCCCTAAACTGTATGACTTGGGTCAAATGTTTTGGATTTTCTTCCACAAGCTTCTCACCATAATTGGTAGGAATTTGGGCCCATTCCTAATGAAAAAACTGATGTAACTGAGACTTCTTTTGTAGGCCGCCTTCCTCGCACCAACATTTTCATTTTTGGCCATAAATTTTCTAAAGTATTGAGATCACTTCAATACGTTTGTTATGCTTAAATGCTTCCCACTCAGCGGGCCACTGAGGTCTGGTAGTAAAGGATATATCTGTCGCAGAGCTGATGCTGGTTCAGCTCATCACTGGATTTGAGTCTGCATCAGGAAGCACGGGGTGTCAGCTTACAATCCAGTGTTACACTTATGGACAATGTGAGCTTCCGAACGCGGCTACTTATTTTGTTCAGTGCTGCAGTCAGTGTGACATAGGTGACATGACATACGATTGCTTGCTCATCCCCCATAGTGAGACTAAAAAAAAAGAGTTACATATTACAGGAGAAAAAGAGAAAATCTTCACATAAACTCTACACATGCATATGGTTCAATGCATGATGCACAACATAAAAAATTTGTTTTTACCGATCTTGTTCTGAAAAAAATGCATTTCCTTGTAGATATGTTTATTTAATCATATCTACAAGAAAATAGAAAAGTGTCATTTGTAAGTCTCTAAGAAGACAGTGATGCAAAAACTATAGATTTTGCTTTATCCTGCAAAATGTATAAAATGTAAGAAAAAATATAGAAATATTGTATTGCCGTAAACGTTCTGACCCCTAAAGTAAAGATAACGTTTATTAGGCTATATGGTGAACCAAACAGAAAAAAAAGTCAAAAATCAATAACAGAATTGATGTTTTGTTTTCAAGCATTCAAGCATTGAAAATAGCTCCATTGAGGAGCTGAAACATCGCACCTGTACCTTGGGTGAATAAACTCCTTTATTCTCACGGATGTGCTGCCTCAAACGTCTTTATTTCGGATGCAATGCAATAGTTGGTATTACGTATTGGATTGAGTCTGGCTGACACAAGGACTGCTGGATCCTAAAAGGACTCACATCAGTCTTCTAGTCTTGCGACACAAATTTAAATGTTAAATCCCACGCTTAGTCCGAATCCGTCACATCGTCCAATGGCCCGTCTGACGATTTGTGTCGCTCTGGCACGATCCCCGAAAAGTCGGGAGATCCGACGAAAATGCGGCCGCGGGACCATTAGTAAATAAGCCCCAATGACTGTATTCGAAAGTGGAAGCAGTTTATCAGATTGTTTGTTCTTTTCTCTTTATTCATTTAATGCAGAATAGAAAAAAGAAATCTAGAGGTAAACAGAAGAAAGGTCAACAGGGAGAAGAGAAAAAGGAAGAAATCGAATGTGAAATGGCAGATGGTATAATCCCTACAATGGACAATCTAAATATCAATGCAGGAGATGCAGATTCGGGTGTCTGCTCAAGTCCCCAAAAATCACAGATGAAGACTATTGGCAATGATCCTGCAACTCCACCTTCCTCAAGATTTAAGAAACTGTACAGTAGTGACTCTGAATATTCGGATGCAGAAGGAAGTCTGCATAGTAAAATAAGGTTAGGATGATTTTTTTAAAATAATTCTAGTATAATATCCTATGGATTATGAGAATTATTGACTTTATTGAATACAAATGAGATAATCTTATGTAAATAAAAGCAATGGCAAGACAAATGAATCATACTGCTGTAAGAGATGATCCTTGGTCATTGGGATAGTCATTTATGGATAATCTACTTGCCACCATTATTTAATTTTTTATTTTTGTTTTCTTTTAAGGTCTTTTCAAGCCAAGGTCCGACAAGGAGCTCTATCTTGCTTTCTGTCTACCATAAAATCAATTGAGAAGAAAGTCCTTTATGGCTATTGGTCGGCCTTTATTCCAGATATGCCTGGAATGGGAAGTCCGCAGTCTGTGTCTTTAATGACTGTTGTGCTGAAAGATTACTCTCCAAAGGTATATATGTTTTGTCTATATTGTCTTTATGGCAATAAAACAAGATTGTTGCTTATTTTGTGTAATTTTCTTTCAGACCCGTGCATGTGCCCTTCAAGTTCTGTCTGCTATACTTGATGGTTCAAAGCAATTTCTCTCGGTTGCTGATGATGCTAATGATCATAAAAGAGCCTTCACTCCTTTTTCTGTAACTCTTGCTTCAAGTATTCGGGAGCTGCATAGATGTCTGTTGCTAGCAGTGGTTGCTGAATCTTCTGCTCAAACGCTAACACAAATAATTAAGGTATGTTTTATGCTGTTACTATTAAACCATATGTATAGACTACACATGAGTTTTAAATGGTGTTTTCCATCTTAAAAATTGAATGACATGCAAAGCAAAAGATCAGGGAGTTCAGTGGGTGTATGTTACATTTTTTTTACACAATTTCGAACCCGACAAAATAAAAAAATATAGTTGGGTCAACAACCCCCCCACCCCTATAACCCCTATGCGCACTTGGACTTAATAGTACGTGTGATGGACATATATTTATAAGGGGGATTCACATGCCTGATTTTTGTCCTGTTCATCAAGCCATTCACATCTCTTATTCCCCCCAGCCGCATCTTGATTAGCCTAATTATCTTAAGCTTAATTATCACTCTGAGAGGGATAGCCTCAAATGAGTTTCCACAGACTGTTGCAAAGGCTTCAGGAGCTTCCGTTTTTTAAATTAGAGGGTCACAAAATCTGACCAATATGTTGGTTATGGACAGTTATGGATTTATGATCCATCTCAGCCCAAGGGCAAATACATTTTTGGTTTCGGTATAGCTAGGGGATTGTATACTGTGACTCACTAATTTCTAGCATTCTTTGACACACAGATACAAATTTCTCTGAATGGAACCACAGCAAATGGGTCAGGTTTGGTTTCAATGTGATCCAGGGATTTACCCAGAATCAATGATACCAGAACCCTGTCCCTTTCACTTCCCATTGAGAAGCTAAAACTCCTCCGAGGTTCTGATACCAGATAGGAGGGTCCTGGGGGTGTGCAGGGGTGTGTCTGCACCTAATACAATCAGAGCATCCCTGATACCCATGGTCTTTTGCCTGGGGAAACAATTCACCATCACAAACACAGGAAGGATCTTTAAGTGTGGCCTGTCAGTACCAATTAGGCACAGGTAACTAACATACTGCATACTGATACTTGTGTCCTACCCATGTATTTGTACTCTGCTTAACTGTATATATATATATCACATTCAGTATTTTTCAGACTATAAGGCGTACCGGATTATAAGGCGCTCCATCAATAAATCCTGCAAATAAACATCTAGGTTCATATATAGGGGCGCACCTGATTATAAGGATGAATTACCAGCAGATGGCAGACCTGTGCACAGTTCAAGGCAGCTGTTGTCTCTAAGTATGGTTCATATATAAGGCGCACTGGATTGTAAGGCGCACTTTTGATTTCTGAGAAAATCAAAGGATTTTATGTGTGCCTTATATCCTGAAAAATACGGTATATATTTTTGTGTGTATTGGTTGTCTAGTGTGCCCTTAAGGCAATAAAATATAAAATTTAACCCGCGTTGCTCTTTTATCTCGATCCACGAATCCACACGTCCGTGTCTCGTTATATACACGCTACCTGGTTGGTTCCTCACCCTGTTACGGACCAGGCTTATATTAAAGGAGAGCTGTTGGTGTCTTATTAGAGTTGATAAGGTTCCGTTTCATTGAGGCTAGTGAAAGGGGCCTTTCAGCCATTCAGGGTTGTGATTTATTGTTGTACCATATCTCGAGGTTGTGCGGACAACTCTAAATCACTTCCTGGGCCTTCCATAACCCGGGATATTTTTTAAGTTTGGTTTCAGGTATGGCATATTGCCGGATTGGCAATATTGCCAGAAAGCAAATTGACTCCCCTACCTACTAGCCATGGCTGTGATTGGCCAGGGTTCAGATTGCGCAGGATGTACCTGAACTAAAGTTAAAGTCTGCTTATCTCCAGTTATAAATCTCTTCTATATGCTACATAATCTTTTTTTTTTTTTTTTCTAATGAATGGAGAAAAATAACACATTCTCTAAAACAAAAATGCTGCATTTCACAGATATAAGTTCAACCTGTCTCTATCAGTACTGCTGTACACAATTTCGGTTGTCCCTAGACACGACCCAGTAACTTCTGACTTTGGGTCGGGCGACATCTTGGATGAGATCCTGCAGATGAGATTTCTATGTCTGTCTATGCTGTGTGGCCGTAGCCACGCCCCCTGCATGGAGCTCAGAGACGCTCACCGATCACATCCTGTCAGCACACGGTGAGCAGAGAGAGAGGCTGCAAACTACATGCTACAAGGAGATAAGTGATCCGGGAGAAGGGGGAGGCAGGCACATAGCTGTGAGATGTAGCAGAGCTCACAGTGTAATGGTCTGTCAGCCTCTGTGTAATCTCATGCATCTCTGATCTCTCATCTCTTTCTATGTGTCAGTGTGTTAGTACAATGTCAGAAGCCAGATGCAAGTGCATATACACTTTGTACCCTGATAATCTAACCACATTGTCACCCCACAAAACTAGATGGGTCATGCAGTGTCTGCTTAGAGAGGCCCCACCCACACACTGGCATTTTTTTACTGAGCAGCCGAGGGAGAGAGAGGAGCTAAAACAGCAATAAAACTGAGTAAAATTTTAAAGGGTTAAAATTATCTTAATTGTGTTAACTTCACTAGGGGATAGAAATGTGAGAATTTTCTTTCTTGGGAAACCCCCCTTTAAGAATATATTCTGTTCCTAATTAATGCAAACATTGATGGCTTCAACTTTTCATTGATGGACAATTGAATGAAAGAGATTGAAAACAACTTGCAAAGGAGGAGGAGATTATCTTTGGGATTTGGGATGTGCGCTTTAGTTGTTATAGCCTATTCTCTTCACACTATTTAATTTTCTTGCACCAAAACTTATTTCAGTGATATAACGTTTCTCTTAACTTTTTTTTGTTTTTGCCAGTGCCTTGCAAATTTGGTGTCCAATGCACCCTATCATCGGTTGAAATCTGGCCTGCTCACTAGAGTCTGGAACCATATTAAACCTTATATTCGTAATAAAGGTTTGTTCATTTTTAAGTCTATATTTTTATATACAGCGTTTTAACATTGATGACCCATCAAGATACACTATCAATGCAGTTGCACACCCAACTATCTATGACATTCTTAAGATAAGCTATTAATAAAAAGGCTAGGTAATACCTTTATTTGGAAATTAGTCTTATAAGCAGGTAAAATATCTTTTTTATTTCATAATTGGCTTTAACACATCTTCCTACACTATAAATAAATCTTTGTGTATGGTTTTGTACTTTTATATACCTTTTCTTTTTTTTCTCTCTTCATAGATGTCAATGTTCGTGTCTCAAGCCTTACATTACTGGGTGCTATAGTATCTGCTCAGACACCTTTACCTGAGGTGCAAGTTCTTTTGCAACAACCAGTTGTTTCACTGTTGCCGAATGCTGGACCTTCAGCCATTACCCGACTCAGTGATCCAGACTGGTGGAGAAAAGAGACTGTTCAGGAACCAGAAGGGAGAGCGAGTCTTCATTCTGACAAGTTACAGTCCGAGCCCTGCTGGCTAATCCGATTGTGTATCTCATTGGTTGTTAATCCAAGAGAAGACTCCTATTCTGATAGTGATGTCAGTTCCTCAACTATTCTTCAATATGAACCTTCTCCTGTACGACTTGAATCACTGCAGGTGTGAATATAAATTGTGTATTTGGTTAAAAACTATTTGTCAAAATGAAACTTGTTGTCCTACAACTATAGCTTAAGAAGTTCGTATCTCCCTAGTAGAGGAATACCAACTAAATGTGTTATGCAATTTTGCATACAGAAGTATGATCCAAGTTAGTTTCTGAATTTTATGCATGCTTTACAACATGGTGCTTTAGGGTAAGATTCTAGTTTATATATCCAATAGTATGAAGTATGAATATTTACCTACAGAATTTCATTTATGTCACTGTACAGGTGCTGGCCCGTCTTGTTAAAGGATACTTCATTATGGCACAGAGTTACCTCATGGAGCTGGGAGAGGTGGCGTGCAAGTGTATGCAAGAAACAGATTCTTCCATACAGCTACATGGTGCTAAGGTGAAGTAGAATTTCTTTGTTCTGTTGACACGCATAAGGTAATGTTATGAGCATTACAACCCCCAAACCATCTCCATTCCATTATCCAAGACAATGACAATGGTCTATATTTGTGAGACTGTGGCATAGGAAAACTTAATCTGTTCTTATCCATGTATTTCTCCACAAACCACCTCCACACATTTTCAGTGAAGTGTGATTTTACTAACTAGTACATGCACAGCATTCCCATTGTAGGGATAATACATCTGGCTTGAGTTACAGCACTCCAAACAAGACTGCAGGAAGACCAAGTAGTCCGACTCTTCTGCACCCTATGACATATTTGCGTGTAATTTGAATACAACATGCAAGTTTTTTTCTTTTCTCATTTATGTTGAGTTTCTCAGAATATAGAGAGGACCCTGTCACCATTCTTAAAGCGTAACTGTAAAGTTATAATGCTTTTACCAAATTATTATATGTGATTCCCCCTTTATACACAAACAGAACAATGTCCACATTGTGCTGCTCGCCCTTTTCTTTCCAAAGTTATATCATTTTCTATTCTGATAGTGTTTGACAAAAATCTTTACCAGAGGTAAAGTGGGCAGAGACTAATGTCTGCCTGTTAGTCTGTGCCCTGAAGCTTGTGTTTGTGTATATACTAGCCTAATAATCATGTTATCTTTATTTTACGGGTCAATACGATTACAGGGATACCAGACATGAATATTTTTTCTTACCTGTTACTAAATTTGTCAAATAAAACCCTAATGTGGGGAAAAAATCTATCATTTTTGGATTGCCGTCTTCCAAGTGTTACTTTTTTTGGCTACGGAGCTGGTTGATGGCTTGTTTTTTGTGGGACATTTTGTACTTTGCACCAGTATCATTCTGTTTTTTTGATTACTTTTCATAGCATTTTTTTGTGGGATTGAATTGGTAAAAATCATAATTTTTGGAGG
Organism: Engystomops pustulosus; assembly: GCA_019512145.1. Taxonomy (NCBI): domain Eukaryota; kingdom Metazoa; phylum Chordata; class Amphibia; order Anura; family Leptodactylidae; genus Engystomops; species Engystomops pustulosus. Next base: position 158,642,068 of record CM033642.1, read on the forward strand.
ATTTATAACAGTTTTTGGTTTTTTTTACGGCGTTTATCATGCGGGTTCAATAATTATTTAGTGTTATTCTATGGGTTGTTACGGACGAAACTATATATGTGGGGTTTGTGTTATGATTTACACTTTTTGCGTTATATGTCTCTTTATGTTTTGGGGCTTTTGGGCATTTTTATTGATTTCTTTATTTTTTTATTGAATAACTTTTTTTTTTTTTTACTTTTTCACCTTTTCCAGCATGGGACATGAACAAGGAAAAAGTTATTCATACAAAAATAAAGAATCAATAAAAATGAGCCAAAGAGCCCCAAAACATAAAGAGACATATAACGCAAAAAGTGTAAATCAAACACAAACCCCACATATATAGTTTCCGTCCGTAACAACCATAGAATAAAACTAAATAATTATTGAACCCCATGATAAACGCCGTAAAAAAAAAACCAAACTGTTATAAATCCTCCAAAAATTATGATTTTTACCAATCAATCCCACAAAAAATGCTATGAAGTAATCAAAAAACAGAATGATACTGGTGCAAAGTACAAATGTCCCACAAAAAACAACCATCACCACCAGCTCCGTAGCCAAAAAAAGTAACACGTTGAAGACGGCAATCCAAAATGATAGATTTTTTCCCACATTAGGGTTTTATTTGACAAATTTAGTAACAGTAAGAAAAAATATTCCATGTCTGGTATCCTGTAATCGTATTGACCCGTAAATAAAGATAACATGATTATAGGCTAAATGGTGAACACCAAAAAAAAAAAAAAAAAAGTAAAACATCCAGTACAGAATTGATGCTTTCTACTCCTGCCCTCAAAAAAGTTCCTAAATTTTCAACAATAGGGATACCAGCCCCAAATGGTAACACTGGAAAAAGCATCTCATCCCGCAATAAAAATTTCGTCACATGGCCCCAGTAACGCAAAAGCTAAAATTGTATAGCCTACAAAAGGGGCCAATGAGGAAACTAAAATCCTGGCAACTGCAAGGGCACTCTTTCCCTTCTGTGCCTCGCTGTGCCCCCATAAAACAACCATATGTTGGGGGTCTCTGTACTCGGGTGAAATTATAGAACAATTTTATGGTGGGTTTTCCTCTTTTTATTTTTTTGGAAATGTGTAAATGTTAGGGCTAAAGAATGTATAACCAGCACATTTGACCATTCTAAATTTCCCCTCCATTTTGATTCAATTACTATGAAGATCTCAAGGGGTTAACAATCTCCTAAAAGCTTTTTCTGATAGCTTGAGGGGTGCAGATTTGAAAATGGGTTGATATATAGGGGGTTTTGATGCTAATATGTAAAATGTCATTCCAAACTGTATTTATCCCCAAAATAGTCAATTCTGAAAATCGAGAAAGGGTATTCGTAAGCCGTGTACATCAAAATAAATTATCCAGACTTTCAAAATGATGAAAATGTAAAGAAGACATATGGGAAATGTTATTCAGCAACTTATTTAGGAGGTAAATCAATCTGCCTGAAACGCAATGATGTCTAATTTTCAAATATGGCAAATTTTTCAAAAAAATTCATATTTTTCTTTCTTTTTTTTTGTAAATATACGCAAACTTATCAGCCAAATTTACCACTAAAATGAAGTACAACATGTGGGGGAAAAAAAAAAAAAACAATCTCAGAATTGTTTACATAAGTAACAGTGTTCAAAAGTTATAACCATATAAAGCGACGCTTGTCAAATCCAAAAAAAAAAAAAGAAAAAAGGGGTTAAGGGGTTAATCACTGTATAAACAGACTATGTGGAGAAAACACAGCTATTAATAAGACTTGGCACTCCATTAGTTGCGTTTGATAATTAGTTTTAGGCTTGCGGCACTATGGCCCTGCGCGCTGGAGAGGGGGTAGCGGAGGTCCGCTGTGGAGACCTCTTCTCCACACGGGACCTCCGCACCCCTCTCCACGCTGCAGCGGCCGTAGTTGCCGCAGCCTAAAACTATCTACTTTCTTCCTAACTTATCCATGCAATCCGTGCCTGACGAAGGTCCGTATTAGACCGAAACGTTGTAAATTTTGGGATTGCCGACCCTATACACTTGTGAAATAAAACTCACTATTATCAAACGCAACTATAGGAGTGCCAAGTCTTCTTAATATCTATTCGAGGTCTTGTATCCTACTTGAGCACCCTGACAAGACCACAAAACAGAGAGTGACGTGTATTATCTATAAATATGAGAAACAAACGCTAGACATACTGTATAGACTGGCTCTGAAAGAAGATTCAAGTCTTCGCAACCATTTCAAACTAGAACAGGCCAGCACCATTCATAAATAAGCTATAGTCTGGCCTTAAGCCTCATATTAAACAGCACCCAAATATACACAGGAACAAGAACTAATACAGCTTAAATGAGAAAATGTGTTACATTTACTTTTATTATACAGCCAACACACAAAAATATATTAAAAAAAAACATTAAAAATTGGCCAGCAAATTTGTATTGCTGCACCACTGTCAGCTCCTGGGAAAGTGGAGCTTCCACTCCTCAGCGTGTTTTTATATTAATATTATCTACCACCTCAACGGTGTTTACGCAACACTAAAATGGTGGTACTACTGTCGCACTGCGCATGCTCGCTCATCATCCTTATGTACACATAAGCGGTGTTCATTTTGTCTAGAGCAAAATAGTGAAAAAACGTCCACTGTGCAAGCCCGTGCATGACTCATCTTTCCCACTCTGCCATCTTGGGTAGTCATATCTTTATTCTTATACCAATATTCAAGGAAGCATTGTTTACTTCTTAACCACTAGATGGTATATTATTACTGTCACTCTGATATGTAAAGAATAACGGTCTTTTAATAATCCAAAGAATATTACATGCGGTCCCCTACTTAAGGACACCCACTTACAGACAACCCATAGACGACGGACCCCTCTGACCTCTGGTGAAGTCTCTGATGCTATAGGCCCAGACTGCAGTGATCAGGTGTAGAAGGTGGTCTGTATGAATCTTTATGATAATCCTTGGTCCTATTAGCAAAAAATGTTTAAACCCCTTAAGGACGCAGGGTTTTTTCGCTCATTTCTCGCTCTCCAACCTTTCAAAAATCCATAAACTTTTTCATTTTTACGTGTACAGACCTGTGTGAGGGCTTATTTTTTGTGCGAAACCAAATTTTACTTTCCTGTACTGTATTTATTTTTAACATCCGTGTACTGCGAAGCAGAAAAAAAATTCCAAAAGTGGAAAATTGAAAAAAAACTGCCACGTGCATCATGTTCTTGTGGGGCTCAGTTTTTTTCGACTTTGACTGTGCACTCAAAATACCACCTCAGCTTTATTCTTTGGTTCGGTGTGCGAATGGGACTGCTCCTTGCTGCCCCCTGGTAGCTACCCCTCTCCTGCAATGAACATTGATTTTGGAAATTCTGATGGAGATGAGTTTGTGGTGAAAAGAAGCGATGATCACAATTTTTTGGACAACACATAGCAGAACACAGGTTTTCCCATAATCTGACTTTATTTGGTCCACTAGGCAAGGATGATTTCACCCCTCATCATGGTTTGTAATCTATAATCACTAGGAATTTTGTCATAATTATATTAAAGTATTTTTGAGTAACACTAGTTACTAGTATAAAATTCCACTAAAAGGATATTAGTATTGATAATTAACAATAGATGTTTATAATCATTTTTTGTGATTGACCAGCTAGTATAATTGCATTTTGATTTAGAGAATGATGCATGTAAAAGCTTTATTTTGGAAGGAGTTTATATATTGTAGCTTAATAGATTTTAGAAGGTGGTCATATTTCCATTACCCTTTTGATTAGTGTCCCATAACTCATACGAGCATTATGCTGATCTTAGGATTGTACGATTTTTTACATTTGGATTGATCGGTTATTAGTCATAATGTCTCTAAAAGGTTACTTGATCATCACTAAAGTTTCAGGGGATCCCTCTAGTCATCCTCTGCTGAATGAGAACATGCTATTAACTGTAACACATACAAGTCCAAACCAAGATTATGACCATACCTGGGAAACTGTCTGTCCACCTCTCTGAGAAATAGGATGGAAGAATCTGGCTTTTGCTGTTGGACTATTCCTGTACCAATTCTTCTAACACTGTTGGTAAAGAAGCATGGTTATATTGTTTGTAATGCAAGTTCATTGTCAATGTTTCAACAGGACTTCTGATACACTGTTCACTATAGAGAAAGCATAAACGGTAAAAGCACATTGGAAGCGTTTTACTTTTTTCATTACCGGGCAATTTTCCAGATTTGCATTTCCGAGAAAAGGCAAGGAGGGCTTGTTATCTGTGGGGCAAATTATATTTTTTAGTGGCATCATTTTGATTTTGTTTCACTGTACAGGAAAGCCGGAAAAAAATTCCAAATGTTGTGAAATGCCAACATCTTTTCCTTGCGGTCCCAAATAACACCTCCCCTTTATTCGTTTGGTTTGGTACGGTCACAGAGATACCAAATTTATAAAGGTCTTATAATGTTTTAATACTTAAAAAAAATTATAATCTTTTGTGAAAAAAAAAAAAAAATATTAGTTTTGCCATATTCTGACAAATAACTTTAATACTTGGGGCAAGCAGCTGTGTAAGCTGTATCATTTTTGGCAGGACATTTTTACAGCCTGTATGCCTTTTGATCAGTTTTTATTTTAAAAATTTTTATTTGTTGCAAATGGCAAAAGTGGCAATTTAGGCATTTGGGCGCCAACGGGTGCCACCTGCAATACAAATGGCGGCCCCATCGAAGCACTGTTAGTTGCCGCTGTTGGCTTTGGACAGTGTAACCTGTGCAATCAGTGTTAGCACCGACAGCGCAGTTTGCCGCTGTTGTCAGCTGTGTAATACAGCTGACTCCTCCGCCTGTGTAGAGGCTCAGCCCATGACTCGCTGCTGTATGCCAGGTAAAAAAAAAGTACATTTTATTTTTCAATTAGATTAACAATAAAATAGCATTACTGATCCTTGGTGTGACAGACTTTGGGAGGGGGGGGGGTACACAGCCCGCCCGCCCATGTAGTACACAGCCAGCCAGCCGCCTGCCAATGTCGTACACAAGCACCCCCCGCCCGCCCAATGTAGTACACACCACGCCGCCCCCCCGCCGCCCGCCCTACCCATTTATACACAGCCATCACACGCCCGCCCGTCCCAATGTAGTACACACACAGCCCGCCCGCGCCACACCCAATTATACACAGCCCCGACCGCCAGCCCGCCCAATGTAGTACACAGCCAGCCCGCCCGATGTAGTACACAGCCAGCCCGCCCGATGTAGTACACAGCCAGCCCGCCCGATGTAGTACACAGCCAGCCCGCCCCATGTAGTACACAGCCAGCCCGCCCCATGTAGTACCAGCCACCAGCCCCATGTAGTACACAGCCATCAGCCCGCCCTACGTAGTACACAGCCGCCAGCCCCCCCCCCCCTCTCTATACAGACACTTGATTAAAAAAAACCTCACTTTCGGCGCCCCTGCACGTCTTCTATGCGATCCGTCAGTCAGTGGCAGGTCCGTTGCGTGCACAGCTCTGACGTCGGTGACCGTTACTGACATCAGCTGCCGGCACACAATACTGTTGTAGCGGCGGCGACTGACGTCAGAGCCTGTGCGTCGCACAGTCCTGCTGCTGACGGACCGCTAGAAGACATGCAGGGGCGCCGGAATGGCAAGTTTTTTTTTTTTTTTAAATTGACTTGAAAAATCGAGTTTGCGTTTTTCAGCACATTTTTTGTGCTGAAAAACTCTGCTTATTCTGGAGCATAAACACAAACACAAGCTTCAGGGCACAGACTAACAGGCAGACATTAGTCTCTGCCCACTTTACCTCTGGTAAAGTTTTTGTCAACACTATCAGAATAGAAATGATATAACTTTGGAAAGAAAAGGGCGAGCAGCACAATGTGGACATTGTTCTGTTTGTGTATAAAGGGGGAATCACTATAATAATTGGTAAAGCATTATAACTTTACAGTTACGCTTTAAGAATGGTGACAGGGTCCTCTCATATTCTGAGAAACTCACCATAAATGAGAAAGAAAAAACTTGCATGTTGTTTCAAATTACACGCAATACGTCATAGGGTTGCAGAGAGTCAACTACTTGGGTCTTCGTGCCGTCTTGTTTGGAGTGCTGTAACTCAAGCCAGATGTATTATCCCTACAATGGAATGCTGTGCATGTCTATTTAGTAAAATCACACTTCACTGAAAATGTGTGGAGGTGGTTTGTGGAGAAATACATGGATAGAACAGATTAGGTTTTCCTATGGCCATAGTCTCACAAATATAGACCATTGTCATTGTCTTGGATAGGATGGAGATGTGTTTGGGGGTTGTAATGCTCATAACCTACCTACCTTATGCGTGTCAACAGAACAAAGAAATTCTACTTCACCTTAGCACATGTAGCTGTTGGAAGCATCCGTTTCTTGGCATACACTTGCACGCCACCTCTCCCAGCTCCATGAGGTACTCTGTGCCATAATGAAGTATCCTTTAACAAGACGGGCCAGCACCTGTACAGTGACATAATGAAATTCTGTAGCAAATATTCATACTTCATACTATGGATAAAACTATAATCTTACCCTAAGCACCATGTTGTAAAGCATGCATAAAATTAGAAACTAACTTGGATCATACTTCTGTATGCAAAATTGCATACACATTTAGTTGGTATTCCTCTACTAGGGAAGATACGAACTTCTTAAGCTATAGTTGTAGGACAACAAGTTTCATTTGACAATAGTTTTTCCCAAATACACATTTATATTCACACTGCATGATTCAAGTCGTACAGGAGAAGTTCATATTGAAATAGTTGAGAACTGACATCACTATCAGAATAGGAGTCTTCTCTTGGATAACAACCATGAGATACACAATCGGATTAGCCAGCCAGGCTCGGACTGTAACTTGTCAGAATGAGACTCCTCTCCCTTCTGGTTCTGAACCCATCTCTTTTCTCCACAGTCTGGATCACTGAGTCGGGTAATGGCTGAAGGTCCAGCTTCGGCAACAGTGAAACAACTGGTTGTTGCAAAGAACTTGCACCTCAGGTAAAGGTGTCTGACAGATACTATAGCACCCAGTAATGTAAGAAGGCTTGAGACACGAACATTGCATCTATGAAGAAGAAAAAAAAAGAAAAGGTTATAAAAGTACAAAACCATACACAAGATTTATTTATAGTGTAGGAAGATGTGTTAAGCCATTAATGAAATAAAAAAGATATTTTACCTGCTTAAAAAGACTAATTTCCAAATAAAGGTATTACCCTAGCCTTTTTATTAATAGCTTATCTTAAATGTCATAGAAGTTTGGGTGTGCAACTGCATTGATACGGTATCTTGATGGGGCATCATGCTAAAACGCTGTATAATAAAATATAGACTTAAAAATTAACACCTTATTACGAATATAAGGTTTAATATGGTTCCAGACTCTAGTGAGCAGGCCAGATTTCAACCGATGATAGGTGCATTGGACACCATTTGCAAGGCACTGGCAAAACAAAAAAAGTTAAGAGAACGTTATATCACTGAAATAGTTTTGGTTGCAAGAAAATTAAATAGTGTGAAAATATGGTTAACACTAAGCGCACATCCAAATCCCAAAGATAATCTCCTCCTCCTTTGCAAGTTGTTTCAATCTCTTCATTCATTGTCCATCAATGAAAGTTGAAGCCATCAATGTTTTGCATTAATTAGGAACGATATATTCTTAAGGGGGGTTTCCCAAGAAGAAAATTCTCACATTTCTATCCCCTATGAAGTTAACACAATTAAGATAATTTTAACCCTTTAAATTTTACTCAGTTTATTGCTGTTTTAGCTCCTCTCTCTCCCTCCGCTGCTCAGTAAAAAAAAATGCGAGTGTGTGTAGGTGGGGCCTCTCTAAGCAACACTGCATGACCCATCTAGTTTTGTGGGGTGACAATGTGGTTTAGATTATCAGGGTACAAAGTGTATATGCACTTGCATCTGGCTTCTCTGACTTTTTTTTTACTTTTTCACCTTTTCCAGCATGGGACATGAACAAGGAATTATCTGATTGCTTGTTCATGATAATACTCTGCAATACCCATGTATTGCAGGGTATTAGCAGTGTCAGCCTATGCACAAGCATAGGCTGGCACTGTGCCAGTAAGATGATGTCATATACGCCATCTTACCAGCAGTTCTTGAAGGTAACACTGTGTTCCAGATTGGATCCCAGTGATGCCACAGCAATGATCGACGCCCCCCTGAAAATGGTTCGCGGGGGGCGATCGTGAGCGAAAGACCCCCCAGAGGCATGTTAACAGGTTAGGCACCCACGATCGGAGCCCACTCCGATCACGGGTGTTACACTGGGGTGCTGGCTATATGTTATGGCCGGCACCCCGTGTTTTCCGATGCCAGTTCGGCTCAGATCTTGAGCTGAACCGCCATCGGCTCTGTGTCCGATATATCGGACGCAGAGCGGGAAAGGGTTAATATAGTGAACTACACTGGCAGCATATGGAGGGCTGTTATTGTTTATCTATTGAAAAGTTATACAAATTTCCAGTATACTTTCTATATCAATTCTTCAGTTTTTTTTAGATCTCTGCTTGCCAACAGTCAGTCGAAAGCTTCTATGTTTATTTCCATTGGACAACAATCTGACCATGGTCATGTGATGTCACACAGGTGCATCAAATCGAGCACCTTTGTGACCACCACAGATTTCTGTTCACTGGAAATAAATAAACATTGAAGCTTTCTGGCCACAAGAGTGATCTAAAAATCTTGATACGGAAAGTATATTAGAAAATTGTACAACTTTTAGTTATACAAATAATAACATTTAATTACTGAAGTTGAGACATCCCTTTAAGGTTTACAGCTTTCCTGCTGAAGAGATAGTTTCAAAAGAGAGGGGGTACTAGGAGCATGAAGCTGCTAAGGATGAAAGTTGTGCAAGATTGCAGCCTTTGATGGAGGAGTGGATGTTGAGCAAAGACTCCTGTACCCACAGAGCTGCACAGAGACAAGGCTCTCCTGCTAGGCATAGAAAAGAGAGCAAGTATAACATGCCTCCTCCCTTTGGAGCAGCATGTCAAATACGTGGTAATCATCTACTCTTTCTTCTCCCTGTATTTTATGGATTCATACAGATAATCAGCACAGACTGAGGAAATGAGAAACCTCAGACTAGTGCTCTGCTGGGCTACACTGAGGAGGATGGCAAAGAAATAGCTGCTCATTGGTAATGAAAGTAATCCAACATGTCAAGTTGTTCAACACAACAAGTCATTGATTTGTAGAAAAGAAAATGATTACAGCAATATTCTTTAACAGCTATTGGCTTTATTCTGATGTATAAATGACAAAAATAGATGATGAAATATTGTACTAATTTATATGTAAATAATAATACATTGTTACCAATACATTATAATTTTATTTTTTTGTTAAACAGGCTGCAGCATTTTGGAACATGATTTTGAGTGGTCCTTTGCCTGGAGCCTTGCAGAATGAGCAGCATCCCACTCTTCAGACCAGTGCTTGTGATGCCCTTTCATCTGTTTTGCCAGAGGCTTTCACCAGCTTACCAGTAAGCCTATTTATACAGAAATGCTTGATACTTAGAAAACCTCTGCATTTCAGTGAAGTGAAAGTTTGTGCTGCAGCTCAAATACATTTTAAGCTGACAATTTTTGTTGGGTTTATGATACAGAAAAAGATAGAATTATATATTTTGCAAAGATTTCACTTTAACGAATACTGACATATGTGCAACACTTTAACAATAAAATTCAATGTCATTAGTCACAAAATGGAGCTTAAATACACTCACCGGCAACTCAGTGCATTTAGGCATGTAGACATGGTCAAGACAATCTCCTGCAGTTCAAACCGAGCATCAGTATGGGGAAGAAAGGTGATTTGAGTGCCTTTGAACGTGGCATGGTTGTTGGTGCCAGAAGGGCTGGTCTGAGTATTTCAGAAACTGCTGATCTACTGGGATTTTCCCGCACAACCATCTCTAGGGTTTACAGAGAATGGTCCGAAAAAGAAAAAACATCCAGTGAGCGGCAGTTCTGTGGGCGGAAATGCCTTGTTGATGCCAGAGGTCAGAGGAGAATGGGCAGACTGGTTCGAGCTGATAGAAAGGCAACAGTGACTCAAATCGCCACCCGTTACAACCAAGGTAGGCAGAAGAGCATCTCTGAACGCACAGTACGTCGAACTTTGAGGCAGATGGGCTACAGCAGCAGAAGACCACACCGGGTGCCACTCCTTTCAGCTAAGAACAGGAAACTGAGGCTACAATTTGCACAAGCTCATCGAAATTGGACAGTAGAAGATTGGAAAAACGTTGCCTGGTCTGATGAGTCTCGATTTCTGCTGCGACATTCGGATGGTAGGGTCAGAATTTGGCGTCAACAACATGAAAGCATGGATCCATCCTGCCTTGTATCAACGGTTCAGGCTGGTGGTGGTGGTGTCATGGTGTGCGGAATATTTTCTTGGCACTCTTTGGGCCCCTTGGTACCAATTGAGCATCGTTGCAACGCCACAGCCTACCTGAGTATTGTTGCTGACCATGTCCATCCCTTTATGACCACAATGTACCCAACATCTGATGGCTACTTTCAGCAGGATAATGCGCCATGTCATAAAGCTGGAATCATCTCAGACTGGTTTCTTGAACATGACAATGAGTTCACTGTACTCAAATGGCCTCCACAGTCACCAGATCTCAATCCAATAGAGCATCTTTGGGATGTGGTGGAACGGGAGATTCGCATCATGGATGTGCAGCCGACAAATCTGCGCCAACTGTGTGATGCCATCATGTCAATATGGACCAAAATCTATGCCACGAAGAATTGAGGCAGTTCTGAAGGCAAAAGGGGGTCCAACCCATTACTAGCATGGTGTACCTAATAAAGTGGCCGGTGAGTGTATTTTGATTTTATGATTCCCAAATTGTTCTGGGCTTTCTAAAGTAGGCAGAGTTATTACCGCATACTCCTTGCCAACCCTCAGGTTAACAAAAATTAAAACCTCTTATACAAATGTTGTTTTTTTTTGCCATCTTCTGGCACTAATAACTTTTTCATACTTTAGTGTACAGAGCTGCGACTTTTGACGTTTTCATTCCTATCATTTTTAGGACGGTGTGACCTTTTCATCACTTTTTATTGATTTTCGTATATATTTTTTCAAAATGCCAAAAAAGTGCCATTTTTTACTTTGGGCGCTATTTTTCATTACTTGGTTTACGTTACTTACTTGGTACTACAGTATGGCAGTATATGGGGATTTTCCTCCTCATTCATTAGCACATTGTAAGGAAGGGGTTGACACGAGTCAGCCTCGGGTCTTCAGAAGTCCCTGATGACGTCACAGGCAGCGACGATCCCCAACAAGATGGGGAGATTACTTATTATACAAATGCAGTATTATGCAGTAGTGATTTCTGGGGGGCATCTAGTCTGGACTGTGGTCTTTGGTGCATCTAGGGTTTTGGTTAATAGTGCGGATCCCTGAAGGGTAGTGGTATGAGAATGCGGCCCTTGGGACGAAAAAGCTTAGATCAGCTATGTTTCAGTTTTCTACGGATAATATTGTTCTGCACCTATTGATAAATGGCATCAAAATATTTCCAACGGCTAACCACCATACTTTCTTGCTTAGTGTTAACATTAACTTTTAAGAACTAACTTTTCGACTGGACTTATCATGTATACTGTCCACTTAAAATAAAAAAATGGCACCTTAAGTGTGCCTACTTAAGGAAGAATGGTCCCACTACCACCGCATCTTTTTTTACAGTAAACACTCTTCATGGCAAGAAAGTGTATCACATTGTGATGGTACGACCCAAGCACCCCCCCACGACATACATATGAAAAAAGTTAATCAGATGCTTCCATTCGTAGCGGTTATCTTTAAACACAGGAACAAGCCGGAAAAGTGTAATCACATTTGGGATATTTGGTGTGATTCACGAATAACACATTACTCTCCAAACAGATTCAGGACAAATGTAGCTAACTTGCAATCAAACACATAAGGCGAGCCTTTGAGACATAACACAAGTGGACATCAGAGGGCGCTAATGGCACTGGAAGGCCGTTCACAATGATGTATATTCCAGACACTGAGATGCAGTAAAGAAACCAGTGGCACTAAGCCCCTAATAGAAATAAAGACCTATAGAATACTCCGCAGAACCAAAGTTACTAGGTTAAAAGTTTTGTTATGTTCTCTTTGGAATGTTTTTCAGAGCTATTGACAAAACAATTGTATAACATCTTGAAACACGTCATGTAACTATAAATGTACAACGTCTTTTGAGAAGTCAACTGAAAGTAACTAGCCATATCACTTTGTATGAATTTCTTTTTGAATGTACTAGATCACATGACGATATACCCGTTCCTTTGGAAATTGTAACACATACAATGCTTCTGTTAACAATAATAAATTTAAAAAATAAAAATATGCATGATTTTGTCTGATGTGGAATACTGCCTGGGCAGGAAAATTATTTTCTGGACGAACTAATTTAATAGTGAAATTTTATTGAAGCAAAATTTATTTTTTAATTTGCAGGATGACCGTCAGATATTGTGTATTACACTGCTGCTTGGTCTGAATCACAGTGAAAATCCTCTAGTAAAGGCTGCAGCTGCACGAGCTCTTGGTGTATACATTTTGTTTCCATGTCTTCGACAGGTTTGTAATTGTGTTCCCTCTATTGAATACTGTAATAGTTAAGTCAGAACAGAGCCATATACTTCCAGGTGGTGTTAGCAACCTGAGAAATGAAAAAGTTTAATGGAGTTGTGTAATTTAGAAAACCTATTTTTCAACGAATTTTAAGTAAATAGATTAAACCCTTAAAGGGGTTGTGTCACCATTGCACATTGCTGTAATGCATTGTTAAAAGTACTTTCACCATTTACACTTATTACAAAATCTGCAGGCTTACTGAGATAACTCCTTTTGTCCTGGTTGCTGGCGCCCCCCGGTGGTAGCTGTGTCCCGTCCTGAGCAACAGCTGATCTGGCCGAGTCTGTGCACAGGGAGTCAGTCAGCTGTTCTGCACTACAGATCACTCCACGGGCTCACAGCTCCTCTGTACACTGAGAGATCACTTGACACACTGCAGCCAATAGGAGGTGAGAGAGGAGGAGGGGCAGAGATTGTGCTGTGATGGCCACTGCTCACCAGCTACACAGGAGCCTACAGCAGCAGATACAAGGTAACTGCAGCCAGACATGTCTGCTCAGAGGAGTCCTCTCCCAAAATGGATCATAGCAATGTATCAGCCCTTTCCTCCCTCCACCATTAGTCAGGTCACACAGGAGGCTGCAGAGATAACACAAGTAACAGGCTGAGCTCTGATCTCTCCTGATGCAGTCCTCCTCCTGTACTCTCCACCATGCACTGTCCCTCCATGTTACCCTGCTCTCCTGCAAAGGGGCCCCTGTGCCTGACTAGCAGGGAAGTCGCTAAACATCAGCAACATTTGAGAAGCTGTCATCTATCTATCTCCTATCTATCTATCTATCTCCTATCTCTCTATCTATCACATATCCATCTATCTATCACATATCCATCGGTCTAGTCTGCCTAGCTATCCACATATCCAGTAAGCGTATCAAGAGACATCTAGCCTAGCTTATCGACAGGAGCCATGTGCCGAGTCGAGCGACATGAGCGAGCAGCTAGCGAGCGAGCGAGCTACAGAGCGAGCGAGCGAGCGAGGAGGAGGAGCGATGCGAGCACATAAGCCAGCGAGCGAGCGAGCAGCGAGCGGGGCGAGTAGAGAGCACAGAGCGAGCGGCGAGAGAGCGAGCAACAGGCGAGCGAGCGAGCCAGAGCGACGAGAACGAGAGCGAGCGAGACAGAGCGAGCGAGCACAGAGCGATAGATAGCACCAGAGCGAGCGAGCACAACGAGCGAGCAAGAGAGAGCAGCAGAGAGAGCTGAGCGCAGGAGCGACGCGAGATGCAGGAAGGCGAGGCTAGCGCCCAGATCGAGCGAGCGCAGAGCGATCGAGCGCAGAGAGAAGCGAGCCACAGAGAAGCGAGCTCAGCCAAAGAGCAAGCGAGTCTACTATCTATCTATCTATCTATCTATTATCTATCTATCACATATCTATCATTAGTGATTGGTTGCATCATTATCAAAAACACAGAAAGATGCAATCAACTGCTCAAAAATACAAAAGTTTATTAGTAAAAGTCATAAAAACAACTAGTTGCACCTAATTTTGTACAATCAATGCTACAAGAAGAAGCAAAACAATGTATTCTCACACATCATGGTCGGCAGCAGACCAGTAAAGTGTAAAATTTCGGAGGTCTAGAAAAATGCAGGGACACAAACTCCATGCGTAATCACTTCAAAGTGACTTCCGTCAGGGGGTAAGTGCCAACCTTTGAGAGTGACGATACACGCGGGGGTTTGCCTCCCTGCAACCACCTAGACTTCCGCCTGCATGTCAGCCTGACCGACAATGATGCTGTGGAGATACATAGTACAGTGGTACTATGTGCAGGTGTGTGAGGGGGCGCAGATTCAGGATTTCTGGCGCAACGTTCTTCATGAATCTGGTGCCCCTGCACTGCTTTTTGAGAATGCACCAACTTTTTTGGTGCACTTAACATGGGGCGTTTATGCACATTTCAATTGGAACTTCTATGGATCAGTAATGCAGGGACTATTTGAGCACAGAGGTGGAAGGAGACTCGAAGGTGGGAGCGCTCGGGTTAGCACTGAGTTGTTGCAATAAACTGCAAGTCTGTCAGTGTGTGAATGTCGGGCCTGCTCCCCGCCCACATCTGATTCTGTGTGGAGCAGAATACGAGGCTACAAGCATCATATAAACACATAGAAGGATCGTTAATTTCATGGTAAACTTTACAAATAGATTTGAATATTTTAAACTTTTGACACTTTTGAGTCAATTGTTTCGTGGCATAACCCCTTTAAGGACTTGGCCCTTTTTCGGTTTTGTGTCTTTATTTTTCACTTCCCACTTTCAACAATCTATAACTTTTTTTATTTTTATATGTAAAGAGCTGTGTGATGGCTTGTTTTCCGCTTAACAAATTGCACTTCATAGTGATGGTTTTTAATATTCTATACCGTATACTGGGAAGCGGAGAAAAAATCTGAATGCAGTGAAAATGATGAAAAAGCACATTCGCACCATTTCTTGTGGGCTTGGATTTTACGGCTTTCACTGTGCGCCCCAAATTACATGTCTCCTTTATTCTTTGGGTCAGTATGATCACTGAGATAACAAATATGGGCATTTTGCACATCATCTTGCACATCATCTTGCACATCATCTTGCACATCCTCTATTACAATGTGCAAATCGCCTAAAACATGATAGCCTTGGAGGCCTTGGAGGCCAACGGATTGCAGCTCCACGACACAAAATAAATCAGTGGTGCGGTTGACAATAGTAAACCGTGTAAAATAATTTATTCCAGAAATATATTTGTGCCCAGCATATAAAAAAATAAACTTGGTACTCACCTATCCAATGCCCCTCATAAGTCCACTACCTTCTTCCTGTGCGCCCAGTAGCAACAGGTCAATGCTCATTGACTAGGGTGTCAGCCGCCTGCTGACATCAAAGTGTATGCGTGGCCAGCACTTGCGAACCCATGTCTGCCAAGCGCAAAGGAAGCAGGAAGCGGACCTGCGGGGGCATTGAAGAGTACATGGAATTAGAATTGACATTGGAATTCCCAGTACACGGGATGCAGTATAAAATTCTCTCACTAGGAAGCTCAATTTGTTATGCAGAAAACCTTTAATATAACTCTGTACAAAGAAAAATACCCCAAGAAAAGACCAAAAAATGCTGTTCGTTTTGTAATGTTTCTAGCATTGTAATAAAACAAGAAACCAACACAAGGCAGTCATGTGGTAAATATTACAATCTGTTTGAATAGTAGTTTAAAATAGATCATTTTAAATTTTGAAAATGGCAAATTTTTCAAACATTTTTCCAAATTCCTCCTTTTAAATGAATAAATTTAAAACCAACCAAATTTTCCCACTAACTTGAAGTACAACATGAAGTGTCATGATAAAACGCTCTCAAAACCACCTGGGTAAGTTAAAGCGTTATAAAATTATCAGATACAATGACACATAGCAGATTGGAAAAATAGGGTTGATCATCAAGGCACAAATAAGCTTGGTCGCTAAGGGATTAAACACAATTGTACTTCTTATTTATTTGCCCCCAGTTCAAAACTTTACATTCATCTACATTAACCCCTTAAGCCACCCCTTAAGCCATGTTATGAGATGTCATGATGATTTTTCTTTTGCGCCACCCCCAACATCATGGGGATCGCACAGGCTCCGAAGCAGAGCCAGCTCTACATGGCATCCCGGCTGTTTAACCCTTTAGGCGCCGCAGTCAAACATGACCACAGCACCTAAAGGGGTTACCCACCTCTCCTCCCGGCGATGAAAGAAACTCACATTTATGTCTGCATGATACCAATAAAAGGCACAACTTGTCCCGCAAACAAATAAGCCGTAAAAAGGCTCAATCAGCAAAATAATAAAAATGTTGCACTGCTTAGTAGACTGCAATGCAAATTCAAGGGATTTTTCGCTCCAAATGATTTTTTTTTTTTTTGTAAAACAAGAAAAAATGTATTTAAACGGGATATCACCATAACTGTACTGACCCATAGAACATAAGTAGCATGTTATCTATGCTATTTGGTGTATAAAACACAAAAAAAACAGTAAAAATCAATTACTTTTTGACCCCCCCCCCCCCCAAAAAAAAAAAAGCTAATAAAGTTTAAACAACAAGGTATTGCGCCGCTCCCAAATATATAAAATATTTGTCTAGAAATATAGTCTAGTTTTTAAAATGGGTCCACTCTTTGGAGGTTTTTACTGTCCTACTATATTAGGGGCTCAGCCAATGCTCCTTTCCTTCCGAGTCGCACTGTGCGCCCCTACAGAAGTTTGTGATCAGCATTCAGGAGAAACTGTGTAACAAACTATGAGGTGCAATTACCTTTTTAACCCATTTTAAAAAATACAAATTTAGGGGCCAAAGCAAGGTTTTTCAGAAAAAGTCACCAAAATCTGCCCTCTAAAAGCGCAATAGCTCCTTCCATTCTGTGCCCTGCTGTGGCCCCTAAAGTAGTTAATATTGATATGTGGAGTATTGCCCTACTTGTGAGAAACTGCACAACAAAATCTGAGATTTGTTTTCTTATTTTTTCCTTGATGAATATGCTAATTTTAGGACTGAATAATCATTTTATTGTTGAAATTTAAAAATTCCAAATAGAACCTCCATTTAGTTTTAATTCTTGTGATAAGCTTAAAGGGTTAACAAGCTTACCAAAGGCTGTTTTAAATAGTTTGAGGGTGCAGTTTTAAAAATGGGGCGATTTCTAATAAATAGAACTTTTTAAACCCTTACAAAGATGAATTGTCCCCTAAAAATATTGAATCTGAAATTCACCTGAAAATCTGGAAAATCGCTGTTCAAACTGTAATGTTTATAGAGAAATTGACCAACATATTTCAAGTATGCTTTCATTTCCGTAACTACTCATTATTTGTTGAAGCACCATTCTATAAATGAAAGGTATTTAGAGAAGGGAAATTATGATAATTTGATGATTATTTCCTGGATTAATGCTGTTTATTTATTGTAGGATGTCATGTTTGTAGCAGATACAGCAAATGCAATTTTGATGTCTCTCAATGACAAATCCCCAAATGTGCGTGCCAAAGCAGCCTGGTCATTGGGCAACCTGACGGACACGTTAATTGTGAATATGTATGTATTTTAAATGTCAAAACATTGTATATGTTAAACATACATGTAAGGAAAAATGTATTTGTTTACAGAATTTTTATGTGATTATCATGATTACAGGGAATCTATGGGGCATACTTTTCAGGAAGAATTTTCAGATCTGTTACTGCTGAAAATGCTAAGATCAGCAACTGAAGCATCAAAAGACAAAGATAAGGTACAGTATGATTTTAAATCCAACATAAAAAGAAAAAATAGCGCTCGGCACAATCCAGGTTATGGCGATGGCAACCGCAGGCCAATCGCGGGGCAATAGTGTTTACTGCAGATAGACTCCGGTGATATTATCCTCTTCAAATAGCACTATAGGTGGTGCTCAGCTAGTGTGGTAAAATGCCAATGGATATTCAAAGAAGAAAGGATAAGCGGCACTCACCATTACTGTGCAATTGATATATTTATTTCGGGTGCAAGTACAGGGAGGAGCGGGACCTGGCGACGAGTCGTTTCGTGCCTACTGGCGCATCATCAAGCCAGACCATCATTGGCGCCAGTAGGCGCGAAACGACTCGTCGCCAGGTCCCGCTCCTCCCTGTACTTGCACCCGAAATAAAGATACCGATTGCACAGTAATGGTGAGTGCCGCTTATCTTTTCTTCTTTGAATAAGGTACAGTATGACATAATGGCATCTACCTGCAGTTTTGTCCATACAATGTTAGGTTACCTGCACACAAATTTGTGCAGCCTATGCAAACATCTATGAACTCGTTGCTCAGGATGCTCGTCCTGGCATTATACAGAAATGTACTGCAAGGACTTCGAGTCTGCTGGTCGAACTTCAGCGCTGGCACTGTATTTTCTGCTTGCCCTGAAAATTTATAGAGCTGCTGCTATTGCTGCCATTCATTTTCTGTTGTAGCTTTTTATTTTTTTTCTATGCCGCACACTGCTCTCTTTGTTCTGATCTTTATTTGTTGCCCCCTATTTCTCTATATCACCCTCCTCTATCTTGTCTGCTACTACTATCTCTTTGTTACCTCCTATCTCAAAATGCCCAATTCTAACTCTGTGGTTCAGCGGCTTGTTTTGTTTAGCAGCAAGGGAGGGGGAACAGTTGCCAGAGGCTGAAGGAGGTGTCCCTTAAATCCATCTTCCCGCATCTTAAGAGTGCAGTGAGGGAGGAGGAACAGCTGATGAGGGCTTTAACCATGAGCCTCTGCCATCAGTGTTGGCTTAGATCACTTTCAAAATGCTAAACACAATAGTGCTCAACTGCATGCATTACTTTGATAATTAGTTCAAGCCCTAGTTTGTTGATAACAAAATACTTAAGGAATCATGTTACCCTACGCCCAGTAAGGTCTGCTCTTATGAATGGGTTTCATTGTGACAATGACTCACAACACACAAGTAAGTGAACAACCTAAATATAGAGGGGAGGGGAATGAGGATGTGACTCAGTCCTTCACTTTAGCCACCGTATGGTTAAATAGTTCATCCTTTGGGATGAAGGAGTTGTGGAACCTTGTGGTACAGCAACACACCTGGCGGTAGCGATGACTTGTGTCACTCAGTTGCTGCAGTAGTGTGTCGAGTCGCGGGGGTGGGTGCCGCTTTATGCAATGGCGTCAAATTTTCTAAGGCATCTGGGTTTTCCAGACCTCCTCTAGCAGACGCAGCATCTCCCCAATAGTGCTTTGGGCTTTTCGGATGACCTTGTTGAGCCAGTTCTTTTCTCTACTGTAATATGCTTGCCATCATCGTTTCGTAAAATATTCTTAACATTAGGGTGGAGATTTGGAATGACCCAACAAGTGCAACCTGGTCACCGCCTTGCCGCATACCCAGTCAATATTGGTCTTCTATTCAAGCCTGTCATGAATGTAAACTCCCAGGTACTTGTAGGTGTTGACCTGGACTTTTTCTCGCCCGTTGATCCAAATTGGTACTGCAGCGATTTTGTTCTTCTTTAGGTCGCATATGCATGTCTAATCCAGTTTAGGGGACTTCTGGCATGTCTAAACAGGTGATGAAGTTGGCTGAGGGTGCAGCCATATGTTCAGTTTTTCAGATGCAGTTTTTGTAGCCAAAAGCAGGTGTGGATCATAATGGGTGAGGACTTATCATTAAGAAGTCCTCCTCCTCTTCTATTTTTACTTCACTCCTGGTTTGGGCAGGAAAAACTGAAAGCGTGGCTGCACCCTGAAAGAAACAAATTTGAATGGCACTTTGTCAATCCAACATAAATCTGCTGTGCCCGAGCTGAAAGCTAGTAAAAATGAAATGAATAGGGAGAAACTGCTGGCACAATTACAGTAGTATTAGTATTTCAATATTAATTTGATAAAATAAACTGGCAATGAAGTTGGTCTAGTCCATTCAACACAGATGTCAAGCTATTCAAGCCTATAAATATTTGTTAAATAAAGTGAAATAGGGGCTATTCTGTGAGCTAGGGGTCCAAGTGATGAATCACAAGAACTCTGGTCCACTGTATCCTAATTAAATGAAGTTCCAGGTCGGACATGCGTGCTGTTGCTCCATTCACCAAGTATTGTGCTCAGCTCACATCACCGTCAGAGAAGAATAGAGGAGCCGGAGTATATGCAACCAGCTTCTCTGTTTATTTTGGGGTGTTACGGCCCCCTGTATTCATGTACATTGTTATAATTTACATCAATCTACGTTAGTTAACGGCATCTCCTACCTTTCGTCTATTTTTTCAGACTACTCCTTTTAACCCCTTAACGCTCTGCGCCGTAGCTCTACGGCGCAGAGGTATAAGGGATGTATGAAGAGGGCTCACGGGCTGAGTCCTCTTCATACAAAGGTGGAGGTTTTTGCATTTTGCATAAAACCCCCACCGCTAATAACCGCGGTCGGTGCTAGCACCAATCGCGGATATTAACCCTTTCAACGCCGCCGGCAAAGTCGCCGGCGGTGTTTAAAAGACAGCGGCGCGTTGCCATGGTAGCCTCGGGTCTTCTTTTGACCCGAGACTATCTGGCATCTGCAGATTCGTTACAATGAGCCAGTGGCTCATTGTAATGAATGTGCTGCAAAAATGCCATATATTGCAATACAGAAGTATTGCAGTATATGGTAGATGATCTATCTGACTATCTGGGTTAATGTACCCTAGATGGTCTAAGAAATAGTGAAAAAAAAATAAAAAAAAGTTTAAAAAAAAAAAAAATATATAAATTTAAAGTTCAAATCACCCCCCTTTCCCTAAACGGATATAAAACATAATAAACAGTAAAAATCACAAATATTTAGTATCGCCGCGTCCCAAAATCCCCGATCTATCAAAATATAAAAACGGTTACGGGCGGTGGTGACCTCCGAGGGGCGAGAAATGGCGCCCAAATGTCCGAATGCGTCTTTTTACAACCTTTTTACATAACATAAAAAATGATCAAATGTCGCACAGACCTCAAACTGGTAGCAATGAAAACGTCGCCTCATTACAAAAAATGACCCCTCACACATCTCCGTGCGCCAAAGTATGAAAAGGTTATAAGCGTCAGAAAATGGCAAAAAATTTTTTTCTTTTTGTACACATTCGTTTAATTTTTGAAAATGTATTAAAACACAATAAAACCTATATAAATTTGGTATCACCGCGCTCGCACCGAACCAAAGAATAAAGGCATGTTATTTGGAGCGAAGAGGTGAAAGTCGTAAAACTGAGCCCACAAGAAAGTGACGCACGTGCGTTTTTTTTTCAATTTTTTCCACATTTTTTTTTCAGCTTCGCAGTCAAACGGCATGTTAAAATAAATAACATTACGTGAAAGTAAATTTGTTACGCACAAAATAAGCCCTCACACAGTCTGTACACGTACAATGAAAAAGTTATGGATTGTTGAAGTTGGAGAGCGAAAAATGAGCGAAAAAACCCTGCATCCTTAAGGGTTAAACAAGACGTTTTTTAGTGAATCCGAACGATGTGCAAATATGAGAATGCACTTTTTTGTGCTCCCTTTAAAAAAAAATGTAAATTGTATTTTCTGTGAACAGTAATTTAAAATTTTATTTATTGTTGTTGTACACATTTGAGTAACGATTCTTTATATTTCAGGTTAAAGTAATGCTGTTCCGAGCTTTGGGAAACCTTCTCCATTTTTTGCAGCCATACCATATTGTAAAACCAAGGTTCAGTGAAACATTGAAAGCTCAATTCAGGCCCTTATAGTAACAATACTTGGATGGAACTATGAAAGTAAAATGGAATGCCTGTTACGCACTGGGAAATGTGGTTCAAAAAACAATGCCCTTCCGCTTGGTGAGGGACTTGTCTTCCAGGCGTAAAATGTGTGTACTTTCTCTTCTCTTCATGTTGAGATTTTTTTCTACTCAATAGAAGACTATGTTTTCATTTATCAAACTTCTCAACATGGTCTGCTCCATTATTCGCAGAACAATAAAAATAATGCAATGATGATGATTTAACAACTGGCTCAATGGAGCCGAAAAGACTCCTGTGGACCAGAAGGATTTTTCTTTGATTCATAATGTGCCCTCAGACACACATGTAGAATTTTTCTATTTATACTTTCTATAATAAAGGAAACCTACTAGTTAGAATGGTAGGGGTAAGCTGTAAGTACCGAGCACCAGCTCAGGGTGAGCTGGTGCCGGTACTTACTTTCGTTAGTGTTATAAACCGCTGTATTGCGGTTTAAAACTTTTTAAACTTTAGAGCAGAAGGGGTCTGTCGTGCGGCGCGACCGTGCGCGTGCAACTCTCCGCTATTTCCTATGGAGGCGCTGTGGAGACGATTGTGCGCACGCCGCGCCGAACCGTTCTGCTCTAAGTTAAAAGTGTTAAAACCGCGATCCGCTTTTATAACACTAACGAAAGTAAGTACCGGCACCAGCTCACCCTGAGCTGGTGCTGTACTTACAGCTTACCTGCCATTCTAACTGCTAGCTTCCTTTAATTCCAAAGTGAGAGGCCATCATATGACCAAAACAGATTTTTTTTTATCCACTATTTGTTTTTTTGAATGAAAAGTTAAGCATATATTTTTATCTTGTATTTAAAGGTAAACTTCATGAGTGCTGATGCTTATAATGCTCTTACTACTGTTGTCAAATCCTGTAAGAAACTTCAAAGTCAGGATAAAGTCAGCAATGGCCCTTTCCACACCTTCAAGCAGGGAACAATATGGAAGTATTGAACAATTTGCATATATTGGAATTCTCTGATTACAGCAGTGCAAAAGAGTAGGAACAGAAGATTTTCTGGAGTTTAAATATTTTTCTACTTACGAACTCAAATCTGCCAGGCTCTGATACATTTACTGAACTTGGCAACCTAGAAGATCTGCCCTGCATTCACAATACTATATGCAAGAAGGAGGCACAATCAAGAATTACATGTTGCAGTATGTATGTCAGGTGTAGGTGAGAAGAAACACAGGGAGAATATGGACCCAGGGACCAGAATGCTTAAAAATGCAATAGACCATGTCCAAAGTATTCAGGAGACCAACATTGGCATAAAAAAGGCTATTGAAGTTACTTCTTTGATGACCTTTTACTGAGTTGTGAGAATAAAAAGGGAGTATACAGATTTGAAGATATGATAAAGTGCTGCGATTCAGTGGAAGCCCTGTTAAGCAGCATATAAATAAAAAACAATTTCACAACCAGCTCAATAAAATCCCCATGTAAATTCTGTTTGCTAATCAGCAAAAATGTATAACTTGAAGGGGCCCATTCACCACACAGTCTTGGAAGCTTCTGTTTATCCAAAGTGTCCTTTGCTCTTTTCTATATGGAATGGACACGGGATTGTGAATAACAGTTGTTTTTCAATAACTGGCAATAGCATTAATTGTAGCTTTCGGTGGCATGTGTTTTAACCTATATGCAACTTACACTGGGGAAACCACTTTCACTCATTAGAAAATTAATGTACTATACCTATTCCCTTGAGTTTTAAGTAGGATTGTTACCTATAAAACAATTCTTTGTTAATCATATATGCATGCTACTTAAATTAAGTCTTGTGGCTTCTTATGAGAAGGCATAAAATCTCCCCTCTGCGCACTTTCCAGCTCCCCTACCACCCCCGCACTTTGGTAGTGGGGTGGCAGAAGGGGCATAAATGCCTGGTCTGCCAGATTTACTATGTCTCCATGTGAATACCATCCTTGGGCAGAAAACTCCATCATGTCCGACCTATGAGACTGGCGTTTCCTCGCAGTTAGTAAATCCGGGGGCGCAGTCTTAATTAATTTCCCCCCATTTTATAACCGTTTAGACAGCTGTTTCAGCAGAATGACAGTTTTCTTTCTCACATTTCTTTGCAAACCAATTCATATTAATTTAATACTGAACGTTTATTTAATTGTATTCTACCCGGTTTTTATAAACTTCCTACCAATAACTTATTATATTGTATATATCCAATATATTTTCACGGGATATAAAAATAATGAATTTTGTTTTTGTGACTTTACTCTTGGTACACAGCTCTAAAACCTAATGTACTCCAAGCATAGTCACACAGGGCCGTGCAAACAACCTTGGTGCAGATATTACTGTTTGTTAGAGTAAGGATACATGCCACAAAAGCAGTTTCTGAGGCCACTCCAACTTTACAGTTACCACGATTAAATAGACATAAGCCCAACATAAACATGACGTAATGTGAATGCAAATCTATGTAACACAACGTAAACAGCACATAAACAAACCCCATGTGATGCAAATGCAATGCAAACACCATTTAACGCAAACAGATCTGAACGCAAGTGCACTGAAACACACGTAAAGGCAAACGTCATGAACCATCTGCAACTTGTGTGAACCAAATGCCACGTAAACACCATGTGAACCACAATGCGATGCAACACGCCACATAAATTCTAATGCAACGCAAGCAGAACATAAACACGAATTCACTAAGTATGTGTAAACACCACAAACTGTATGTAAATATACAAACACCATGTAAAGGCAAATGCGATGCAAGTGCAAAAATAAGTAAGCGCACATGTAAACATCATGGTTGTGCAAATGTAATGTAAAACCTTTACGTGACATTTGTTTACATTACTTTTTGCAGTAACTTACCCCTACGGGACTCTTTTGGCCTTAGACGCGGCCCCATTTTCAAATCTGCCCTGTGTCCACTATAATTGGTTATAGCTTGGACCATTATAAGATATCCAGAGGATTTGAGATTGTTTTCTCTGCACCATTGTACTTCAAATAGTTTAAAAATTTGGATGAAATCTTTTGTGTTTTAGTTATAAAAAAAAAAAAAACAACTAAATTTGAGAATAAGAATGTTTCCAAATTTTGCCAAAGTTCTAAATGCTCTACTTTGATGCAGATAGTCATAGCACACCAAAATATTCATAACTTACATTTTAAAAAAATGTCTGCTTTATGTTGGATGGTTTTTTAAGATTCACATTTTTACTAGAATGTTATAGGCTCAGAATTTGGTGCCATTTTTGAAATTTTTGGGAAAATCACCAAAACTAATATTTAGAGGGGCCTGCCAACTTTTAATGACTGTGAAGGCCTAAATATTAGCCAGACTCGTAAATTCCCCCATATGGAACTAACACCCTCAATGTATGAAAAACCACTTTAAGAAGTTTGTTAACCTTTAGGTGTTTTATAGGGGTAAAAACAAAATGAGGTGCAGTCTACAAACTGTATATTTTTCGACATTACATTCATTTGGGTGAAAAGTAAACATTGTAATGGATTAAATGAAGAAAGGCTCCATAAGTGTTATACCCAATTTCTCCCGAGTACAGTGATACCCCATATGTGGTGGTAACCTGCTGTATGGGCGCACGCCGGGCAAGAGGGGAAGGAGGGCGCCATACAGAGCAATTTGCTATTCACATTGTACAGGCTTTCATTTTTTTTGTTTTTTATTGTGCACCTATAGGGGCTTATTTTTTTGCCACATGAGATGCACTTTTCTGGTATGTATTTTGGGGCATCTAAGTAATTGCTAGTGATAGAAAACAGAGGGTTGTCATTAATGCACATTCTCAATTTGCTTGATGTTACCAGTGGAGTGCCACAGCCCATGGCACTGTGGCTAACCTCCCTCTGTGGACGATAAAGAAAAATTGACTAGCGATTTCAACACAAGATTGTGGGGATGGTGGATGGAACCTAGACTAACACCAAACAAGTTCAACTGCCCTGCATTCTGAGGGTAAAACAGTGTCAACCCATACTATTTGTTGGCGTCTGAATGAAAAGGGACTGTATGGTAGGCGGGGACATAACTACAGACGTAGTCAGTTGCTATGGGGCCCGCAGGGTTCATGGGCCCGTACAAGCCATGTATCCCGGCTTCTTTTTTCCCCCTAGCTGTAGTTACGCCCCCCTTAATGGCAGCGCAGCAGGCCACAGAAGATGGGCGTGGATTTGGGGCGGGCACCATCCTTCTGCTATTGTAGCCTCACAAGGATCTTGCTATCAGGAGGGAGAGAGGAGGGAGGAACAGCCTGCATCCAATCCTGCTCTGCCTGTCAGCAGCATGGGAGACTCAACTTGATGAGATGTTGGCACCTGAAGAGATCAGCCAAGCTAAGTCCTCCCTCCCCCCCGTGTCTCCTCACACTCTGCCTTAACCCCTAGTGTCCTGTGTGCAGGAGCGACTAAGAAGCTCCTGAGTGTCCCTAACAGACCTCCTCTACATCATCCCTCCCCTCTCCCCACCACTGCATTTTCTACAGTATATGATGTTCTGCAGCAGCTGTTGTGGTGCGGTCAGTAATACATTTGGCACAGTCCGTAAAAAATGTGACGGTCAGTAATAAATGTGGCGGCACTGAGAGTACTACTTGATCGTGTCAGTGCCTTTGAACTTTGTGCTTCTTCCATTTTTCTCAGTACCCCCATTGTAATTTGGGACGTTCGTCACTTCGGTAATGGAGTTGCATTTCTGTCGCGAGTGCGAGATTGTGTTTTGTCCTTCTGGTCGATAGTGATTATAATGTTCTCAACACAACAGCGTAAATAGGTAGGTGTGCAGCAGCTGGCCTTGTAATGGGGGGTTTCTGCGGCAGTTGGTTAGTGTATGGGGGTTCTGCAGCGGATGTGCGTGTGGAATGGGGTGCGCTTGTATTAGGGGGTTCTGCAGTGGGTGGTGCATGTAACAGGGGTTCTGTCAGCATATTGCCGCATGTATTGGAAGTTCTGCAGCGGATGGCGCTTGTATTTGGGGTTCCTGTTCAGCGGATGGTGCCTGTATTGGAAGTTTTCCGTGGTGGCGCTTGTTTTAGGGGTTCTGCATGATGGTGCGTGTAACGGGGTCTGCAGCGTATTGCGCATGTATTAAGGTTCTGCGCGGATCGCAGTGTATCGGGGGGGGGTAGGTTTTCTTCATCGTAATGCGCATGTATTGGAAGGTTTTTGCTGCTCCTGTTCCTGCTTCTTAGGACTTTAGTAAAATGATGCAGAAGTCCAAGATTTAACTCTTACCCTGCTTTCTTGCTGCTAATGGCTACTCAACAAGCAAGGGTTACCCTCCAGACTAGTCGGTGATGAGGAGACACGGCCCATAGACTGATACTGACAGGATGGCCATACTGATGGTTCTCACCACATCAAGGTTTCCATTATCTTCTTCCATTATGGAGAATAACAGAGAACGCAGTAAATAGAAGCCTCCCCCAGCGCCATAACTTCTACAGTTACTTATACAGCCACCAGCATTTATTACCATCTATATACAGTAACGTATAGGAAACCTTCTGCAGAGCTTCATCAACTGCGTTCTCTGTTATTCTCCTCCCTTATTGAAAATGATAATGGAAACCCATGTAACACTGAGGACCTATGGTTGGAGGGGGCCCCCCAACAAAATTGCTATGGGGCCCACCTCATTCCTAGTACGCCACTGATGGTAGGATACCCAGGAAGACCCCAACTTTATTACACAGATACATAAAAAAAAAAGCCAGTTGAGTTTTCCAAAACTAACTTTAGTAACCTAAAATGTTTTGGGAGATGTACTCTGGTCAGAAAGGCATCAACATAGAGTTTGAAGGCCTTTTTTTTTTCCTGTAAAGAAAAGAACACTGTCCCTACATTAAAACATGGCAGAGGTTCACTGATGTTTTGGGGTTTGCTTTGCGGTACTTACAGCTTACCCCTGCCATTCTAACTGGTAGGTTTCCTTTAATTCCAAATGTAAGAGGCCATCATATGACCAAAACAGATTTTTTTTATCCACTATTTGTTTTTTTTGAGATGAAAGTTAAGCATATATTTTTCTTATCTTGTATTTAAAGGTAAAACTTCATGGAGTGCTGATGCTTATAATGCTCTTACTACTGTTGTAAAATCCTGTAAGAACTTCAAAGTCAGGATAAAGTCAGCAATGGCCCTTTCCACACCTTCAAGCAGGGAACAATATGGAAGTATTGAACAATTTGGCAATATATGGAATTCTCTGATTACAGCATTGCAAAAGAGTGAGGAAACAGAAGATTTTCTGGAGTTTAAATATTGTTCTAGCTTACGAACTCAGATCTGCCAGGCTCTGATACATTTACTGAACTTGGCAACCCTAGAAGATCTGCCCTGCATTCACAATACTATAATGCAAGAAGGAGGCACAATCAAGAATTACATGTTGCAGTATGTAATGTCAGGTGTAGGTGAAGAAGAAACACAGGGAGAATATGGACCCAGGGACCAGATGCTTAAAAATGCAATAGACCATGTCCAAAGTATTCAGGAGACCAACATTGGCATAAAAAAGGCTATTGAAGTTACCTTCTTTGATGACCTTTTACTGAGTTGTGAGAAATAAATAAAAGCTTAGCCAAATCCATAGACTGACCCTCTGTATACAGAATTGCAAAAAGGGAGCATACAGATTTTAGAAGATATGGATTAAAGTGCTGCGATTCAGTGGAAAGCCCTGTATAAGCAGCATATAAATAAAAAACTAATTTCCACACCAGCTCAATAAAATCCCCATGTAAATTTCTGTTTGCTAAATCAGCAAAAATGTATAATTATACTTGAAGGGGCCCATTCACCACACAGTCGTTAGGAAGCTTCTGTTTATCCAAAGTGTCCTTTGCTCTTTTCTATTATGGAATGGACACGGGATTGTGAACTAACAGTTGTTTTTCAATAACTGGCAATAGCATTAATTGTAGCTTCGGTGGCATGTGTTTTTACCTATATGCAACTTACACTGGGGAAACCACTTTCACTCATATAGAAAATTAATGTACTATGACCTATTCCCTTGAGTTTTAAGTAGGATTGTTACCTATAGAAACCAATTTCTTTGTTAATCATATATGCATGCATACTTAAATTAAGTCTTGTGGCTTCTTATGAGAAGGCATGAAAATCTCCACCTCTGCCACGTTCCAGCTCCCCATACACCCCCGCACTTTGGGTAGTGGGGGTGGCAGGAAGGGGCATAAATGCCTGGTCTGCCAGATTTACTATAGTCTTCATGTGAATACCATCCTTTGGCAGAAAACTCCATCATGTCCGACCTAGTGAAGACTGGCGTTTCCTCGCTAGTTAGTAAATCCGGGGGCGCAGTCTTAATTAATTTCCCCCCATTTTATAACCGTTTAGACAGCTGTTTCAGCAGAATGACAGTCTTTCTCACATTTCTTTGCAAACCAATTCATATTAATTTAATACTGAACGTTTATTTAATTGTATTCTACCGGGTTTTATAAACTTCCTACCAATAACTTATTATATTGTATATATCCAAATATATTTTCAACGTGGATATAAAAATAAATGAATTTTGTTTTTGTGACTTTACTCTTGGTACACAGCTCTAAAACCTACCTCTAATGTACTCCAAGCAGTAGTCACACAGGGCCGTGCAAACAACCTTGGTGCAGATATTACTGTTGTTAGAGTAAGGATACATGCACAAAAGCAGTTTCTGAGGCCACTCCAACTTTACAGTTACCACAGATTAATAGACATAAGCACAACATAAACATGACGTAATGTGAATGCAAATGCTATGTAAACACAACGTAAACAGCACATAAACACAAACGCCATGTGATGCAAATGCAATGCAAACACCATGTTAACGCAAACACCATATGAACGCAAGTGCACTGAAAACAGCACGTAAAGGCAAACGTCATGAACGCATATGCAACTTGTGTGACACAAATGCCACGTAAACACCATGTGAACACAAATGCAATGCAAACGCCACATAAATTCTAATGCAATGCAAGCAGAACATAAACACGAATTCAACTTAAGTACTGTGTAAACACCACAAACTGTATGTAAATACAAACACCATGTAAAGGCAAATGCGATGTAAGTGCAAAAATTAAGTAAGCGCACATGTAAACATCATGGTTGTGCAAATGTAATGTAAATACCTTTACGTGACATTTATGTTTACATTACTTTTGCAGTAACATTAACCCCTACGGGACTCTTTTGGCCTTTAGGACGCGGCCCCATTTTTCAAATCTGCCCTGTGTCACTATAAGTGCTTATAGCTTTGGAACATTATAAGATATCCAGAGGATTTTGAGATTGTTTTCTCGTGACACATTGTACTTCAAATTAGTTTAAAAATTTGGATGAAATCTTGTGTTTAGTTATAAAAAAAAAAAACAACTAAATTTGAGAATAAAGAATGTTTCCAAATTTTTGCCAAAGTTCTAAATGCTCTACTTTTGATGCAGATAGTCATAGCACCCAAATAAATTCATAACTTACATTTTAAAAAAATGTCTGCTTTATGTTGGATGGTTTTTTAAGATTCCACATATTTTACTAGAATGTTATGAGGCTCAGAATTTGGGTGCCATTTTTGAAATTTTTGGGAAAATCACCAAAACTAATATTTAGATGGACCTGCTCAACTTTTAATGACTGTGAGAGGCCTAAATATTAGCCAGACTCGTAAATTACCCCATTATGGAAACTACACCCCTCAATGTATGAAAAACCACTTTTAAGAAGTTTGTTAACCCTTTAGGTGTTTTATAGGGGTAAAAACAAAATGGAGGTGCAGTCTACAAATTGTAATATTTTTCGACATTACATTCATTTTGGGTGGAAAAGTAAACATTTGTAATGGATTAAATGAAAGAAGGCTCCATAAAGTGTTATACCCAATTTCTCCCGAGTACAGTGATACCCCATATGTGGTGGTAACCTGCTGTATGGGCGCACGGCCGGGCATAGAAGGGAAGGAGGCGCCATACAGAGCAGATTTGCTATGTCACATTGTACAGGCTTTCATTTTTTTTTGTTTTTTTATTGTGCACCTACAGGGGCTTATTTTTTTGCCACATGAGATGCACTTTTCTGGTATGTAATTTTGGGGCATCTAAGTAATTGGCTTAGTGATAGAAAACAGAGGGTTGTCATTAATGGCACATTCTCAGATTTGCTTGATGTTACCAGTGGAGTGCCACAGCCCATGGCACTGTGGCTAACCTCCCTCGATGTGGACGATAAAGAAAAATTGACTAGCGATTTCAACACAAGATTGTGCGGATGGTGGATAGAGAACCTAGACTAACATCCAAACAAGTTCAAGCTGCCCTGCATTCTGAGGGTACAACAGTGTCAACCCATACTATTTGTTGGCGTCTGAATGAAAAGGGACTGTATGGTAGGCGGGGACATAACTACAGACGTAGCAGTTGCTATGGGGCCCCGCAGGGTCATGGGCCCGTACAAGCCATGTGTCCCGGGCTCCTCTTTCCCCCTAGCTGTAGTTACGCCCCTGTAATGGGCAGCGCAGCAGTGCCACAGAGATGCAGGGCTGGATTTGGGGGCGGGCACCATCCTTCTGCTAGTGTAGCCTGCACAGAGGATCTTGCTATCAAGAGGGAGGGGAGGAGACAGCCTGCAGCCAATCCCTGCTCTGCCTGTCAGCAGCATGGGAGACTCAACTTGATGGAGATGTTGGCACCTGAAGAGAATCAGCCAGAGCTAAGTCCTCCCTCCCCCCAGTGTCTCCTCACACTCTGCCTTAACCCCTTAGTGTCCTGTGTGCAGGAGCAGCTAAGAAGCTCCTGAGTGTCCCTAACAGACCTCCTCTACATCATCCCCTCCCATCTTCCCCACCACTGCATTTCTACAGTAATATGATGTTCTGCAGCAGCTGTTGTGGTGCGGTCAGTAATACATTTGGCACAGTCCGTAAAAAATGTGGAGCGGTCAGTAATAAATGTGGCGAACGGTCAGTAATAAATGTGACGTGATCAGTAGTAAATGTGATGCGGTCAGTAATAAATGTCGTGCGGTCAGTAATAAATGTGACGCACGTTCAGACTAAGCAGTAACATCCCATTTAGGTGACATTATTCTGTCCGAGTAGTGTATTATAATGTTCTCAACAACAACAGCTGTAAATAGGTAGGTTGTGCAGCAGCTGGCCTGTGTATTGGGGGTTCTGCGGCAGTTGGTTAGTGTATTGGGGGGTTCTGCAGCGGATGGCACATGCATTGGATGGTTCTGCTGGTGGCGCTTGTTTCAGGGGGTTCTGCAGTGGGTGGTGCTTGTATAAGGGGGTTCTGCAGCGGATGGCGCATGTATTGGAAGGTTCTGCGGGTGGCGCTTGTATTAGGGGGTTCTGCAGTGGATGGTGCGTGTATTGGAATGTTCCGTGGGTGGCGCTTGTATTAGGGGGTTCTGCAGTGGGTGGTGCGTGTAACGGGGTTCTGCAGCGTATTGCGCATGTATTGGAAGGTTCTGCAGTGGATGGCGCATGTATCGGGGGGGGGGGGGGGGGATCAGTGGAAAAAACTGAAGTGTGAAAAAGTCAATTGAAAAGAATGGCATCAGTGAAAAATCACTGAAGTCTGGAACAGAAAACCCATCTGCGTAGGCCAGAATGGGTTCAATGAAAAATTACTGATGTGAAAAAAAAACAAAAAAACGCCAGTGTGAGTCTGCCATGAGTTGGTAATTACGAGTTGTTGTGTTTTTTTGTAGTGCTTGTGGTCCCTGCATTACAGCTGGAGAATTGAATAAATACAAAAAGGTCATTAAAGGGGTATTCCCATCTGGGCATTCACATTTAATTAAATTCATCAGTGGAAAAAACTGAAGTGTGAAAAAGTCAATTGAAAAGAATGGGTCAGTAAGGCATCAGTGGGTAGGCCAGAATGGGTTCAGTGAAAAATTACTGATGTGAAAAACCCCCAAAAAAACGCCAGTGTGAGTCTGCCATGAGTTGGTAATTACGAGTTGTTGTGTTTTTTTGTAGTGCTTGTGGTCCCTGCATAACAGCTGGAGAATTGAATAAATACAAAAAGGTCATTAACGGGGTATTCCCATCTGGGCATTCACATTTAATTAAATTAATTTGCCATATGTAAACATTTCTTCAATTGGATGTTATTTAAAAAAAATGTTCCTGTGTGAAGATAATTTCTCATAAATGTATCCATGTTGACCCTTCCTCACATTTTGGCAGCGGTGGCCAGACATGCGCTAGACATGTCCTGCCTGACCACATGGATTCAGGGATCATTACTACAGGACTGATGTGGGACATGTAGTAACTCCTCAGACATTTATTATTCAGAAACTTTTTGTTTCTTTGTGCAATCACTCCAGCAGAGGTGGCCGTATCCAGGGACACAGTCTTGTTGCCAAGGGACCTTAGGACTACATTTATGAGAAATTATCTTGACACAAGAACATTTTTTTTTAAATAACATCAAATTGAACATATGTATCACTCACCTGCCACTTATTAGGTACACCATGCTAGTTAACGGTTGGACCCCCTTTTGCCTTCGAACTGCCTCAATTCTTCGTGGCAGGATTCAACAAGGTGCGGAAGCATTCCTCAGAGATTTTGGTCCATATTGGCATGATGGCATCACACAGTTGCCGCAGATTTGTTCGGCTGCACATCCATGAGTGCGAATCTCCCGTTCCACCACATCCCAAAGATGCTCTATTGATTGAGATCTGGTGACTGTGAGGCCATTTGAGTACAGTGAACTCATTGTCATGTTCAAGAAACCAGTCTGAGATGATTCCAGCTTATGACATGGCGCATTATAGTGCATCAACAGGCATTTCCGCCCACAGAACTGCCGCTCAACTGGATGTTTTTTTTCTTTTTTTCGGACCATTCTCTGTAAACCTAGAGATGGTTGTGCGTGAAATCCCAGTAGATGAGCAGTTTTTTGAAATACTCAGACCAGCCCTTCTGGCAACCAACAACCATGCCACGTTCAAAGGCACTCAATTCACCTTTCTTCCCCCATACTGATGCTTGGTTTGAACTGCAGGAGATTGTCCTTTGACCATGTCTACATGCCTAAATGCACTGAGTTGCGCCATGTGATTGGCTGATTAGAAATTAAGTGTTAACGAGCAGTTGGACAGTGTACCTAATAAATGGCCGTGAGTGTATATATGTCAGATTAATAAACTGATGTCCAGATGAGAATACCCCTTTAAAGGCTAGCAGCATAAGAGAGATATCAAGGGGAGAGTAGGAATCTATTCTTCATCATCGTATGCTGATAAGCTGGAGGGCATATTGCATAATAGTGCCACCCACGTTTATCACTTGGCACAATCACAAAGAGTTATTTTTAGTGAGATTTACTAATATAAGATGCAGACGGATAGAAGGTTATAGAAATCTTTCATGCTTAGCGTTCTTCATTTTGTCACAACAAATTGAGGTGCAAGCCATTGTTTGCTGAAATTGGCACTCACTTTATTTTGTCTACCATCGATGTACTTTTTGTCTTTATGAATCTTTTTACTTTAATATTTGTATTTGTAGTGTCTGTGAGTTCTCTCTGTTGTGATGCCTATTGTATCTTTTTGGAATGTGACACCTAATTATGTGTGAAGACAAATATTATTACAATGATCAGTAATCTACTGATACAAGTCCTGCCACAGTCTTTATTGACCCTTTAACACCTGACTTCTTCACTTCCTCTCTTTTGACATCCTCATCAAGACCCCCCTCTACGCTACCTCTAGACCTCTCACAATGGTCTTACAACACCGCCACTCATAATGGGCCATATTTTCACCAGCCTCTGTTCCCTATGTAATCTGTCCTCAATCTTACACTTCTCCCCACATCTTCCTCCTTCACTCAAGCAGTCCACCAAGTTACACGTCAACTAGGAACCTCAAGCATCTAGACATCCACAACCGCTCTGAATCTTTTCCATTCTCCCAAATCTTGAGGCGAAACTGCTGATACCTACTACAACACCATTATTACTACCTCAGCCCTTGCCACTGCAGCCCCCTCATCCTCACTACAACTAGACAAACCAACGTTTGATTAACGACAATTGGAGAAATCCCTCTCTAAGGTAGTGATTTGATGCATTATTGAAGCACATACCTTGAGAATGCTGTAGCTACACTGATGCAGAATTGTATCTTGGGTTAATGCCTGCTTGGTTAGTTGTTTTGCTGATAAAACAGTTATCAATTATGATATAAAGCTCTGAAGCTTCTGTGGCTGGCCTCTGCCTTCTCCTAGCACATATTCACTGTGCAGGAGAGGATGATGTATCCCTGGGTTGTTGCCTGAAGGCAGATATAAATTGCTGCAACCTTCCCCCAGCTACTGTGTATGAGTTATCCAGCTCAGTTGATTAGTCATGTATTACAAGCTCCATGTAATTTGTTTATTTAGGCACGCCGCCTGACCCAGCGTTTCCCAAGTACTGAATGTTCTAATTGTTTTTTTGTTTTAGCAATCTCGTCACCATCAATTGGCCTATAACCCACTACCACTATATTGTCAACAGCAATACTAACTTGTAGTTTTTGTTTCTTTCATCGTCCATGTGATGGCATCATCTAGAAAATGAACTTTTGAAGTGAGATAAAATTGGTTTGTATAATGTCTAGGAGGTCGAGAGTTAACACTGAAGTCAAGGTGGGTGCTACAAACGCCTCCACCTCTGTGATTGACATCAATGCATCTGCTGCAGGTTAGTATGTCTCTGGATTCAGGACCATCAATTACAGTGAAGGGGCTTTCTGATGATGACAGAGCATCACTTCAGTGTTAAAATCCCCCCTCCTTGTCTTTATACAACCAGCTTTACTTCTCACTTCAAAATTGATTTTCTGGATGATGCCACCAAACTGGGTCATGAAAGAAATACAACTATGAAGGTGTTTAGCTGCTTGGCAATATACTGTAGGGGTTTATTAGGACATTCTTGCACTTATTGTTATTCAACATGTTAACAAGAAGTGCATGACATCACATCTTCATTCCAATCATAAGAAAAATAAAAATAATCATTCAGCTCTCTGAATATCCCACATATATACATATTGAGATATATTTTTTTAGAATTATCTTTTATTTGTATCTTAGCTCTTATTCTATAATTGGTAGAGTGAGCACTTGGGCACTTCAGTGCCATTCTGCCTCTTTTTGCCCAGCCTGCGATCTCAAAACGCAACCAAGAGTACTTTTTTAAAGGTTTACACCTTACGAATCTTTCATGTATTTGTTTATGTCTATGTATCATATTTTTGTCTCTGAACAGTGACATATATTGTCTTCTGAACATAGTGATACCGATAACATTTTTGTCAAAATGATTCTGGTGTCAGTGTGAATTGGTGCTAGGTGTCGATTTTTTTATTTAAAATTTTATTTGGCCTTACAGGTTAGTGTTAGGCACCTGTTAAACACCGATAGCAGATCCACTGTCTACTATTATATCTATATAGTTTTTCAGTTATTTCAGTCTTTGTAGATAAATTTGCAAATTAGAATGAATAGTGATGGCTACCTATACATTTCTTGTGGTTAGAGGTACACCGAGAGTTTTTTTTTTTCTTCGCCTTTGTAACCCCCACAGTTACCGCTAAGCGAATACTGGATGAAGATCGAACTTTATGTTCTAGAGCTACAAATAATAAAAGTTACACAACCGAGCTCAAAAGAATACCTAACTTCGAATCCACCTTAAGGGGTTTTCCACTGCTGGGCATCTTTACATTTAATTTCATTTGCCATACCGTAACATTTCTTTCCCTAATTCATTTATTAAACAAAAATGTTCCGTGTGAAAATAATTCCCATAATTATCAGCCAATGTTGTCATACAAATTTAGCAACTAAGGGAAGACTTAAAGCATAGACTGGGATATGTTTCTCAAAGACAAAATGGGACTTTTTCTCTATATCTGATACAAGTCCTATAGGAAACACAGTACCTTGGAAAAAGCAGAAAAGAACAAGAAACACCCCCATGGGCAACTAGGCTGTAGGAAAGCAATAAGCGTAGAAACATTAAAGCGTTTAAAAGGGGCTAAAACTGAACGTAGCGATGAAGGGCATTTTTTTACAGGATTATAGAGAGAAAAACTAAATCCTTTTGTACAAAAGCAGATAAGGCCGCAAAATGAGACAGAGATATTCCAGGGAGAGCAAAACTAATCCCAAAATTATCTTTTCAAGTATAATAATTGAAGAAACTAAAAACGAGAGTGTGGGTCCCCTAGGACTACATTTATGAGAAATTATCTTGACACAAGAACATTTTTTTTTAAATAACATCAAATTGAACATATGTACACTCACCGGCCACTTTATTAGGTACACCATGCTAGTAACGGGTTGGACCCCCTTTTGCCTTCGGAACTGCCTCAATTCTTCGTGGCATAGATTCAACAAGGTGCTGGAAGCATTCCTCAGAGATTTTGGTCCATATTGGCGGTTTGAACTGCGGAGATTGTCTTGACCATGTCTACATGCCTAAATGCACTGAGTTGCCGCCATGTGATTGGCTGATTAGAAATTAAGTGTTAACGAGCAGTTGGACAGGTGTACCTAATAAAGTGGCCGGTGAGTGTATATATGGCAGATTAATGAAACTGAATGTCCAGATGAGAATACCCCTTTAAGAAGGCTAGCAGCATAAGAGAGATACGTATCATTCAGTTTCATTAATCTGACCATATATACACTCACGGCCACTTTATTAGGTACACTGTCCAAACTGCTCGTTAACACTTAATTTCAATCAGCCAATCACATGGCGGCAACTCAGTGCATTTAGGCATGTAGACATGGTCAAGAGACAATCTCCTGCAGTTCAAACCAAGCATCAGTATGAAGGGAAGAAGGTGATTTGAGTGCCTTTGAACGTGGCATGGTTGTTGGTTGACCGTTTTTCTTCCCCCTTTCCCCCTTCATTTCACTTTCGTCGCTCTTATCAAACAAAACCGCTACTTGCTTCACGGTTGTAGTTACGCCGCCCCCTGGGTATTACAAGTTAGCTAATTTTAAAACATTTTACGGTAGTGTGACTCTGATATTGATATGGCCGAGCTTGTGTTCACTGAATCACTATACATGTATGGAGAAGTGAAAAAGTTGCCAATAAAGATCTAAAGCTTCTGTGAAATTTGGTGTCATCAGGTCCCTAAAGCTGACAGTACTTTTAACATACTTTTAGTATGACAAGAATTCCATTGTGGACTCTCAGGTCTGCACACATTGTATCAGTTGTGCCTAAAACAGCATTCGCAGTAGTAACTCAATGCTTTATAGAAGATACTTGTTTACCTGTGTTTTTTTTAAGTGTTACTGTGCAGTTATTACAGCCAGTACCCTACAGTGATGGAGACAGGGACAGATCAATTTTACTAACCCTGGGAATGGCAGGGCTAGTGAAAAAATGTCGCACCTTAGTAGATATAATAGGCTTATCCAGGGAACTTTTTTAGTAGCTATCTATTTGAAGCTTTCATTTTGCATACCCCTAACAGTAGGAGCATAATGCATATATTATTATTTCAGCACTTTTTGTTTTCCTGTTGAAACGGTACTATCCAATTTATGTGAAACTCTGATATAAGCAATAACTTCATATCAACTACTCTCTTGACCAATTGTTTTAGAGTTTAAGGCAAAAGAGACCACAAACAAGAAGACAAGCTTAAAGGAGACCGCGCTCCAAAAGACTCTGCACCAAGTAAAAATCAGGAAGAAATAAAGGCCATACCAAATCAAAGTCAAATAAGAAACATAGAAACCAAAAGATATCGATCAGCAAAATGCGGGAGAGGTTTAGGCAAGAGAAGAACAGCAGTACATAGAGTTAAAGGCAATTAGAAAGAACTGCCTCGAAAAAGGCTGTGAAGATAAATCTCCAAAAGCCAACCGAGAAGGAAGAAACCGAAAAATAAACTACTGAAGAGAAAATGGAGACGAAGATTAATGAAATGTAGAAAAAAAGAGTTCCAAAGCCAGAATCTGAAGAAAAAAAACTGTCGAAAGACGAACAAGAAATAAACAGACAAGACTATACAGAAAAAAAGAGAAAATCAGAGAGTTCCCAACGCAAATAAATAGTATCACACAAAACAAACATGCGAACAGAAAAAAATCTGAATGTGCAGGACCACGTGCAGGGAGGCCACCAGATCTGAAAATGGATTCGAAGAATGTTAGCAACAGAGCAGAACAACAGCTGGAAGAAATCATCTGAGTATTGTTTGCCAGATGAGAATACCCCTTTAAGAAGGCTAGCAGCATAAGAGAGATATCAAGGGGAGAGTAGGAATCTATTCTTCATCATCGTATGCTGAATAAGCTGGAGGGCATATTGCATAATCAGTGCCACCCACGTTATCACTTGGCACAAGCACAAAAGAGTTATTTTAGTGAGATTTACTAATATAAGATGCAGAACGGATAGAAGGTATAGAAAATCTTTCATGCTTAGCGTTCTTCATTTTGTCAACAACAAATTGAGGTGCAGATGCCATTGTTTGCTGAAATTGGCACTCACTTTATTTTGTCTTGCACCACCGTCAATTTGTTGTTGACAAAATGAAGAACGCTAAGCATGAAGATTTCTATACCTTCTATCCGTCTGCATCTTATATTAGTAAATCTCACTAAAATAACTCTTTTGTGCTTGTGCCAAGTGATAAACGTGGGTGGCACTGATTATGCAATATGCCCTCCATTATTCAGCATACGATGTGATGAAGAATAGATTCCTATCTCCCCTTGATATCTCTCTTTATGCTGCTAGCCTTCTTAAAGGGGTATTCTCATCTGGACATTCAGTTTCATTAATCTGCCATATATACACTCACGGCCACTTTATTAGGTACACTGTCCAAACTGCTCGTTAACACTTAATTTCAATCAGCCAATCACATGGCGGCAACTCAGTGCATTTAGGCATGTAGACATGGTCAAGAGACAATCTCCTGCAGTTCAAACCAAGCATCAGTATGAAGGGAAGAAGGTGATTTGAGTGCCTTTGAACGTGGCATGGTTGTTGGTTGACCGTTTTTCTTCCCCCTTTCCCCCTTCATTTCACTTTCGTCGCTCTTATCAAACAAAACCGCTACTTGCTTCACGGTTGTAGTTACGCCGCCCCCTGGGTATTACAAGTTAGCTAATTTTAAAACATTTTACGGTAGTGTGACTCTGATATTGATATGGCCGAGCTTGTGTTCACTGAATCACTATACATGTATGGAGAAGTGAAAAAGTTGCCAATAAAGATCTAAAGCTTCTGTGAAATTTGGTGTCATCAGGTCCCTAAAGCTGACAGTACTTTTAACATACTTTTAGTATGACAAGAATTCCATTGTGGACTCTCAGGTCTGCACACATTGTATCAGTTGTGCCTAAAACAGCATTCGCAGTAGTAACTCAATGCTTTATAGAAGATACTTGTTTACCTGTGTTTTTTTTAAGTGTTACTGTGCAGTTATTACAGCCAGTACCCTACAGTGATGGAGACAGGGACAGATCAATTTTACTAACCCTGGGAATGGCAGGGCTAGTGAAAAAATGTCGCACCTTAGTAGATATAATAGGCTTATCCAGGGAACTTTTTTAGTAGCTATCTATTTGAAGCTTTCATTTTGCATACCCCTAACAGTAGGAGCATAATGCATATATTATTATTTCAGCACTTTTTGTTTTCCTGTTGAAACGGTACTATCCAATTTATGTGAAACTCTGATATAAGCAATAACTTCATATCAACTACTCTCTTGACCAATTGTTTTAGAGTTTAAGGCAAAAGAGACCACAAACAAGAAGACAAGCTTAAAGGAGACCGCGCTCCAAAAGACTCTGCACCAAGTAAAAATCAGGAAGAAATAAAGGCCATACCAAATCAAAGTCAAATAAGAAACATAGAAACCAAAAGATATCGATCAGCAAAATGCGGGAGAGGTTTAGGCAAGAGAAGAACAGCAGTACATAGAGTTAAAGGCAATTAGAAAGAACTGCCTCGAAAAAGGCTGTGAAGATAAATCTCCAAAAGCCAACCGAGAAGGAAGAAACCGAAAAATAAACTACTGAAGAGAAAATGGAGACGAAGATTAATGAAATGTAGAAAAAAAGAGTTCCAAAGCCAGAATCTGAAGAAAAAAAACTGTCGAAAGACGAACAAGAAATAAACAGACAAGACTATACAGAAAAAAAGAGAAAATCAGAGAGTTCCCAACGCAAATAAATAGTATCACACAAAACAAACATGCGAACAGAAAAAAATCTGAATGTGCAGGACCACGTGCAGGGAGGCCACCAGATCTGAAAATGGATTCGAAGAATGTTAGCAACAGAGCAGAACAACAGCTGGAAGAAATCATCTGAGTATTGTTTGTGCAGATGCCATTGTTTGCTGAAATTGGCACTCACTTTATTTTGTCTACCATCGATGTACTTTTGTCTTTATGAATCTTTTTACTTGTATATTTGTATTTGTAGTGTCTGTGAAGTCTCTCTGTTGTGATGCCTATTTGTATCTTTTATGGAATGTGACACCTAATTATGTGTGAAGACAAATTATTATTACAATGATCAGTAATCTACTGATACAAGTCCTGCCACAGTCTTTATTGACCACTTTAACACCTGACTTCTTCACTTCCTCTCTTTTGACATCCTCATCAAGACCCCCACTCATACAGCTACCTCTAGACACCTCTCACAATGGTCTTACACCGCCACTCATAAATAGGGCCATATTTTCACCAGCCTCTGTTCCCTATGTAATCTGTCTCAATCTTACACTTCTTCCACCACAACTTCTCTCCATTCACTCAAGCAGTCCACAAGAGTATACACGCAACTAGGAACCTCAAGCATCTAGACATCCACAACCGCTCTGAATCTTTTACAATTCTACCAAATCTTGAGGCAGAAACTGCTGATACCTACTACAACACCATTATTACCTCAGCCCTTGCCACTGCAGCCCCCTCAGTGAGTGACCTTCCCAATGTGTACTGAGTCAGCATTATTGAAGCAGTAACCTAGTTGTCCAGCGTGTACCATAAGTTTCAATTGTCTACCACTGGTCTAGGCTGTAGCGCTTTAGAATACAGGGCTTTCCAGCTTTCAGACTGTACTGAGACCTAAGTAACAACTGGAAGCGTCCTAGCAGGGGTTAATGTTGCCGGGGTTAAGACTTCTGCCTCTGTCCTCTTCCCCAGGTAGTGTAGTAATCCTATGGGGCCCCAATCACTCTTCACCTCTCCCTGTGACCGCGCAGAGTTGCATTTCTTACCCCAGTGATATCCTGGTGTCTATGTGGGTCTCCTCTGGGCTGCCTTTCACTATGGCACCTGCAATCATGCCACTCGTGGTCCAGAGGTTATGGTGGAGTGTTGGGCTTGTGTGGCAGTGGGGCTTGCTGGCAGGACTCCCTGCACCTCAGATGACTCAGGCTGTGCCCAGTCTCTGGTGCAGGATAGCTACAAGATTATGCTGGCGTGGCGATGAGCCACTCAAACACATTAGAATCATTGGCCCCAATCTCTATTTTTAGCACTTACCTTCACGATCCCTTCTTGATCATTGAAGCCGTTTCACACACATCAGTGGGGTTTGCCCATTTTAGTCTGAGGATATTGACTTTTTTGGAGTGATCATTATGATTTTTCCTATGATCTGTCCTCCCAGGATCTGAGTATCAGGTATGGGTACCATCATGGCTATGATAAGAAATTTTGCAGATTAGCACTATATTGTGCCTGGAAGGTGTTTTGATCAACCTGTTCCTGAAGTGTTGGGTTCTTTTTATTTATAAATATGTGCTTCACAATAAAAAATATATGCTAATAGTAGTGTCACTATAATACCTTGTGCACACGACCGTAAGCTGTATTCTGGCCATAAATAAGGGACTATTGCAATAGTATGGCAACATAATTCACTGTTTCCGTACCGCATCTGTATAAATTTGGTTGGCTGGCAATGATGGATGGCTGACAGAATGCACCCATTGGTTCTGGGTGCTGCATGTATATATACGGCAGCAATGGTGCACAACCGTATGGAGTCCGTATTTTATATACGTTAACCATTGACATATATGAGCCAAATGGAACGGAAATATGGTGGAAAATAGGTCATGCTCTATATCTTTATAATACTGAGGGTAAAAAACCTGTGTTAAACACTGTGTTCGTACCATTGCGACAAAATCTTGTAACTTGTCTCCTGTAATGAACAAGATATCAAAGCTTTATGGGTGAACGCCATGGATCTTGACCACTCCTACTCCAAAAATGCCTCCTGGAACTCCCCTCCGAGGCTTCCTGGAATCTATCTTACAACCCACATGACATTTCCCCAGCAGCAAAACCGCGACCGCTGAAGATAAATGTGCAGCAGGAGTGATATACCTTCTATTCCCCCTTTTTTGTGATCAAAACATTTTTATTGTATTTTTTTAACACATAAACAAACACACTGTCACCAAAAACAAACGATAAACATCCACAACTGCCCTCCCCCCGCCCTTTTCCCTACACAGCATCATGAAAGCCTAGTTCTTGTCATAGAGAGTAAGTAGCCTTGTATCACTCATGGTCAGGTTGCCCTACCTTTATACTCTCAACATCATCATTAGGTAGTGAGAGCTACCTCGCAAATCTTCAGTGATCTATTCGAAGCCCCGGCGTATCCATCCACCTTCCCCATAGCTTATCAAATTTTTTTGGGACATTTCCTTATTAAGTACCCCCCCCCATTCCAATCTAATTATGTTGTTGACTTTATTTATAAACTCCTGCATTGTAGGAGCCGAGGTCTGGATCCACCAAGCCGCTATGGATTTGCATGCCAATATAGTAATCTTTGTGTACATAAGAGTAACTCCCTATAGTATTGTTTTTCAATCAATCCCAACAAAGCAGACCCTTGGGTCAGGCTCCAGATCCA
This sequence comes from Engystomops pustulosus, assembly GCA_019512145.1. Classification (NCBI taxonomy): domain Eukaryota; kingdom Metazoa; phylum Chordata; class Amphibia; order Anura; family Leptodactylidae; genus Engystomops; species Engystomops pustulosus. The sequence goes on from CM033642.1 coordinate 158,686,090, forward strand.
CTGATAAATTGTTAGCACTTGGCATCTGGGGTCGACATCTGGAGCACATTAGTCAGAGCGCACTCCTATTTATGGAGTAGACTTGGTGCCTTATACACCCTATCAGGAGATGGATCTGGGATAATCGTTGGGCTTCTGACGGAGACAAGAATGGTTTCCCCCTGGAAGTCTGAAATTTTCCCCCACATCTGCTTCCCATTTTTCCCTTATAGTGGGGGATATTCTTTCAGGTACTCTTCCAGAAGACTAGAGTAAATATTGGATATAGCCCCCTCCCACTGCTAATTTTAAGACACAATGATTTGAGGTTTTGGATTACTCCGTATCTTATCGTCTTTTCATATGCATGTCCTTATTTGGAAATTTTATAAACTACGTATGTGGTAGGTGAAAGGAATGAACAGTCTGAACATCTCAGGAAGCTGTGGGTTATGCCAAATAGGGAAGTATTCACCGTGACCCTGAATTCCCAACATACTTTTATCTTGGACCCAGGTCCTTTGATAATAGGGTCAAAATCGGGCACCTTAATCCATTAGCTGTTCCTGTTTTTCCCTACCTCCACTGCTGCAATTGACGGTATCATGCCAGTCATTGAGGACATCAATCTCGCACTGGACCCTGCTCCCTCCACACTCTCCGCCCTCCTCTTAGCTGTTTGTGCCTGTGCTGCTAGAAAATAAATCCAGATTGGGTTTAACCATCCCCCATTATCTTTTTGACCCTCTGCAGGTTTTCTATTTTAATCCTAGGTTCCCCTTTTTCCATAGCAGTTCACGTACATACTCTGTATGCTATAGAACACCCTAAATGGTATGGTATTCACCCATATTTTATTTGGGTGAAGAATATAAGCAGCGGAGGCATAAGTATCATTTTTATTAGTTTCCTCTACCTATCATCGTAGAGGCATCTACACAATGTATTTACCTATCATTTATTCAACAAGGGGCATTAATTATCCTCTCTACAGGCATACATACAAGATAGGGTCTGTAGGTTTGTTCTTAAGTTGAATGGGTATGTAAGTCGGAACTGTATATTTTATCATTGTAATCCCAGCCAGAACTTTTTCGTGTCTTCTCTGACATTGCATTTTAAAAATGTTGTGGTTGTCATAGAATCAGATTATCACTAAAACTTCATTACAGACCACCAGTGATAACTGTTTATAGCTGTTTATTGTAGCCTAGGACTTAAGTACAATAAATTACCAATATCCAGAGGTCCGTTTGTAACTAGGGTCGTATGTAATGTCGAGTGTTCTTAAGTAGGGGACCGCCTGTAAGTCCCTGGGTTCTGGAGACACCATGATGCCAAGGTACTTGAATTTTCCTACTATCCGTAGGGCAGTGCATGACTGGAGAGTACGGTGAAAGTGCAGCTAAAGGCAGAAATGATGACTTGTCCCAATTAATCCTTAAGCCCGACCTATCACCAAACTGCCAATCACCTCATGACCGGTCCTATAGCGTTATCAACATCTCCCAAGTATAACAGGGCGTCATCAACGTACATACACTCCTCTCTGGTGCCTATAGGGCGATGTTGGCGAACCTATGGCACGGTGCCAGAGGTGGCACTCAGGGCCCTCTTTGTGGCATCCAGCCACATTTCCCCAGCAGTGAGTTACCAGCATGAATTAAAGAATTCACCTGCGACACGGGCAATGTAGCTGCCTCTCTCAAAGTGTTATTTCAAGCACCACATGCTCGGCTTCTTCGGCCTGTAGAAGAGTGAGAAGGTATGGGCAGGGTGCAGTTTATTGATGATGGTCTTCTTCTATTGAATTTGTGGTAGAACGAGAGTTACTGCTTAAAATGCTGTGTTGGCACTTTGCAATAAATTGTGGGTTATTGTTGTCATTTGGGCACCTCTCGAAAGGTTTGCCATCACTGCTATAGGGAAACCCTGTATTGTGGTGCATTTCTTATAAGACTAGCCAGGGGTTCTATAGCTATCAAGAGAGGGGGGACATGGGCCAGCCTTGCCTTGTACCCCTCCCCTAATCGATAGCCTCTGAGAGACAGACATTTTCCCAAAGCCTACACTTGGTTATTCCATTCCTTTTTATATGGTCGTGTGCATGGGCCTAAGTTTGAGAGAATATGAGGTGGATTGAAAATCCGATGACTGCTGCTTTGGGGTTTTAAGGGCTTCAGGGAGATCCTGTATGTGGTGGTTTAATGGGTGGGGCGTTTGTGTAGTGGTGAGCTTTTGATCCTTGTACTGCAAGCTGGAATATAGTTGCCAATTTACTTTGCCCTGCTGTTCATAATCCAAAAAAAAGGTTTTGTTCAAGGCACTCCTGTAAAAACCTGACTTCTTTATGCCAACTTCATAAGTGTTTACATTGGGTGGTTAAAATGCCATTTTTAATGCTAATGGAATTTTTAACCACCGTGTAATGCTTTTTTGCCGTGAACTAACCTATTTTCACAGGATCTATGCTTCTTGCTGGTCCACAGCATATCACGTCGAACCAGGGTTCTTGATTTGGAGAGTCTTGGTTTGGATCTTACTTACACAGATGGTAGAGGATTATTGTGTATGGTCAGGGAGCTGCTATGATTTCCATTTTTTTGCTTTGATATTAGTGATGATGTGGTTTATAATGGCCTTCTTACGGTGGAGTAAAAATGCACCAAATTCTGCTGCATTTGCAAAATTGTTGGTGCTTTGATATTTCCCCACAAACCATGCCACCTTTGCCAAAGCCACAACCGGTTGCTGTGTTATGAGTAGAGAAAAAAAAACCTATTTCTTAATACATTTAGGTATGTTCCGTTACAATGTAGAATGTACAATTTTAAAAGTTAGGAAAAATACCAAAGTATCTGCAAAAAAAGAAACACCCATAATTTGAGAAATATCAACGGAAAATTCAAATCTTCTGGGCCAAGTTGGCAGGAATTAACAAAAAAGGCTTGTCCTGAGAGGATAAAATGAGACTACTGATCCATAGCTAGGAGACAATTGTGGCTCCCACCAAACAACAGATTCATAATCAGAATGTTGTAGTATCACTTTGATCTGGGTGGAGGACAGTAAAAATGAGGTATAATGTATACTTTATATTCTAGGCAATCCAGCATATCCCTTACTATTTTGTACATTTTGACCTAGGTGATTCTATTAATAGGGCTGGGCACAGTGTAATTACTTTTACCATTTCAAAACAGTTTGGACAAGAAAATTGCAGTTAACAATTAAAACAACTTTTAAATTTATTATACAACGGCTGTTACGGTTGACATACCAGCACATTATCATACCTTATCAAAGTAAAATTTAATTTGCATAAATAATTTACCACCTACATTCGTTTTTATGTATGGCAAGAAAACTTACCACTCCAGCCACTGTCATAGGCTGCGTACATTCAGGTGAGATCCTTGCCTTTGGCAAATATGTCAAATTCATATACATTACATGTATAGGAGTGACAAGGTTGCGCTGCTGAAGTAACATGACCCATCATCATTAAAAAAATGTGAACATATTTATTTGCCCATCAAAATACCACTGACTAAACAGAGAGGCTTAAGTTAGTTCACAAAACCAAATATGAAATGAAATCTGCCAATGTATCAAATAAACAGAAGTGGAAAAACATTTTCAACATTACAGATAGTATGAAAGTTTGGGTCCAGGTGTTTCCTCAGCATATTGCACACGAAATAAAGTTCAGGCCGCCCATCTCTATTCAACATATATGTCCATCACACTCAGTGATAAATAGGGAAAACAGGAGGATATACAGTTTTCATAACATGGTAGTACAGTGGTTATAGACATATATGTGATAAAATATCATAAAAATAAATAAGAGGCAGCCCTCTGAGATATTCTAAAATTTAATGAGCACAGACCAGTGAAATCCAATTCTGCCCTTTTGCGTAGTCATACTCCAGGACTGTGCATTGTTGTTTGTAGGAGCAACTAGGAAAAAAAAGAAGAGATGTAAATAGTTTGATGTAAAGTATTTACACACACACAAACAAAAATAATAAAATGTAACATATAACATACATATTGTGTGTGAGAGTATCTCTTACCCATTTGGATTGTACATAGGAGGCCCGGTGGGGTATAAGGTACTGGACATCTGGTCCACTTGGTGGATACAAGGAACAGGTTCATATGCTGGTGGAGACGAAGCAAACTTAGGGTCCATTGGGTATAGTGGTTGTGAGGAAAGGAGCCTGCATAGTAGGAGATTGCATAGGATATGGTGGCTGCATAGGATATGGCGGCTGCGTAGGATATGAAGGCTGCGTAGAATAAAGGCTGGTATGATATGATGGATGTGAGACATACCACATCTGGGTTTCTTGCACTAAACATAAAAAAAACAAGATTGTTTCTCTACCATTGACTACAACATTAACCCAATACTCCCCAAAACCCCTTGAGGATGCCCCCTGCTATAATATTTTTATATCACTTTACCAGAGATCGTAACAATAGAATGCTTTTTTATATCACTAAGCGTACTGCGGACACTTGGTGAATACAGCTACTTATTCTGCAGACAAATATCACAGAAACTTGATCTAATACACATGTGTATGTGCAATATGGTTTTAGCTAGGTGAACCTACTAGTATACTGGACATATTATCAACATAATGCATAGTAGCCACTCCGTATGCCCCTCACTGTGAATCACTGTTTTAAAAGGGAACCTGTCACCAGGAGACCCATTTTTTTGCACCACCAGCCCCACAAGAGCATAGTACTACACTGCCAAAGAGTTTTTTGTATAAGAATAGTTTTTATAGAAAAAGAAATTACTATAATATTATATATATTGTAACTTTCCAATGCCATGTTTTACTATGGCACTTGTCCCCATGAGTGGCTAGACAGGAGCAGGATCTCCACGGATCGTCCTCTTGTTTCACTGACAACATTGGATCAGTGGAAAAACTGAAGTGTGAAAAAGTCAATTGAAAAGAATGGCATCAGTGAAAATCACTGATCTGGAACAGAAAACCCATCTGCGTAGGCCAGAATGGGTTCAATGAAAAATTACTGATTGTGAAAAAAAACAAAAAACGCCAGTGTGAGTCTGCCATGATTGGTAATTACAGTTTGTGTTTTTTTTGTAGTGCTTGTGGTCCCTGCATTCAGCTGGAGAATTGAATAAATACAAAAGGTCATTAAGGGGTATTCCCATCTGGCAATTCACATTTATAAATTCATTTGCCATATGTAAACATTTCTTCAATTGGATGTTATTTAAAAAAATGTTCCTGTGTGAAGATAATTTCTCATAAATGTAGCCATGTTGACCCTTCCTCAGATACGACCACCTCACATTTTGGCAGCGGTGGCCAGACATGCGCAAGACATGTCTTGCATGACCACATGGATTCAGGGATCATTACTACAGGACTGATGTGGGACATGTAGTAACTCCTCAGACATTTATTATCGAAACTTTTTGTTTCTTTGTGCAATCACTCCAGCAGAGGTGGGCCGTATCCAGGGACCAGTCTTGTTGTCCAAGGGACCTTAGACTACATTTATGAGAATTATCTTGACACAAGACATTTTTTTTTAAATAACATCAAATTGAACATATGTACACTCACCGCCACTTTATTAGGTACACCATGCTAGTTAACGGTGTTGGACCCCCTTTTTGCCTTCGAACTGCCTCAATTCTTCGTGGCAGGATTCAACAAGGTGCGGAAGCATTCCTCAGAGATTTTGGTCCATATTGGCATGATGGCATCACACAGTTGCCGCAGATTTGTTCGGCTGCACATCCATGAGTGCGAATCTCCCGTTCCACCACATCCCAAAGATGCTCTATTGATTGAGATCTGGTGACTGTGAGGCCATTTGAGTAACAGTGAACTCATTGTCATGTTCAAGAAACCAGTCTGAGATGATTCCAGCTTATGACATGGCGCATTATAGTGCATCAACAGGCTTTCCGCCCACAGAACTGCCGCTCAACTGGATGTTTTTTTTCTTTTTTCGGACCATTCTCTGTAAACCTAGAGATGGTTGTGCGTGAAATCCCAGTAGATGAGCAGTTTTTTGAATACTCAGACCAGCCCTCTGGCAACCAACAACCATGCCACGTTCAAGGCACTCAATTCACCTTTCTTCCCCATACTGATGCTTGGTTTGAACTGCAGGAGATTGTCCTTTGACCATGTCTACATGCCTAAATGCACTGAGTTGCCGCCATGTGATTGGCTGATTAGAAATTAAGTGTTAACGAGCAGTTGGACAGTGTACCTAATAAATGGCCGTGAGTGTATATATGCAGATTAATGAAACTGAATGTCCAGATGAGAATCACCCTTTAAAGGCTAGCAGCATAAGAGAGATATCAAGGGGAGATAGGAATCTATTCTTCATCATCGTATGCTGAATAAGCTGGAGGGCATATTGCATAATCAGTGCCACCCACGTTTATCACTTGGCACAACACAAAGGTTATTTTAGTGAGATTTACTAATATAAGATGCAGAACGGATAGAAGGTATATAGAAATCTTTCATGCTTAGCGTTCTTCATTTTGTCAACAACAAATTGAGGTGCAAGCCATTGTTTGCTGAAATTGGCACTCACTTTATTTTGTCTACCATCGATGTACTTTTTGTCTTTATGAATCTTTTTACTTGTAATATTTGTATTTGTAGTGTCTGTGAAGTTCTCTCTGTTGTGATGCCTATTGTATCTTTTTGGAATGTGACACCTAATTATGTGTGAAGACAAATTATTATTACAATGATCAGTATCTACTGATACAAGTCCTGCCACAGTCTTTATTGACCCCTTTAACACCTGACTTCTTCACTTCCTCTCTTTGACATCCTCATCAAGACCCCCCTCATACGCTACCTCTAGACCTCTCACAATGGTCTTACAACCGCCACTCATAAATAGGGCCATATTTTCACCAGCCTCTGTTCCCTATGTAATCTGTCCTCAATCTTACCTTCTTCCACCACAAACTTCCTCCATTCACTCAAGCAGTCCACAAGTATACACGCAACTAGGAACCTCAAGCATCTAGACATCCACAACCGCTCTGAATCTTTTCCATTCTCCCAAATCTGAGGCGAAACTGCTGATACCTAGACAACACCATTATTACCTCAGCCCTTGCCACTGCAGCCCCCTCATCCTCACTACAACTAGACAAACCAATCCGGTTTGATTACCGACAATTGGAGAAATCCCTCTCTAAGGTAGTGATTTGATGCATTATGAAGCAACATACCTTGAGAATGCTGTAGCTACACTGATGCAGAATTGTATCTTGGTTAATGCCTGCTTGGTTAAGTTGTTTTGCTGATAAAACAGTTATACAATTATGATAATAAAGCTCTGAAGCTTCTGTGGCTGCCTCTGCCTTCTCCTAGCACATTATTCACTGTGCAGGAGAGGATGATGTAATCCCTGGGTTGTGCCTGAAGGCAGAATAATAAATTGCTGCACCTTCCCCCAGCTACTGTGTATGAGTTATCCAGCTCAGGTTGATTAGTCATGTATTACAAGCTCCATGTAATTTGTTTATTTAGGCAGCCAGCCTGACCCAGCTTTCCCAAGGTACTGAATGTTATAATTGTTTTTTTTTAGCAATCGGTCACCAGCAATTGGCCTAATAAACCACTACCACTATATTGTCAAACAGCATAATAACTTGTAGTTTTTGTTTCTTTCATCGTCCAGTGTGATGGCATCATCTAGAAAATGAACTTTGAAGTGAGATAAAAATTGGTTGTATAATGTCTAGGAGGTCGAGAGTTAACACTGAAGTCAAGGTGGGGTGCTACAAACGCCTCCACCTCTGTGATTGACATCATGCATCTGGCTGCAGGGTTAGTAATGTCTCTGGATTCAGGACCATCAATTACAGTGAAGGGGGCTTTCTGATGATGACAGAGCATCACTTCAGTGTTAAAATCCCCCCCTCCTTGTCTTTATACAACCAGCTTACTTCTCACTTCAAAATTGATTTTCTGGATGATGCCACCAAACTGGGTCATGAAAGAAATACAACTATGAAGGTGTTCAGCTGCTTGGCAATATACTGGTAGGGGTTTATTAGGACATTCTTGCACTTATTGTTATTCAACATGTTAACAAGAAGTGCATGACAATCACATCTTCATTCCAATCATAAGAAAAATAAAAATATAATCATTCAGCTCTCTGAATATCCCACATATATACATATGAGATATATTTAATTTTAGAATTATCTTTATTTGTATCTTAGCTCTTTATTCTATAATTGGTAGAGGTGAGCACTTGGGCACTTCAGTGCCACTCTGCCCTTTTTTGCCCAGCCTGCGATCTCAAAAACGCAACCAAAGAGACTTGTTTATAAGGTTTACACGTTAGAATCTTTCATGTATGTTTTATGTCTATGTATCATATATTTTGTCTCTGAACATAGTGACATATATTGTCTTCTGAACATAGTGATACAGATAACATTTTTTGTCAAAATGATTCTTGGTGTACAGTGTGAATTGGTGCTAGGTGTCGATTTTTTATTTAAAATTTTTATTTGGCCTATACAGGTTAGTGTTAGGCACCTGTATAACACCGATAGCAGATCCACTGTCCTACTATTATATCATATATAGTTTTCAGGGTTAGTTCATTGCTGAGATAAATTTCAAAATTAGAATAGAATAGTGATGGCTAACCTATAACATTTACTTGTGTTAGAGGTGACACCGAGAGTTTTTTTTCTCTCGCCTTTGTACCCACCACAGTTACCGCTAAGCAATACTGGAGGAAGAGAACTTTATGTCATAAGAGCTACAAATAAAGCAATACTGGAGGAAGAGAACTTTATGTCATAAGAGCTACAAATAACACAAATTGACACACCGAGCTCAAAAGATTAGCCATAACTGACAATCCATCCTTAAAGGGGTTTTCCCATCTGGGCATTTACATTTAATTTAATTCATTTGCCATACGTAAACATTTCTTAAATTCAATGTTATTAAAAAAAAAAAGTTCCTGTGTGAAGATAATTTCCCATAAATGTAGCCATGTTGTTCCTTAGAAACGAGATTGCTGCCAAAATGTGAGGTGGTTGAGTCCGCGGAAGCTATGGCCAGAGAGGCGCTATTAAGTCCTGCCTGACCACCTGGATTCATTACCACAGGACGGCTGTGGGACCTTTAGTAACTACCAGACATTTTATATACAAAAACCTTTTGTGTCTTTGTGCAATACCTCCAGCAGAGGTGCCGTATTAAAGGACACAGTCTTGTTTCTAAGGGACCATATGACTACATCAATGAGAAATTATCTTCATACAAGTAATTTTTTTTAAATAACATCTAATTGAAGAAATGTTTATATATGGTGAATTAATGAAACTGAATGTGAATGCCCGGACGAGATTACCCCTTTAAATCTGCTGTCCAGCTAATCCATATCTCATCGGCGTCTCCTTGTTGTCACAGTAAAATTCAGTTTAAAATATTAAGCATTGCTTACAAAGTTGTTCATACCTGCTCAGTATGTGTCCTAAAATCAATTTTAATCTTATTAATGTTTCCTTGCAATGCTTAAGAGCAACAATATAATTTCCAATATGAAGCAGAGAAGATAGAGACATGATTTGGGGGAAATTTATCAGGAAGTGTTTGAAAGCTAAACTGTTAAAGTTGTAAACTGTTGTGGTAAATGCCATGAATAACTAGAAGTCTTTACTGGATCACTATAGAATAATAAAGAGAATCCGTCATGCAAAATAACCCTCTAAACTAAATATATTTTCATAAACTGCCATTAGAAAGCATTGCCTCTATCCCTTCAATGTCCCTCTACATGCCTGTAAACCTAAGCAACGAGGTCCTAAATCTGTATGCAAATGATCTGTGAAATGTCCAATGAGTCCTTAACATGTTCAAGCTGTCCAGCTTATTCATGAGTGGGAGGCACAGCCACACCCCCAGTGCATGACTGACAGCCTGTATAATGATGTTATGGCTGCTCCATGTGCTTGGTGGTGGCCACGCCCCCTACAGCCTGTGTGTGTATGTGAAAGATACACAGACATGAGCAGGGGGAGGAGAGGGGAGGGGTAACAGGGGTGACAACACTGCCTCTGACCATGTGATCAGCCTAATTTACATAATAAAGAAAAGATGATTTTACAATGATTAATGTATGAATTGACTAGATAAAGGCTGTGATGGATCCTTGTGAGCTGTTCCAACAGGTAGCAGTGACAGGACAAGTGACACAGACCTGATGACAGGTGTCCTTTCACCCCTTAGTGACCAAGCTCATTTGCGCCAAGATGACCAAGGCCTATTTTTGAAAACCAGCAGGTGTCACTTTATCCGGATATAACTTTAGAAGGCTTTAACTTACCCAAGTGTTTTTCTGTTACATTTTGTACTTCAAAATAGTGGGAAATTTTGGTTGATATATTTAACATTTATTTACATGTATTTTCAAATGTTCAGGTTTTCAAACTGATAGTCTTACTACCCAAATTAGTTAGTAACTAACATTTACCATATCTCAGCTTTGTGTTGCAGTCATTTTAGAAGTGTCCTTTTGTTTTATTATGACGCTAGAAAGTTCACAAATCGAACAGCATTCTCTCAAAATTTTTAAGAAAATTTTTAGAATCAATTATTTTAGAGGCTATTTCATTTCTATAGGTCAGTGGTGGCGGACCTATGGCATGCATGCCAGAGAGGGCATGCACAGCCCTCTCTGTGGGCACGCGTACCATCTCCCTGTTAATCACTGAGCTCCAGCGATCTCTCATACTGTAGCCTCCATCTGACCTGCTCTGTGCTCACTAGTGCTGCCTTAGACACAGCAGCAGGTCAGTACCCACCCCTCCTCCCCTGCAGCCTGGGAACACCATGAGAATGAGGCAGAATGTCCGGAGCTTACAGAACACCCAGTGAGTACATAGAAGCAGGAGCTGCTCTGTGTGTATTACACAGGCAGCTTTGGGGCACTAAACAACTATAGATCCTTATTGTTTAGAGTCCCAAATTGTCCTGTATAACAAATATCCATGGCCACATATCTACTGCCCCTGGCCTGGATCCCTTGTCGCTGTGCCATGCTGCCAGTGATGCCAGGGCGCACTACACTGCCCTCACTGACAGCAGGGCACAGGTACCCAGAGCTCAGGACCAAGGGAGGTAGATATATATGGCCGCAGACATGTGTCATATATGGTGATTTGATGGTAAATTCACCTGCCTGGTTCTATGCAACTTTGCTATTCACTGCTCCCACCCTCCACCCCACAACACACACTTTGCCCTACAAACCCAATAGTGAATTGGATTCAACAATCCTTCATATTGCCCCTGCTACTGGCAATATTTGGTCCATGAGCAGCTAAAACACCATAAAGTCCACCCCCACTGCTGTATGGCGGTACTGTCCCTCACTGTATGGGGGTAATGTCCCTCCCTGTATGGAGGTAGTGTCTCTCCCTGTGTGGCGGTAGTGTCCCTCACTGTATGGCGGTAGTGTCCCTCACTGTATGAGGGTAGTGTCCCTAACTGTATGAGGGTAGTGTCCCTAACTGTATGGGGGTAGTATTACTCACTGTATGGGGGTAGTGTCCCTCACTGTATGGGGGTAGTGTCCCTCACTGTATGGGGGTAGTGTCCCTCACTGTATGAGGGTAGTGTCCCTCACTGTATGGGGGTAGTGTTACTCACTGTATGGGGGTAGTGTTACTCACTGCATGGGGGTAGTGTCCCTCACTGTACGGCGGTAGTGTTCCTCACTGTACAGAGGTAGTGTTCCTCACTGTACAGAGGCAGTGTTCCTCATTGTATTTGCTCCTGCTTAGTATGATGATATTTATCTTGTTTCACTGGTAATGGTCATGATACTACTTTATTGCATGTCCCTTATAGAGGGGGATTGTAGGTAATTTTAGACCAAATAGCCATGTTGGCACTCTGCAATGAGTACATGGACTTTGGTGTGCAGTTTGGGCACCTGGTCTCTAAAAGGTTCGCCATCACTGCTATAGGTGTTTTAGAAGTTCTGTTAAAGTAAAGCCCCCACATATCACCCCGTTCTATCAACTTCACCACTCACACTATTCAAAAAAGCAGGTAGGAAGCTTGTTAACTCTTTATGTGGGTAAATTTTCTTCAAATTTCTGTAAAATACATAAACTGCATAAAAGTAGCAAATGCATAGGTGGATGTAACCCACTTTCAGGGCACGTGGCGAAGCGTGAAAGGGAAGGAGTCATTGAGCTTTTGTAAGGCAGGATAGTTTTCAGGTGCCAGGATGTGTTTGTAGAGCCCCTGGGGCCATGTTCAGACGTGGCATTTTGAAAGAAAATCCAAACCTCACTGCGTGGGGGTAGTGATCCCTCACTGCGTGGGGGTAGTGCTCCTCACTGCGTGGGGGTAGTGCTCCTCATTGTATTTGCTCCTGCTTAGTATGATGATATTTATCTTGTTGCACTGGTAATGGTCATGATACTACTTTATTGTATGTCCTTTATAGAGGGGGATTGTAGGTAATTTTAGACCAAATAGCCATGTTGGCACTCTGCAATGATTACATGGACTTTGGTTTGCAGTTTGGGCACCTGGTCTCTAAAAGGTTCGCCATCACTGCTATAGGTGTTTTAGAAGTTCTGTTAAAGTAAAGCCCCCACATATCACCCCATTCTATCAACTTCACCACTCACACTATTCAAAAAAGCAGGTAGGAAGCTTGTTAACTCTTTATGTGGGTAAATTTTCTTCAAATTTCTGTAAAATACATAAACTGCATAAAAGTAGCAAATGCATAGGTGGATGTAACCCACTTTCAGGGCACGTGGCGAAGCGTGAAAGGGAAGGAGTCATTGAGCTTTTGTAAGGCAGGATAGTTTTCAGGTGCCAGGATGTGTTTGTAGAGCCCCTGGGGCCATGTTCAGACGTGGCATTTTGAAAGAAAATCCAAACTATTATAAAACGAGGTGTCATTACGCAACATTCTCCGATTGGGTTGATGTTCCAGTGGATTGGTGCCTATTGGGGTGGGGCCACTTCTTTTTGAATAGGTTTATTATGAACTTGTTGGGTTTACACAGTCACGGGTTTCATTTTTGCAGATGAAACGAGCTTGTAATTATAGAACTGAGGCATGTTTGTAGCTTCAGAGGATTTGTGGATCTTGAGGGATGGCAGAATGGTTGATGAGTTTGAATTTAGATCGTTGCAAGTTATGCTCTTGGCCGGAAAAAAAGTATATTTATGTTCTAACGGTCCAATTACTTATTACTAACTGAGCTGAAAAGACTTGGGGTATGTGTGGTATGGTAAACTTGTTTTATTGACCAGATCCGGCAGCATGCTGCCAAAGCAATAAGATTAGGGTGTACAAGAGAGTATGATATCTCATTGAAAAGACATCGTTTTGAGGCCCTCTGAACAAGATCCCCCTGGTTCATACACACTGGATATGTGTACATTTTTGTTCCAGTGTATAAAAATGATATCTTAGAGCTGGAACGGGTGCAGAGAGAGCACCGAGGTTATTGGGGCATTGGGGAAACTAGCATAACACTGACGATTAAAAATTTGGGTATTCTTCAGTTTAGACAAAGACGGCTGAGGGAGAGGCCCTACATTCATGTTACATACCTGAACGAGCGTACCGGATGCTCTCCAAAGATCTTTTATACCTCCCTGTGACCAGAACAATGGGGCGTCCTCTAACGCTATATGCTAGGGCGTTTTACCACACCCTAGACAAAGGTTCTTTAACTGATAGAGCAGTTGAAGACTATGACCTTCTGCCCAGATGTTTTTATTGCGGACTCTATGACATGTTTTTTCAAGAGAGTCCTGGATTACTTCTTTGTAGAAACAAAATCTCACGGGTGATTGGGATAAACTTTTTTAATTCTTAAAGGTTTGACTTGATGGACTTGCTCTCCTATCCAGCCTGATATATATGCCATATATGCTTCTATTATCTTCCTGACCATCCTGTATCGGACTCATTACCGACATGACTGGCTGTGGGACCTTTATAACTCCCTACTTTTATATACAAAAACCTTTGTGTTTTTGAGGGCAATCCCTCCAGGCCGAGGTTGGCCGTATCGAAGGACACGTCTGTTTTTCTAGGACCATATGACTACTCTATGATAATTATCTTCACACAAGTATTTTTTTAAAATAACATGCTAATTGAAGACATGTTTATATATGGTGAAGTAATGAACTGATGTGAATGCCCGGACGAGATGACCCCTTTAATCTGCGTCCACTAATCCAAATCTCATCGCATCGTCTTCGTCCTTTTGTCCAGTAAAAATTCAGTTTAAAATATTAATTCATTGCTTACAAAGTTGTCATACCATTACCTGCCCGTATGTGTCCTAAAATCCAATTTTAACTCCTTGTCAATGCTTAAGACTACAATATAAATTTCCAATATGAACAAGAAGATAGAGACATGATTTGGGGGATTTTATCAGGAAGTTTTTGAAAATGCTAAACTTTTTAAAGTTGTAAACTGTTGTGTTAACTTCCATGAATCACTAGAAGGTCTTGACCTGATCACTATAGAATAATAAAGAGAATAATCCGTCATGCAAAATAAAACACCCTCTAAACAAATTTATTTTCACAATAACCTCTAACTGCCATTAGAAAGCATGCTCTAGCCCTTCATTGTCCATTCTACATGCCTGTAAACCTAAAGCAAACATAGGTCCTAAATTCCTGTAATGCATGACCTGTGAATGGGCCAATTAGTCATTAAACATGTTCACGCTTCCAGCTTATTCAGAGGTGGGAGGCACGCCACCCCCCGTGCCTGACTGACAGCCTGTATATGAGTTATGGCTGCTCATTGCTTGGATGGTGGCAGCGCCCCCTACAAAGCCTTTGTGTGTATGTGAAAGATACACAGCTCCCGGCATCCATTTATAGCAGAATAACATGTCATGTACTTGTTGTGCTGATGTCTGTGCTCAGGTATTAGGAGGAATGACACCATGTCAGCAGATACACTAGCAATGCTTACTATACATTACACACATACATGAGCGTGGGGAGGAGAGGGAAGGGGTAAAGGGGTGACAACATTCCTGTGACCACTGTATCAGCCTATTTCCATATTAAAGAAAAGATGAGTTTACAATTCTTACTGTTAATTGACTAATAAAGGCTTGGATGGATCCTTGTTATCTGTCTCCAACAGGTTAGTAGTGACAGGACAGTGCCACATACTGATGACAGTTTCCTTTTCATCCCTTAGTGTACCGGCTCATTTCGCCAAGATGGCCAAGGCCTTTTTTTTGAAAACCATCAGGTTTCACTTATCCTGAGTATAACTTAAAGGCTTTAACTTACCCAAGTGTTTTTTTTTTCCTGTTACATTTTGTACTTCAAAATATTGGGATTTGGGTTTATTATATTTACATTTTTTACCTTTATTTCAAATGTCAGGTTTTTCAAACTGATAGTCTTACTACCAGCAAATTAGTTAGTAACTAACAGTTACCATCTTTCAGCGTGTGTTGCAGTCACTTTCAGAGTGCCTGCTGCTCCCCATTATGAACGCTAAAAGATCACAAAAGTACGACAGCTATTCTCCGCAAATTTTTACGAACAATTTTTCGAAGACACAATTAGTGTTTAGGGCCATTTCATTTCTATAGGTCAATGGTGGCGGACCTATGGCAACGCATGCCAGAGAGAGCCCGGCACGCACAGCCCTCATCTTGGGCACGCTGTACCATCTCCACTGTATCCCTGAGCTCTGCCGATCTCCTCACACTGTAGCCCCCCCCCCCTCATACCTGACGCTAATGTCTTCACATAGTGCAGCACTTAGACCACAGCAGCAGAGTCAGTAGCCCACCCCTCCTCCCTGCAGCCTGGAATAACACATGCAAATGAGGCACAGTGGCCGAGCTTACAAAACCCAGTGAGTACGAAGCAGCGGCTGCCTGTGTGTATTCCACGAAACTTTAGGACGACTAAACACACATATTAATCCTTTGTTTAGACGTCCAAAATTGTGCTACTGATAACAAATATCCATGGCCACATCTTTCTCTGTCCGAAGCTGCTCCACTGCCTGGATCCCATGGTGCCAATGTGCCATGCCCAGTTGATGCCCAGGTGCAATACACAGTGCCACTCCACTGGCACATCAAGGCAACAGTCACCGCAGCATCAGGACCAGGGCAAGGTCGATTAATGGCCGCGCCAGCCCCCTGTGTCCTCTTGGTGTTTGAGGGTAAATTCACCGTGCCTGGTTCTATCTCACATTGCATATTACTGCTCTCCACCCTCCACCGCCACACACCACAATTTGCCCTACAAACCCAATAGTGGATTGGGATTCACAATCCTTCATATGCCCCTGCGTCCTGGCAATATTTGGTCATGATCAGCTAAACACCATAAAGAAAGTCCACCCCCACTTCTGTATTGCGGTACTGTCCCTCACTGCGTGTGGGGTAGTGCCCCTCCCTCTAGCGTGGGTTAGTGCCCCTCACTGCCGTGGGGTATGCCCCTCACTGCGTGGGGGTAGTGCCCCTCAGCTGCTGGGGGTATTGCTACCTCACTGCGTGGGTAGTGGCCCTCACTGCTTGGGGTCGTGCTCCTCACTAGGCTTGGGGTAGTGCCCTCAATGCGTGGGGGTAGTGCTCCTCACTGCGTGGGGTCGTGCTCCTAATGCGTGGGGGTATGCTCCTCATTGTATTTGCTTCTGCTTGATTGATGATCTTTATCTTGTTTCACGGTAAGGTCATATGATACTACGTTATTTATTTCCCTTATAAGGGGGAGTGTAGGTAATTTTAGACCAAATGCCATGTAAGGCATCTGCAATGTTACTGGACTTTGGGTTTGGCAGTTTTGGGCCCTGTCTCTAAAAGGTTTCTCCATCACTGCTTATAGGTGTTTTAGAAGTTTTCTGTTTAAAGTAAAGCCCCCACATATCACACCCCAATTCTTCAACTCACCACTCACCACTATATTCCAAAAAAGCAGGTAGGCAGCATTGTTAACACAACTCTTTATGTGGGTGAAATTTTCTTTTCTTTCAAATTTCCTGTAAAATTACTAAACTGCATAAAGTGAGAAATGCAATAGGTGGATGTACCCCCACTTTCAGGGTGCACGTGGCGAAGCGTGAAGGGGGGAGGAGTCATGAGCTTTTGGTAGGCGGTTAGTTTTCAGGTGGCCAGGATGTTGTTTGTAGAGCCCCTGGGGCCATGTTCACAAGTGGCATTTTGAAAGAAAATCCAAAGGCTCCATCTGCGATCACATTGTTAGGCAAGATTGCAGTTACGTTGCGTTTAGTTAACGTGTTGTAATCACTATGATACCAATATATTTTATCACGAATTGAGCTTTTGGATTGCATTTCCAAATGTAACCGAAATGCCACGTGTGTACGTGGCTTCAGGTACCACAAACCCTTATACCAGAGAATTCGTAAACTTTTTACCATGTGGTATAGGGGGCATTTTAACCCCTTTGCCACTTATGGGCTTTTTCCATTTTACTTTCTGTTTATCACTCCCTACTTTCAGAAATCAATAACTTTATTTTTCTGTGTGCAGAGCTGTATGAGGGCTTATTTTCTGCGTAACAAATTGTACTTCCTAGCGATGGTATTTTATATCCCATCCTTTGTACTGGGGAGTGGAAATACAATTCAAAATGCAGTAAAATTGACAGAAAACCACATTTGCACCATTTTCTTGTGGGCTCTGTTTCACTGTTCATTCCAAATAGCATCTCTAATATATTCTTTGGTTTAGTACAATCACAGGGTTACTAAATTTATAAAAGGTTTTATAAGGTGTTAATAGATTTTACCAAAAATTTAAAACTTATGTACTAAAATAAAATTAGTACCTTTACCATATTTTGACTCCAGAACTTTTTCATACAGTCATGGCCATAAGTTTTGAGAATGACACAAATATTATATTTTCACATGATCTGTTGCCCTCTGGTTTTTATGTGTGTTTGTCAGATGTTTTTATCACATACAGAAATACAAGTGCAATCATATTATGAGTAACAAAAGCTTTTATTGACAGAATGAGTTAATGCGATGCAGCAAGTCAATATGTGCAGTGTTGACCCTTAATCTTCTGGACCTCTGCAACCCCCTGCAGCTCTCAATCCATTCTGGACCAAATCATGACTGAGAGCAGTCCTTATTGCACAATCAATGCTGCATTTTGTCACAATTGTTGTTTTTGGTTGTCCACCCGTCTCTTGATGATTGACCCACAATTCTCAATGGGATTAAGATCTGGGGAGTTCCAGAGCCATGGCCCAAAAATCTTCATGGTTGTGTTCCCTGAGACATTTACTATACTTTGCCTATGGTGCATCACCCAGCTGTAAAAAGGCTTGTGATCACCAAATAGCTCTTGGACGGTTGGGAAGAAGTGGCTCTTGGATGACATTCTGGGACCAGTTCTTTGATTCATGGATGTGTTTTAGGAGACGTGAGGGAATGGTGCAGGATGCTTTACAGTGTGCTGAGGGACAAGAGCCTGGAATCGCTCATCATGCTCTCCGAAAAAGCTGTTTCCAGATGTTCCAAACAACGGAAAGGGGATTCACTCAGGAAAAGGACTTTACCTAGTCCTCAGCGATCCACCCCGTAACTTTTGGACAATACTCAGTCTGCACTGATGTTTTCGCGAGAGGGGAAAGTGGGCTTCTTTGCCTGTCCTCCTGACACCAGGCTGCTCAAGAGTCTTGCCTCACAGTGTGTGCAGATGCACTCACACCTGCCTGCTGCCATGACTGAGAAGATCTGCACTGTGGTCCTGATCCATTGAGTGAAACACTCTCTAAGGGACGTCCAGGTGCTTGTGGTCCTTTTGGGCTCCTGGAGCCTTTTGCAACAATCAAAACTCTCTTCTTGAATCCTGGCTGATGCGAATAATTGTTGACTGAGTGCAATCTTCTACGAGCGGCGATATTTCTCGGGTTAGGCGGGTTTTGTAGCGTGCATGATGAACTGAAGGTTTCTTTAGAGCGTAACCATGGTGATCACAGAAAAGAAACCAATGCTGCCCAGCACCAGCTCATTTAAAGGTCCAGTGGTGGGATTAATCAGACAGATTGATCTCGAGCCGTCTCATCAAACCCACGCCTTGGTTAATGGAGCAATACTTGAAACGATGATCGTAGCTGCTTTAGGCCAGGCTGCAATAGAAGTGGAAGTGTGTTTGGGGGAAAAAGTTCATCTCTGAGGCAATATTTGGGGGGGACTGGTGCAATAATTGCTTGAAACGTGATCTCTTTATAACACTCTGGCAGTATATGCAATGCCATTATTAAAAAAATGAAATAGAACTTTGTAAAAATTAAAATTGTTTAATTCTCAAACTTTTGGTTCCCTGAGCCATTTACTTATCACCTTTGCTCTATGGTGCTCCACCATGCTGTAAAAAAGGCATTGTTGATCACCAAACTGCTCTTGGACGGTTGGGAGAAGTTGCTCTTGGAGGACATTCTGGTGCCATTCTTTATTCATGGATGTGTTTTTAGGCAAGACTGTGAGGGAATGGTTGCAGGATGCTTTACAGTTGGCATGAGACAAGACTGGAATCGCTCATCTTGTCTTCTCCGAAAAAGCTGTTTTCCAGATGTTCCAAACAATCGGAAAGTTTCCGATTGTTTGGAACATCTGGAAAACATGCTTTTTTCGGAGAAGACATGATGAGCGATTCCAGTGCCTTGTCCCTCAGACACACTGTAGAAGCATCCTGCACCATTCTCCCTCAACGTCTTTCCTAAACACACACATGAATCAAGAACTGGTCCAGAATGTCCTCCAAGAGCCACTTCTCCCAACTCGTCCAAGAGCAGTTTGTGTGATCACAATGCCTTTTTTCAGCATGGTGTGAGTCACCATAGACGCAAGTGTATAGAATGTCTCAGGGAACCAACCAGAAAAGATTTTGGGCCATGGCTCTGGAAACTCCCCAGATCTGAATGGGGATTCATCAGAGAAAATGACTTTACCCCAGTCCTCAGCAGTCCACTCCCTGTAACTTTTGCAGAATATCAGTCTGTCACTGATGTTTTTTCTGGAGAGAAGTGGCTTCTTTGCTGTCCTCCTTGACACCAGGCCTTGCTCCAAGAGTCTCAGCCTCACAGTGCGTGCAGATGCACTCACACTTGCCTGCTGGCATTCCTGAGCAAGCTCTGCACTGCTGGTAGCCTGATCCCGAAGCTGAAACACTTCTAAGGGACGGTCCAGGTGCTTGCTGGTCCTTCTTGGGCGCCCTGGAGCCTTTTTGGCAACAATGCAACCTCTCTTCTTGAATTCCTTGATGATGCGATAAATTGTTGACTGAGGTGCAATCTATAGAGGTTGCATTGTTGCAAAAAGGCTCCAGGAGCCCAAAAGGACCAACAAGCACCTGGACCGTCCCTTAGAAGTGTTTCAGGCATCCACGGATCAGGACCACAGTGCAGATCTTAGCTCAGATGCACAGCAGGTGTGAGTGCATCTGCACACACTGTGAGGCAGAAGACTCTTGGAGCAAGCTGGTGTCAGAGGACGCAAAGAAGCCACTTTTCCTCTCGCGAAAAACATCAGTGACAGACTGATATTGTCTCAAAATGTTACGGGATGTGGTCCGCTGTAGACTAGGTTAAAGTCACTTTTCCTGATGATCCCCTTTCCGATTGTTTGGAACATCTGGAAACAGCTTTTTTCGGAGAGACAGATGAGCGATCCAGCCTTGTCCCTCATGACAACTGTAAAGCATCCTGCACCATTTCCCTCACAGTCTGTCCTAAACACATCCATGAATAAAGAACTGGCCACAGAATGTCCTCCAGAGCACTTCTCCCAACGTCCAAGAGCTATTTGGTGATCAACAATGCCTTTTTACAGCATGGGTGGAGCACCATAGAGCAAAGTGATAGTAATGTCTCGTGGAACAAAACCAAAGATTTTGGGCCATGGCCTGGAAACTCCCCAGATCTTAATCCCATTGAGAATTGTGGGTCAATCATCAAGAGACGGGTGGACAACCAAAAACAACAATTGTGACAAAATGCAGCATTGATTGTGCAATAAGGACTGCTCTCAGTCATGATTTGGTCCAGAATGGATTGAGAGCTGCAGGGGGTTGCAGAGGTCCAGAAGATTAAGGGTCAACACTGCACATATTGACTTGCTGCATCAACTCATTCTAACCTGTCATAAAACGTTTTGTTACTATAAGATATGCATTTGTTTTTCTGTATTGAGAGTAACAACCATCTGGACAACACACAATAAAAACCAGAGGGGCTAGCCAAACAACATATATGTGAAATATAAATCTTTGTGTCCATTCTCACAACATCATGGGCCATGACTGTATGAAAAAAGTCTGAGTCCACATAGTGCAAGTCCAATTTATTTTTGGTACATAAGTGTTTAGTTGGTGGTAAAATCTATTAACACCTTAATAAACTTTAGATTACCTTTAATAATTGAGTAACCCTGATTGTACTAAACCCAAGAAATATATTAGAGAATGCCTATTTGGAATGAACCGTGAACAAGCCCACAGAAAATGGTGCCCCTGTGGGTTTTCTGTCAAATTTTACTGCATTTTGAATGTTTTCCACTCCCGTAACAAGGATGGTATATAAAATACCATCGCTAGGAGTCAATTTGTTACCAGAAATACGCCCTCATAACAGCTCTGCACCAGAAAAATACAGTTAGGATTTCTGAACGTAGTGAGTGATAACAACGTAAATGGAAAAGCCCATAATTTGCAAAGGTTTAAAATGCTCCCTATACCACATGGTAAACGTTTACAATTTCCTGGTAATAGGGGTTTGGTTGGTACCTGAAGCCACGTACACACGTGGCATTTCGGTTCACTTTGGAAATGCAATTCCAAAGCTCAATTCGTGCTAAAATATATTGGTATCAAGGTGTTTACAACACTTAACTAACTCACGTAACGCAACTTGCCTGATGTATCGCAGTGGAGCCTTTTAGGATTTTGCTTTCAAAATGCACGTGTGAACATGCCCCATGGGCTCTCCAAACCATTCCTGCACCTGAAAACTATCCTGCTTACAAGCTCCAATTACTCCTTCCCTTTCACGCTTCCGCCACGTCCCTGAAATGGGTTACATCCCCTATGCATTTGGTACTTTTATCAGTTATGTTTTACAGAAATTTGAAGAAATTACCCACATAAAGAGTTAACAAGCTTCCTACCTGCTTTTTGAATAGTGTGAGTGTGAATGATAGATATGGGGTTGAATTATTGGGGGCTTACTTTAACCTAACTTCTAAAACCCTATAGCAGTGAGGCGAATTTTAGGACCAGTGGCCCAACTGCCAAAACGCAAGTCCAGTAATCATTGCAGAGTGCCAACATGGCTATTTGGTCCGAAAATTACCTACAATCCCCTCTATAAAGGACATACAATAAAGTAGTTCAATGACATTCCAGTGCAACAGATAAATAATCATCAATCTCCGCAGGAAGCAAATACAATGAGGCGCACTCCCCACGCATGAGGATCACTACCACCACGATATGAGCACTCCCCCCACATCAGTGAGGAGCACTACCCCCACGCAGTGAGAGGCACTACCCCCACGCAGGAGGGGCACTACCCCCACCGTGAGGGGCACGACCCCCCGCAGTGAGGGGCACTACCCACGCAGTAGGGGCACTAACCCCCCGCAGTGATGGCACTACCCCCGCAGGAGGTCACTACCCCACGCAGTGAGGGCACTACCCCCGCAGTGTAGGACAGTACCGCCATACAGCAGTGGGGTGACTTTATGGTTTTTTAGCTGCTCCTGGACGCAAATATTGCCATAGCAGGGGCAATATGAAAGATTGTGAATCCATCACTATGGGTTTGGTAGGGCAAAGTGTGTGTTGTGTGGTGGAGGTCGTGGGAGCAGTGAATAGCAAATGAATAGAACCAGCAGGTGGAATTTACCATCAACTCACCATATCTGACACATGTCTGCGGCCAATATATCTACCTCCATTGGTCAGGAGCTCTGGTACCTGTGCCCTGCGTCCGTGAGGGCGAGTTGTAGAGTCCCCGCATCAACTGGCACATGCAAGGACAAGGATCCGGCCAGGTCAGTAGATATGTGGCCCATGGATATTGTTATAGATGACAATGTGGGGACTCTAACAATCAGGATCTATAGTTGTTTAGTGTCCAAAGTTGCCTTGTAAATACACACCGAGACTCTCCTGCCGTCTATGTACTTACTGGGTGTTTCTGTAAGCTCCGGGACATTCGGCTCATTCTCCATGGTGTGTCCAGCTGCCAGGGAAGAGGGTGGGCACTGAACCTGCTGCTGTGTCTAAGGCAGCACTAGTGAGCACAAGCGGTCAGATGAGGCTACAGTATGAAGATCGCTAGAGCTCAGTGATTAACAGGGATATGTACGCGTGCCCACAGAGAGGGCTGTCCGTGCCCTCTCTGCCCTGCTGCCATAGGTCCGCCACCATTGCCTATAAAATGAATGGCCTCTAAAATAATTGATTCTAAAAATTTTTTCTTAAAATTTGAGAGATGCCTGTTCGATGTTGTGAGTCTTTTTCGCGTCATATATAACAAACGGACACTTCTGAAATGACGCAACACCAAGCTGAAATATTTAAATGTTAGTTACTAACTTATTTTTGGGGTAGTAAACTATCATTTGAAAACCTGAACATTGAAATACATGTAAATAAATGTTAAAATCTCACTTGAATTCCTTGATGATGCGATAAATTGTTGACTGAGGTGCAATCTTTCTAGCTGCGATACTCTTCTCTGTTAGGCCGGTTTTGTGCGGTGCAATGATGACTGCACGTGTTTCTTTAGAGATAACCATGGTTAACAGAAGAGAAACAATGATGCCAAGCACCAGCCTCCTTTTAAAGTGTCCAGTGGTGTGATTAATCATGACAGATTGATCTCTAGCCCTGTCCTCATCAACACCCACACCTGTGTTAATGGAGCAATCACTGAAACGATGATTGCTGCTACTTTTAAGGCAGGCCTGCAATGAAGTTGAAATGTGTTTTGGGGGAAAAAGTTCATTTTCTAGGCAAATATTGACTGTGCAATCAATTGCTGTAAAGCTGATCACTCTTTATAACATTCTGGAGTATATGCAAATTGCCATTATAAAAACTGATACAGTAGACTTTGTAAAAATTAAAATTTGTATAATTCTCAAAACTTTTGGGCATGACCGTACTTAATGTGTCTGCCTTGTCAGCCCATCACAGAAAGGTAGAAATTAGCTCCTTGATGCAGACAAAACTGGTAAAACCAGTCTAATTGCAATCAGCATGCTATGAATTGGTCTCTTAGGATTTTGGATCACAATGGATAGTTTAGTTCCAGAGAACGCCATCTTTGGGGGGCACCGATCGTTACTATGGCTTCCCTGAGGTCCAATCAGGACCCCAGGGCTCTCTGCAGGAAGTGCCTGTAAGATGGCGCCTGTGACGTCATCTTAAAAGGCACAGTGTCAGCCTATGCATTTGGATTTTGCCTTTTTCTGGTGCTAATAACTTTTTTATACTTTGGTGTACGGAGCTGTGGGTGGTGTCGTTTTTTGTGGATTTTGATGACTTTTACAATGTTATCATTTTTAGGACTGTGCGACCTTTTGATCACTTATTATAGAATTTTAATTTTTTTTTTTTTTTTTAAATGGCAAAAAAGTGACTTTGGGCGCGATTTTCCGTTACGGGGGTAAACACGGTAAAAAAAGATCATATTTTTATAGTTCTGGCATTTTCGGACGCGGCGATACCTAATGTGTTTATGATTTTTACTGTTTATTTATATTTATATCAGTTCTAGGGAAAGGAGTGTGATTTGAGTTTTTAGGTTTTTTTATTATATAACCTTGACCAACATCTTACAGTGGGTACCATTCACAAGCCTCCCTAGGGTACTTTAACCCTAGGTTGTCTGTAAGATGCTATTGGGATTTTACTCCTCATACATTACAATGAAAAATGTGAACAGTGCAGGATTCCTGTGTCGATAAGCAATAAGACACTTGGCAGCCATGAGAATGTTTAAGACTAAGGTGAGGGTATGTTTCCTAAGAGGCTGGGGAAATAAATTTACTATGTATGTTTTTGGAAAAAGTAGGAAGTCCAGCCAAAGTACCTGGGAGAGGTTCAATGTACAAAAAATAGAACGATGATCCAGCTCGGTTTAGAAAGATTTGTAGAAATAACATGATTTCATTCCTAGTATAAAAATCCGGATAGATACAAAGCGGTAAATTGTCATAGTGGTCTGCTACCGTTTTTTAGACTAAGAGCATGTCTGCTCTATGACAATTTACCGCTTCCTTGCAACATCTGCATGGAATTTGTTGGTCAACGATGTGTTTGGGAGGGGTTTTTGCCCACACTCCAAAGAGACAGTGAATTTAAACATTACAGTATGGCAGTATATTGGGATTTTACTCCTCATACATTACAATGTGCTGATAGCACATGAAAAATGTGAACAGTGCAGGATTCCGGTGTCGATAAGCAATAAGACACTTGGCAGCCATGAGAATGTTTAAGACTAAGGTGAGGGTATGTTTCCTAAGAGGCTGGGGAAATATATTTACTATGTATGTTTTTGGAAAAAGTAGGAAATCCAGCCAAAGTACCTGGGAGAGGTTCAATGTACAAAAAATAGAACGATGATCCAGCTCGGTTTAGAAAGATTTGTAGAAATAACATGATTTCATTCCTAGTATAAAAATCCGGATAGATACAAAGCGGTAAATTGTCATAGTGGTCTGCTACCGTTTTTTAGACTAAGAGCATGTCTGCTCTATGACAATTTACCGCTTTGTATCTATCCGGATTTTTATACTAGGAATGAAATAATGATTTTTTCTACAAATCTTTCTAAACCGAGCTGGATCATCATTCTATTTTTTGTACATTGAACCTCTCCCAGGTACGTTGGCTAGACTTCCTACTATGTCCAAAAACATACATATTAAATATATTTCCCCAGCATCTTAGGAAACATACCCTCACCTTAGTCTTAAACATTCTCATGGCTGCCAAGTGTCTTATTGCTAAGTCCTGGAGAAGGGTCACTCCCCCCTCCCGATAAGAGCTGTATGCTCGCATCAAGGAAGTTAGATCCATGGAGCACTTATCAGCTACCCTCCAAGATAAGGCAGATGAGTTCCATCTTATCTGGGACTCATACTGGCTTACCCAGGACACCCCCTAAGCTTAGCGTGTGTTTTTGTCACCCCCCTCCCCATCACTCCTGTACTCCCAGTCTTGTCTACATCTGTCTTGTTAGTTTTATTTTTTGCAAGGTTTAATTTTTCCTGTTCTTTTGACTCCTTTGGTAAGGGGCCCACTCCTATCCGCAGAGATGAATATATGCAAATTTTGCACTTGGAAAATGTATATCCGTATTCACCAAGTATAGCATAGCTGTTTAAGCTTGACATTCCTCCATTACACCTGACATTACCTTACTTTGTTTATGATTGTTTAACTATGGTCATGCTCCGATTTGGGAATTACAGCAATGTTCTTATAGTTGGGTGGCACAGTGATGCCTTGCAACATCTGCATGGAATTTGTTGGTAAATGATGTGTTTGTGAGGGGTTTTTGCCCACACTCCAAAGAGACAGTGAATTTAAACATTAAATGAATTATCACAATGTCTGTATTTAATATACTGATGTAGTTTTCAAAAACATACTCACCAACATATGGTGTTGAATGGCGGTGGCGCCGCTGGTACAAATAGCAGCAAGAACACATGAAACAGCAAATGAGTGTAGCAATTACCACAAAGAAGAGGACAACGGCAAAACTAATTCCGGCAATCGTCTTTGGGCTGCAGCAAAAGAGAAAATGATGAGTTTTTAACTTCAGAATACAAGATATATAGATATATTTAAGAAAGAATGAAAAAGTTTTAAAGTATTTAAAAATAGGCAAATTATGTCTTTGATGTGGCAACAATCACCATTCTTATGGATTACTAAAGTAAGAAACTCCTAGTGGTAGCCCATTTTTGATAACTGCTAGCTTTATCGGAACCCTCCAATAAAGCTAGCAGACACTGCCGCATAGTACGTAGAAATGAGCCGCAAGAGGGGCAGTCCTGGAAGAAAGAGCACTAGGACGCCCTCATTGAATAACGCCGGATCGGGACACGGCTACAAAGTGACAGTGCTGCTAGCTTTAACGGAGAGTTCCCAATAAAGCCCAGGTATGCATTCCTATATTAAAATGGCCCGTATGGATAGCTGGAGGCTTTAATAGCTCTGAAGGGGGAATATGAGGAAAAAAAATTTAAATCAGGAAAGCCTCCTATTGCGCTTAATTTAGTTACAGTTGTAGATACTCGTGAGTTAAGCCGATTCTTTCATACACAGAAATGTGCTGAAAAAACGCCCATTCGTGAGTATAACGAGTCTATATTAAAAAATATTATCCCAGTTATAAAATAAAACTTAAATACTCACACGCAGTCAGGTGCGGCTCCCAAACGTGGGCGCGTTACCAGTGCTCAGCGAGCCCGTCTTCTTTTTTCCGCGACTCATCCTTCTTTTACGGGATGAGGTGCCCCGCGGCATATATTGACGTCGCAGCGGCACGCGTATAGGCCCCTGCTAGAAGAAAACATGGCGCGTCCATGCAGACAGAGACGAAGAAGAAGAAGAGAAGAGGAGCCGCGGAGAAACTTGAAAAGACGAGGCCGCTGCTGGCCATTCGGGGGGACACTGGTTAATGCCGACGACGACATCGGAGGGTGGTCGAGATTAAGTTTATTTTCTTTAGGTCGTGGTGAGGGCTGATGTATACTACTGGGGGTGGCGGTGTATACTCCTGGGGCTGGCAGGCGTATAACTACTGGGGGGGGGGGGGGTATGACCATGCATTTCCACCATCGGCTATACTCGAGCGTAAGTTTCTCCCAGTTTTTGTTGTGTTGCGTAAAATAAGGGGTCTTGCTTGTATACTCGGGGTGGCTTATATCGAAGTTCGTCTATACGGTCCCTAGAGTGGAGGAAGTATACTCGTCGAGTATACTGCTCAGTCGAGTATTGGCATACTGGCCCGGCTCGTTACTCGGACGGAGTATCTCGCGATCGAAATCAGAGCATTAAATTAATCAAATTAAAGTGAAGCAAAGAATTTTATTGCAAAAGACAAATATTCACATGTTCAGATGCTAATTGTTAAATAAATTGAACAAAAAAACACTATTCTTTCCAGGTGTTGACTTGTCTCCCGCTAGTTCGGAGATGTTTGAACATTGGATGTGAAAGAATATTGTCTTTCCCCATTGTTCTTACAGGTGTTCGGCGGGGCTCCGATAATGTCGGAGATGTGCGCGGCAATCTGCAAAGGAAGAGAAGAATAGAATAAAACCATTAAAACACAGTGAAAACACGAACATTTAAGTGACAGCCACATTGAAAGCACATACTCCAAATCAGAGGTTCGGCGCCACATCCCTAACTTAGCGGGGAGACACGCGGTGAACATCGTAAAGTGAAACGAATAGTGTTTTTCAATGTATTCAACAATTAAAAACATATGGAAACATGTGATCGTTTAGTATGCAGTTCTCTAATGTCTATTTATTTAAAAAAAATGCTCGGGTTCCCATGGACTTAATAAGGCTCGTTTCGGTTACGAGCAACTCGAAAAGGGCCATCGGGAAAAGTTGTTCCTGAATAATGAGCACCGCCATTTAGTGCTGTGGCTCATCTGTAGTTACTACCTTCGATAGCCAATAAAGCCATGATTTTTTTTTTTTGAAAAGCAGCAACTATCAAGAACGTAGTAGCTTCTAGCAAACTAAGGCAATATACCAAAAGGGCCTTCCTAAGAGGTATCAACAAATGTGGGAACAAAAGGTGTCTGTGTGTTGTGACGATGACTAATAAAAAGGGCTACTACTTCTCATCTGTTACACTGGAGAACTTTTCGATTCAAATCCAATTATCAGTGCGTAGGATTATGTGATTACGTTATAAACCGTGTTGTGTCACGGGTAGGACTGGCACCGCTACAATGCAAAGATAAGCTCAAGCAAAGCATTTCACGCCATTTACATCTAGAACATGATTTTTAAAATACAACAGTGAGCCCAATAGAACGGTTCGAATTAAAATTGAAACAAAAAAAAAGAAAAAGAGTCTATTGTCTTTTTAAAACTAACACTCTATATCCCAAATGCTGGTTTTTTATTTGTTTATGCCTGACTGAAGGCTAATTTTCTGAGCGTTTAACACTCCCATTAGAAAGGAGGAACTATACCAGACAGTAATAGGCTGTGCCATATACAGAAGGGGACAGTAATATTAACAACATATGAAAACAGGTAAGGGCAAAAAGAGAGACCACTGTAATAGTAAAACCACATTAGATTAGGTATAATTAAAAAGATACAGTAACAAGACAGAGTGTTAGCAGCCCGCCATCGGGGGTGCTGAGCCGCAGAAACGATCAGTGTGCTATAAATTACAGGCAGTCCGGGTTTACATACAAGATAGGGTTCGTAGGTTGTCTTAAGTTGAGTTGGTATGCAAGTCGGAACAGGTTTATATTTCTTATCTGTAACCCAGTCAAAAAATTTCTGTCTCTCTGTGACAATTGGATTTTAAAAAGCGGGTGGTCATAAGAACAAGGATAAACAAGAACTCTAATTACAGACAACATGAACTGTTAAGTGTTATTGTAGCAGATAAAGTACAGTACATTACTAAAATCCAGAGGTCCGTTTTTGTAACTGGGTCGTATGTAAGTCAGGTGTCTACGTAGGGGACCGCCCTGTGTTATAGATATATTAATAAGCAAAGGGCCAAAGTGCATAGAACTCTGAACATACAATAAAAACTATTATTGCATCACAAGTATTAGTGGTACACAGACAGCCATAAAGCAAGGGAATACCTTTGATCCAGTGACAGTAAGGTGCACAGTAGGGCCCACTGCGTACCTCACCGACATTGTTTTTTCCTCTCAGTACTTGCTGGTAATCCACTCTGACTTGGTTACGTTACTTTTTAATTATACCTAAGAAAATGTGTTTTCTACTATTACAATTGGTGACTCAGCTCCTTCTTTTTCCAGTCATGCTAATTTTTTCGTTTAGCTTGATGAGGCCAAAACTTAGTTTCTGGTTTTCTGGATAAAAAAATCACTTTGATAGCGCTTTCTGCGATTCTCTCGCCCTACTATTTCTTGCCCCTGAGGCTTTATTACACGATGGTAGAGTTCCTAGGTTTGTTCATTTTTGATACCACATATAGATATTTTTATTTCAATAAAGCCATCAGACCTCGGTGAACATCTTTGTTGTATCAACAATCACAAAAATCCAGTGGTTAGCAACTCCATAGTTCACAGCTTTGCATAAACAAAACCCACAGCTTTGGTGATGGCAACACAAACAGTCTTTACTGAAGAGGACCTGTCACCCCAATCTTACTAAAGTAAGCAGCTAGGTGTGACAAAGCAGCAGTGTTAGAGTGATAGCGTTACCGCAACCTGGTAATGCTATCCCCCCCCTGCCGGCATGGTACAGTGTAATTGTGGACAGCTCGCAAAGAGTCCGCGTATTCATGAGGAGAGAGGGTTGGGGGGGCTAGGGGCGGTGACTACGGCGGGCAGCGGGCGTCATTTGACGGGGCCTATGCGCAGCACCCGGACTGCCGCACTAATGAATAGCATCGGACCGCCTTTCGCAACGGTCGATGATATTGTACACCGACGCAGTGTTTGATCGCGTACAGCGGTTTCGGTAACGCTATCACTTAACAATGCGACGGTTTTCAAGCCCTGGAGCTCTTACTTTAGTAGCAGCGACTGTGACCCGCAAATGTGGGGGGACGTTCCTCTTTACGGAACAAAAATGATGTCCCATTGTCACAGGTATACAAAAACAATACAAGATTTCGTCTAGCTCTCAGTCTAAGAAAAATAAATCTGAAAATGGCATTTGAACAATTGAGCATGTCACCACTTTCCATAACAAAGGAACTTGGTACCTTATTCCTTGTGACACTAATGATCCTTTGTGAGATGATCAAACATCAGGAACTAAAAGTCAGGACCTTGCCAGAGGGTAAATTATGTAAAAAAAAATGAATAATTACCAGGAAAACGTCCCTTATAAAAAGACACTCTTTTGCATTCTCTCTGTGATCAATTTACTAGGGTCGATACAGCAGGAGTATGGTCACCAAAGACGCAACAAGGTAACCATATATACAATCAAACTTATGCACGCCCAACGCCTCCATGATTATGGTATCCAATGATCTGAATCCACGGGATACTAAAAAATATATTTAAAAAAAAAGCCGAAGACAAGATAATGGAAGGTTACTTTTCCAATTAACTCTCATTAAAGGACGGATGACCCACTTGTTTTAGTTCATTAGATCTCTGCTTAGGTAGAATGTTAACATTTCTGGTTGCCTACATTTATGGACATGTCAACGACATGATAGATATGTTTGAAGCCGGTGCAACTTTTTCTTTTATTGTTAGTGTATTTACAAACGAATAAAATCCATTTCACAATATAGATGGACTAAGATTTCTCTCTTTGTTCAGGCAGTTTGATGATGGCATTATACAGCTCAGTTTCTAGCATATTAGGAAGACGCGGCAGTGGTATTCAATCTGTAATGGAGTGGCCAGCCGAGCACCAGATCTAAACCCCCCTTTTGCGAGTGGGGGCCGCTTCAATGTATGGTAGTCAAACTCGGCCCATCAGCCATCCACCCATGTGGGAGGGGCTTATGGAAAGCATGGTGGAGCACATTTCTCCAGATTACCTCAGCAAAATAACATCTAGAAGTCAAGGATGCAATGCGTAATTACCGCAAGGGAGCATTCTTGATGAAATTATTAGTCTCTGACCTGATTTCTATTCATTTTGTAACTATTAGAAAAATCACAATTACGTCTGGGGATCCAAAACTTCTTGAAAGTTTAGTTGTATATCACAACCAGAAGAAAAAATGGATTCACATAAGTGTCTGAGCTTTTGATACTGTAGCTGCTATAAAAAAAAGGAAGAACAGCGACCCCCGTATTATCCAGTGGAGGCAAGAGGTTTTATGGGGGACTGGGACACTGTATAATTAGATCGTCGCGTAATCCTGCCGTTATTATGGGGGAACAAAAGTATTAGTACAGCCACCAATGTGCCCAGTTCTCCCACCGGTCATTGACTTCCAGGGTAGCCTACCTGAGAGAAAAAAGAGAAAACAAATCCAGAAAAGAAATCACATTGTCTCTGATTTTTCTTTTTGCAAGACTTTATTACAAATTTCAGTGGTTTAAAAAAAGAAGTATTTGATCAATCAAAAGGTCACTCATCTTGTTATAAATCCTTTGGGGGCAATGAAAGAGGGAAAACTTTTCTGTCGGTATCACAAGGTGCGGCCACACATTGTGTGCTGGTTGTTGGCCATTCCTCCATGCAGCTCTCTGATGTTTTGGGATGCCTCTGGCAACACCAAAGTTTCTTATGGGGTGAGATCTTGCAAACTGGTCAGTCAAAATCCAGGACCTTAAAATGCTTCTACAAAGCCACACCTTTGTTGCCTGGCTGGTGTGCTGAGTCATTGTCATTGCTGAAAGACCCAGAACATTTCTATTAATCCCCTTGCTGATGGAAGGCTCGCACCAAAATCTCACAATCCAATACAGGGCCATTCATTCTTCACGTACACGGATCAGTATCCTGGTCCCTTTGCAGAAAAACAGCCCAGACCTGATTTGCCATCCCGCGTCACAGGGTATGGTTTTCTTTGGATGCAACTCAGATTTACTCTCCTACAACCAGCAAGTACGTGTTTTGTTAACGAGCGGGCTTACAGTGTTTCATCAGACCATATGCATTCAACCAATACTCTTCGGGACATCGAAAATGCTCTCTAGAAGTTTATGACAGGGGCTTAAGGACACTACCACTGAATGGCAGGTTCGATGGCCATACCGAGCAACAGCCAGGGTGAGATGGTCCGGAGCTATATTTAATTAGTGTTTTAAACCGCGGATGCGGTTTAAAACACTT
The DNA here is from genome assembly GCA_019512145.1 of Engystomops pustulosus. Classification (NCBI taxonomy): domain Eukaryota; kingdom Metazoa; phylum Chordata; class Amphibia; order Anura; family Leptodactylidae; genus Engystomops; species Engystomops pustulosus. The sequence goes on from CM033642.1 coordinate 158,719,174, forward strand.
TTTTTAAAACTTTATGCCGGCGCATGGAGGTACGCGTCGGCGCTGACCATGCGTGCGGCTATCATTCACTCCTATGTAGCGCGGGCACGGTAAGCGCGAGCGGACCTGCCTGGCAGGCTCTCAAGTTTTAAAAAGTGTTTTAAACGCGATACCGCGGTTTTAAAACACTAACTAAAAGTAAGTCCGGCACCAGCTCACCCTGCAGCTGGTGCCGGTATCGCCACCGGGAAACCTGCCACTACAAGTGGTAGGTTCCTTCAGCAGAGGAACCACATCTGGAGCAGGACAGTGAGTCTGAAAGGCCTAGTCCGTGCATGACAGTACGGTAGCCTTGTTACATGGGTCCAAGCTCTCAGGGCATACTAGGGGCCCCATGTGGTTCTGGGATTTTGCTCACTGTTCTTGCGATAATTTTTGACCCCTCCATTGCGTGAGATGTTGCATGGAGCCCCTGATCTAGGAGCTCAGTTAAAACCGATTAGTATAATTGCTTTCAGATTTGATTCTTCACACAAGAGGCTCGTTTTAAAGATCCAAGATTCAATCTTCCCAGATGTGCAGGTCCACTTTTTGTTCTGGTACCACAGATTGGAGTTGAGGCGTGTGATGTTACAGCTTGCGACAGGGTCTTTTATACTGATACAAGTTAGGAGCCATTACTAAGCAAATGATGAGTTTTTAACTTCAGAATACAAGATATATAGATATATTTAAGAAAGAATGAAAAAGTTTTAAAGTATTTAAAAATAGGCAAATTATGTCTTTGATGTGGCAACAATCACCATTCTTATGGATTACTAAAGTAAGCAACTCCTAGTGGTAGCCCATTTTTGATAACTGCTAGCTTTATCGGAACCCTCCAATAAAGCTAAAGTTTATCACTATTAAAATGGGATAGCGCTAGGCAGACACTGCCGCATAGTACGTAGAAATGAGCAAGAGGGGCAGTCCTGGGAAGAAGCAGCACCTAGGACCGCCCCTCATGAATACGCCGGATCGGGACCGCGCTCAAAGTGGCAGTGTCTGCTAGCTTTATCGGAGAGTTCCAATAAAGCTAAAGTTTATCACTATTAAAATGGGATAGCGCTAGGAGCTGCTTACTTTAGCTTGAAGGGGAATATGAGGAAAAAAAATTTAAATCAGGCTAAAGCCTCCTATGCGCTTAATTTAGTTACCGTATATACTCATGAGTAAGCCGAGTTTTTCATCACAAAAAATGTGCTGAAAAACGTCCCATCTGCTTATACACGAGTCTATTATTAAAAAAAATTACCCAGTTAAAAAAAATAAACTTAAATACTCACCCTCCGATGTCAGTGCGGCTCCCCGACGTCGGCGCGGCTTACCGATGTCAGCGCGCCCCGTCTTCTTTCTTCTCCGCGACTCCTCTTCTCTCTTCCGGTATGGACGGCCGCGCATACTATGACGTCAGCAGCGGCCGCGTCATAGTATGCACCTGCTAGAAGCAAACATGGCCGCGTCCATGCCGGAAGAAAGAAGAGAGAAGAGGAGCCGCGGAGAAGACGTATATCGGCCGTATATACGTCGGCCGTATATACGTCCCCCATACTGTAGTGTGAATGCAGCCTTACACTGTTTTTGTTTTTTTCCAATTTTTGATATTTCTTAGTAGGTAGTCTAGACAAGCAGTATTAATGCCTTCATCAACCTGAGTTGGCGCCAATTATTCCTTGTATAGATGGATGGACGCCATCTGGGACTAGTGCACTTTTATCTTTTGAATTTAGCTTGATAAAGAGGACAATGAATAGTCCCAGAAACTCGTAGCATTAGGATTTTGTTTTTATACTTTTGTTTAAATACTATTTTATTATAAATAAAAAAGAGTTAGATCATACATCTTAGTGTGCAAACTGACCAGAAGGTCCGGAACATGAGGAGCGCTCTGGATCTCCACAAGTAACCCGTAACCATTTGGCCCCTCATAGAGTGATCTGTAGAGTGCAGCCGACCCAGGCTGGCGAAACTCTCCATAGATATGTCTTTTGGGAGAGGTGTTTAAGGAGGTGCACATTGTCATATCCTCTGGGTTAGGGTTATTCAGTTGTGGTCTTCTAGTTGGACTTAATGGAGTTTTTGAAACACTAGGTAATATTGAAGTAGTGGGTCTAGTACTAATGGGTGGAGTAGGTCCTACGAAAGTGTTGTTACGGAGAGTGTGGGGTTGGATCTTGTGTTTTTACGCCTAGCTGCCTAGAAGAGCGGGGATCTGGGGTGTGGGGTTAGATCATTTGTTCCAAGTAGATAGCCACCTGCTGCTGTAGGTTCTGTTTCATGTAAAGCTACTACTGCCCAGTTTCTTTTGTCGGTAAGTAGAGGAAAGCTCGTCAGTGACTGGAGGCTCAAGTTGCTGCTGCTAATGAGTGATGATGATAAAGCGTCTTTTCTCTTTAAATGCTGCCAGCAAACCCATGGCTCTTAAAATGTGTCCGCCCCCCATTTTTCCTTGGATCTTGTCTCTAGTGGCTTTGTCTGCAGCATGTAAGGGATGGCACCCAGTATCAGTGCTAGCAGTGCTGCCCCTGACCAGGTGTAAAAATGAGATTAGATCTGATTGCAACTTTTGGAGTTGCAAATTCACTAGAGACCAAACACCACATGTGTCAATAAAAAAATCGCTAAGATGCACCTGACCAGCAGAAAAGCCAAAACAAAAAAAAAAGACGGACAAAGCCAGAGATTGGGGCTAGACGTGTGCCCAAATGTCTCACAGAGGCCCAAACACACTGTCCAGCAAACACCTGTCCTACTGATGCACATTTCAATAGCTTTCTCAAGAGTTCCCAATCAATTTGTTGTATCCAATAACAATTATGAATTTTAATATACATGAACTAATATGGGTTTTTTTCCTCTCATTTTCATTTTTGATTTGCTAAAAATAGCCAATCACAGCACAGCTTTTATTGATAGAATCATGTGTGAAATGAAAGCCAGAGCACAGACTTAGGCTGCATTCACACTAGAGTATGGGGGACGTATATACGGCCGACGTATATGCGGACGATATACGTCCCCCATACACTTCTATCGGTTTGCGGCGCCCCAAGGGAGCGGTACATACCGCTCCGTAGCCCGGGAAAAGATAGGACATGTCCTATCTTTTCCCGTATTACGGCACCGCGGCCATACATCGCTATGGAGAGGGGCGGTGGTGAGCTGCGCTCACCTCATCCTCCTCTCCCCGCGCTGCCGCGTGCCCGCCGTGGTACGGTGCGGCGGGCACACGGCAGTGTGCATGTAGCCTAAGTGAAGTCAGCAGGGTCCTGCCATGAGTAGAAAGACAAAATTACATCTGCAGATATTCTACGGCCATTACGGACCATGTGCAGCTGGACTAAAGAAATATTATAGTTACAGGTTCTGCCATCATCGCACTTACTGTACCTTGCAGATTCATCGTAAATGAGATCCAATATTTTGGTAAATAAAAATAATTTTTTACATCTTTACAGGATTATACGTAGCTTCCATGGCTGTCCGAGGGTGTGGAACGAAATCCTTCTGCGATCTTGGCAAGCAGTACCTACCTAGTTTATCACTGGACTTTAACTTTCAATGCTCAAGCTCGAAGCCAACAACAGTGGGGACAACAATGGGGACAACAATGGGGAGAACAATACAGGCAACAACCAATGGTGGGAACCATGGCACCCATAAAGTCCTCCTCACATCTGCCACTGTATGCCTTCTTCTTCTGAGATTCTTCTTCTGACAGTAGGATGAGTGAGCCTGAGGAATATGACAGAATGTTTGCAGATTAAATTTTATAGCCATTCATTCCCTCATTGCTGAAAAATATCTAATCCCAGGTCTAAAACGATCGTCTACAGAGTCTTTACTTTTCATGTACTTTATTAATTTGTATCTTTACAAACTGCTTTCAAATAATAAATGTGAAGTAAATTTTGAAAATATTGCAAAAACTTCCACACAAATAACAATGGATCCTTCATATCGATGGTCAAATGGGTCCCACCGAGGGGGCAGGGAGGTCCCAGGCTACCTGAGTAGTGTAGATTTGTACCGTGTTAGCCATGGAGAGCAGAAGAAGAGTGAAGAAATCAGGAATATCTTTTTGAGACTAACTGAGTATATTTGATGGTGGAGCTTCCGAGAATACTAGTTCTCTTCGTCAGACATGATGTTGTGCGTGAAACAAAAAATTCACAGCATATTATACACACTGAACACTGATCATCAAAGGATATTAAAAAAACTCTCTAAAACAACAGATTGATAAATACAGGGACATCTTATTTACAACAGGACGGCAGTAAAAACATTAAAAACCTGTGAGGCGAGACACGAGAGACATTTTAAGACACAGAGGGAAAGGAAAGAATGGAAGTATAAATTAATAAGGAGATTCAACACCTTACAAAGTGGTCTTAACATTCATTCAGCTTCATGACCTCTGACCTCTGACCTGGAGGCCACAAGCAGATACGAGCCAGGGCTCTTGTGTCTCGCCTCACAGGTTTTTAATGCTTTTATTGCCGTCCTTTCGTACATAAGATGTCCCTGTATTTATCAATCTGTTGTTTTAGAGGTTTTTTTTTTTTTTTATATCCTTTGATGATCACTGTCAGGTGCATAAAATGATGTGAATTTTCTGTTTCATGTATAACATCATGTCTGACGAAGAGAACTAGTATTCTCGAAAGCTCACCATCAAATATACTCATAGACACACAACACATCTTATCCTGATTCCACATAGTCAGGATTCTGCATGAACTATATCTTAGGATCATATCTTGTAGGATCAGCACCAGGTGATAGTAGAAGGAGCACAGATGTAGAGTTTTGACTACATTTAGGTCCCTTGTCCACGAAAGGTTGTAATTTTCGGTTCCTGAACTCACTCAGAGAACTATGATCATGCGTGAAACTCAACCGTTAAAGTTAATGGGGTGGTAACAAAAAGAAACAAACAGCACTTGGATGTCATCTTGGTGCGGTTCTATGTGTTGCTAGAAGACGCTGGACATGTAGTTGCTCAGAACTATGAAAGTTTTAAGTGAAAATATGACTCTTGGGTGACTTTTGGACTACAAAAAGAGATAGCACTGAGATCAGGGCTGATTCTAGTATTTTTGCTGCCGGAGGTGAAAATTGAAAAGCTGCCCCACCGCCCTCCCACAGCACCCAATGATGCTACCTTACACACTAGTAGTCAGTCATTAGAGACAGACATTAGTGACATCTCGTACTTGATCTGCTCCATCAGAAAGAGGACTTCTTAATGATTTTCCCAGGCCATGGTTTATCTCTGGTGAATTCACAGTCAAATATCTTAAACTCCATATAGCACAACACCACACTCTCAAATTTACACTTTGTTCTCTCATTTTGATACATTTCTATTGAATTCCTGTTTGTCTTCCCCCTTGACAGTTCTATGCGAATGTTCAGCTATAGAAAAAATCATTGGAGTGAATAGAGATGAGCGAGTATACTCGTCCGAGCTTGATGCTCGTTGGAGTATTAGCGTATTTGAAACGGCTCGTTGCTCGGACGAGTATCTCGCCGGCTCGAGATCGAGCATTTACTTAAAAAAACACAGTGAAGAACAGTGAAGAATACAATGAAAACAGTGAACACATAATCATTTAAGTGAAGAACACAGTGAAGAACACTTTGCAGATGTTCGCGTACATCTGGTAACTTATCCGAAGACACGCGTGCAGAACGGTGTTCTCCACAATAGTATGTGAAGAACAATATGTGTGAAGAACACATTGCAGATGTATGGAAACATCTGCAATGTGTTCTTCAGTGTTCTTTCAACGTGTTCTTTCAATGAAAAATGCTCGAGTCTCCCATTGACTTCAATGGGGCTTGTTATTCGATACGAGCACTCGAGCATCGGGAAAAGTTCGTCCCGAGTAACGAGCACTCAAGCATTTTAGTGCTCGCTCATCTCTAGCGGTGAATGTATATAATTATCTGTGGAAATAAACACAAACCGTGTGAACAGTGGGATCATGTATTGTATTAAATATCTGTGATAAATTGCTTTATCGCATTAATTATAATAAATAGCGCCACCAGTGGTGGATTAAAGCTACTATCTGGCTTTGTTTATATTGTAGGCCCCCCTGGTCTCAAGTTTAACGTGTAAGTAGAGTGGACCATCCTGTAATCCACTGCTATATCATGTCCACAAAGGTTTTGTGGCAAATTTTTAAAAAGCACCCACATCGGAATCAAAAATTGGGGACAACATTAGAAGACTCCACGTATTACCACTGACCAACATTACAAAGACGGATTTGGCTCACTGACACTCTAAATGAGACTACCAATGCTGAGAGCTGTCTAACCCACAAGAAAGGTAGTCAGTGACTACAGACATAGGGAGGGCTTCCCACATATAGGAGAATGTTGTGCCCCTCCGCAATCACAGCCACACATTGCAGTGAACCAGATGCACACTAGAAGTTTAGTCACTGACTACTTGAATGATCAAGTTGAGGTGACATCTAGCAACTTGCAGAGAACGTTCTGTTCCTTCTGATCCAGAACTCCATGACAACTTCTCCTGGTCATGAATTATCACTGCAGAATTTCCCTCCAGATGTCTTCCAATCCATAGAGCAGATTTCGATACTAAAATACAACTAAAATGCTACAGTCACTTATAGTTGTTGTAGTGTCCCCTGGATTACAATTATCCCATACAATAAATGAAATCCCTCCAGCCCTTGAATTATGTATGCAATGTAAACTCCGCCTCAGTCCCATTTCATATTTTTCAATATAACACTCCCCCTGCCCCAAAACAATATCAATTTCCATCCTCTCATAGTTTTATACAAAATGACCACCCCAGACCACCTTCACACCTTACCCAGTGGTGTGCTGTAGTAAGACGACTTATATAACATCTGTACCCCTATATATCAAAACTTAACTTTTTTATGCACCCAAGAATATTTTCCATGTGGAGATATCATTGACTGTGTTTAGCCACTGGACCACCTACGGTGGATCCCTCAAGCGCCAACAGTCTGGAATGCCGATACTGCCCACATTGATGAGGTGTCTAGTCTGTGACTTCTTAGATTTAGGAAAACAATGTTTCTGTGTGATGGAGAGAAGCTTGGGCAGGGCCGTCTGTCAGTTGGTGTCCTGTCTATGGGTCCCATATGGGAACTGGGAACAGCAGTGGTGGCAAAAGGCGGATCACAGGGGCACAGCTGGTGGCTGGTAATGTGGTGACCAACCTATTCATGGATGGTAAGTCCACTTTGCTCCAAACTTAGGGTTTCAGCATATTAATATATGCATGAGCACTCTTTCAACATGTCCACTTACATGTCCTGCTAGCCACGCCCCCTGTCAGTTATTTCCTGTACCCACTTCCCCACATCCGACCAAAACTGGTCTAGGGCACTTGGAGACCTGGTGAACCCCTTCCCGTCTTCTGTAACATTTAGCACATATTGCACTTTGATATTATATTTGCGTTTTATGCATCATCTCTTTCTGATGTATATTGGCCCACGACTGAGCACCGGAACGCCCCCTTCAGTGCAGAAATTGTTATCACATGATGTGTCTCGGATACTTCTTGAATACTTGTGCAAGCAGTTTCCGTATGAAAGTCCAACAGAAAACAGACACATGGGATTGAGTAATTATGGCCTATTGTCTTTTTTGGGTACATCTGTTTATGGTGTTATCGTATTTAGCGGTAATATGGAAAGTAGTAACTTCAGGTCCAGCACTTTCCATGACATAAATAGAGAAAGGTGGGTCTATAATGAACGAAGGTTAATATTAACATCCCTGTTCTGACACCTTCAATCCGTCCCTGTGAAGGAGTTGTCAGACAGCTAAACTCTTTTCCTATCAGTGCATTGAGCTGGACGCAGGGGGTCCTTATCAACTATTATTAATAGGATTAGGGTAAAACTAAAAGAAAATAATAGTATTCAGCACAAGGTGCACAGCATATCTGTCACAGTTCGTGAGGGATGAACCGTCTGAGAGTCTCTTTGGGAAAAGTCTGTGGACCCTCTGGGCCACTGCCGGGGAGGGTATGAGACCTGTGGTGGCAGCCAAGGTAACAAGTGCAGGAAACAGTCACAACCTGGGATTACAGCAGGAACGCAGAGGAAGGCTGGTAACGCTGGTACGGACTAAAGACACCACTGGGCTTGAACCCTGGAAGGCATGGCAGGAGTGCAAGATGGATGGAGGACAGGAGCACGGGAATGATCCACAGGACACAGACCACAGGATTCGGACCTCAGGATACAGACCAAAGGACATGGGCCACAGGATATGGACCACTGGACAGGGACCACAGGATACGGACCACCGGACACGGACCACTGGACACGGACCACAGGATATGGAACACCGGACACGGACCACAGGATACGGATCACCGGACACGGACCATGGGATATACACAGGAAAAGGTCCTCGGGATACACACAGGAACAAGGCTTTCATTTCAGTGGGAAGACTTGAAGATCCGGTGACGAATGAGGGGAGCCACCAGGTTATGTAGGAAACCCGAAAGTGACCAGCGCCAATGGGAAGGACGCTGGCCCTTTAAGTTCAGAGAAGTCCTTGCAGCGGGAGCACGTGTCCTGGAAGGTAGGGATCCAGAGCACAGTCAGGAGCCAGGAGAGGTAAGCCCGGCAGGGGGACGGGGACACAGCGAGGCACAGGTGAACCCCCTCTCTGCGACATGGATCACAGGGGCACTCGTGACAATATCTCAGTACATCACATTCTGTAAGGCACATGAATTATATAATAACTCACCGACTGTTCTATGATGAGGAGAACAACAGATAAACTAACTGTCTAAGAGAGAGACATTAGTGTGTTCTGCTTCTATGGAGCAAGATGGCTGCCGAAGAGGCATGGGGCCAGGCTAGAGAAAGGCATGATGGGAAACTAAGTAAGCCTAAATAGGAAAAGGTTAGTCTGCACCAAAACATTAGGCAGAATAAATGAGGCTGCAATACAAGAACTTATCAACAGGTGGAGCCGCTGGCAAAACCACTTAGGTATATGCCTGGGGATCTCTTCCTTATTGTTTGGGTTTGAATTACACTCTATTAGTGTAGGAAGGAGTAATGATGTCTGACCATAGAGATTCAATATGGTATCCTGTGGCTCGTCGCCAAGTTTCTTCGATCACTCTTGTACAAGTTTTAAGAGAGTAGGACGAACTAAGTCCTTTGATTTGAAAGATGTCAAAGAAGGCTGTGCTCTGGTCATCCAGGATGGCGTCCAGTTTAACTGCTCTTTCTCTGTGACCTGTAGGGTAAACTGTGACCAGACAGATCTTTGAGCAAGATTTGTTACTTAGACCTTCTCCACAAACTTGAGTACACAGGGGCGATATCTCAGGAGGTGTCTTTCCTCTCCAGGCCGTGCTCTAAAGTTTCATCTGAGGGTGAGGGCAAATGTGGTGCTGGTCCTGGGTGTAAAGCCGTATTTTGTCCTCGGCTGTTGCACTTGGAGCAAGAAATACTGGTTTTGTAATCTCTGGCTAAGTGAGATGTAGATGCACAACACCTATAGCATATGTCATTCTCTTTGAGGAAATTTCTAAAAAAAAATTCCTAAAAAAAAACACTTCTGCAGTGAGTGAGGCTTTTTATGTAAGGGGCACAACTTGTTTAGGTCTTTTGTTAATGTCCCTCTGGTTTCTGATGAATCGTCAGGAGATACATTTGTTTTGTGTACGCTGATAGATGTGCCTCTGGGGTTACGAATTAAAGCAGGATTACCTCTTCCTGGGTTGACTATGTCTATGGTGGAAAGGTCAAAACTAGGATCATTCCTGATCTTCGCCTGCTGACGTACGAAATCTACAAAAAAGAAGAATGGTGGGAAGAGTACATTGTGCCTTTGTACATTGTGTCTTCGCTTGTACTTCATCCATTTCTCCTGCAAACTGTAAGGTAGCTTCTGCACTATGAATTTGATGCCTCTAGCTTCATCTCAGGATGTGAGGCCTAGCAGGTCTCCTTCAGACTTGGCAACTTGTAGTTCTGTCCAGAGGTCGCTCAATTCTCTTAGTTTGAGAAATCTTATGTTTGAGATTTTAGGAAAGTCCTGTAACCTGTTAAAGAGGGATTCTTCTATTATCTCTGAGGAGCTGTTGCACTCATTGAGCCTCTCCATAACATGTCCAAGCCTCTGCTCGGGTAGTTGATGCTAATATGTTTGATGCGTTTTGGGTGTTCTGTCGACTCGTCTCCTAGTCACTTGACTAACTGGTCAATCTCTTCGCTTGAAGAGGTCAAGGCCTGTTGTGGCATTTCTTAAAGAAGCTCTCCATGCTCTGTAACTTTCAGGGTGGTCGTTAAATTTCGAGAGACCTTTGGTGAGCAGATCACAGCGTGCAAAGAAAGATGGTAGAAGAATAAAAAAAAAACAATGATCCAGCACATGTGGTTAAGGGTGTTCCGAATTTTTGGCTCCAAAGTATACAGTACAACATCACATAGACCAAAGCATTGCACACATATTGTGGGCTAAACATTTTAGCCTACGCATTTTGAATGTGTTAAACGCTCTTAATCATGGTTACCACATATCTGAGGGAAAATAGCTATAAAGTATTCACGTATAGAAAACACGTCAGTGGGGAAGGGGGGGGACAAAAAGGTACACCCTCCACAATGACGTGCAACAATTGAAATATTGAGCCACCGCTCAGGTATGTTGTATAATAATGTTTAAAAACGTAAGGGAAGAAAGGTAGGAAGTTGAAATAAAGGAAAGCATATAATTAATTCAATCTCATGGGGGTGAGGAAAACTATAATTCATTGCTAAACACAAGCACCAAATCTGTGTTTTACACTATTAGTGAAACGGGATCTTGTGTATTGTGGCTCACCTATTAAGTGCCATAGGAATAATCCAGAGAGTCAATTGCTAATGCCTAAATGGGATTGCAAGTGTTGCAAATTAGAGACCCGTTCAGATTGGTATTGGAGCATAGTGTATGGCCATACCCAGTGGCGTAACTAGAAGTTGATGGGCCCCAGTGCAAAGTCTGTGCCAGGCCCTGACTATAATGTATGGTTTATAGTAACAGTCTTCTCATATGGGAAAGTGACTCCATAAGGGCCCCCTAAACCCCTTTGGCCCGGGTGCCATCGCAGCCTCTGCACCACTATGCTCCGATTTAACACGTTGGTCACGTGGAGGTATGAGCTGCCGGAGTGAAAGTCTTCCAAAAATTTACCATATATACTCGTGTATAAGCCGAGTTTTTCAGCACAAAACATGTGCTGAAAAACGTCCCCTCGGCTTATACACGAGTCTATTACAAAAAAAAATTACCCACTTAAAAAAAATAAACTTAAATACTCACCCTCCGATGTCAGCGCGGCTCCCCGATGTCGGCGCGGCTTACCGATGTCCCCGATGTCAGCGTGTTCCGTCTTCTTTCTTCTCCGTGGCTCCTCTTCTCTCTTCTTTCTTCTGTGATGGACGCGGCCATGTTTTCTTCGTGGCCGCGCATACTATGACGTCAGCAGCGGCCGTGTCGTAGTATGCGCCTGCTAGAAGAAAACATGGCCGCGTCCATGCCGGAAGAAAGAAGAGAGAAGAGGAGCCGCGGAGAAGAAAGAAGACGGGACGCGCTGACATCGGGGACATCGGTGAGTCGCGCTGACATCGGAGGGTGAGTATATAAGTTTATTTTTTTGAGGGCCGTGGGGGCAGGCTGGCTGTATACTACTAGGGGCTTGCTGTATACTACCATGGGCTTGCTGTATACTACCAGGGGCTGCTGTATACTACCAGGGGCTGCTGTATACTGCTAGGGGCTTGCTGTATACTGCTAGGGGCTTGCTGTATACTACTAGGGGTTGGTGTATACAACTATGGGCTGCTGTATACAACTAGGGGCTGCTGTATACTACTAGGGGCTTGCTGTATACTACTAGGGGTTTGCTGTATACTACTAGGGGCTTGCTGTATACTACATGGGGGCTGCTGTAAACTACATGGGGGCTGCTTTATACTACATGGGGGCTGCTGTATACTACTAGGGGCTTGCTGTATACTACTAGGGGCTGCTATATACTACATGGGGGCTGGCAGGCTGTATACTACTGGGGGCTGGCAGACGTATATCGGCCGTATATACGTCGGCCGTATATACGTCCCCCATACTGTAGTGTGAATGCAGCCTTACACTGTTTTTGTTTTTTTCCAATTTTTGATATTTCTTAGTAGGTAGTCTAGACAAGCAGTATTAATGCCTTCATCAACCTGAGTTGGCGCCAATTATTCCTTGTATAGATGGATGGACGCCATCTGGGACTAGTGCACTTTTATCTTTTGAATTTAGCTTGATAAAGAGGACAATGAATAGTCCCAGAAACTCGTAGCATTAGGATTTTGTTTTTATACTTTTGTTTAAATACTATTTTATTATAAATAAAAAAGAGTTAGATCATACATCTTAGTGTGCAAACTGACCAGAAGGTCCGGAACATGAGGAGCGCTCTGGATCTCCACAAGTAACCCGTAACCATTTGGCCCCTCATAGAGTGATCTGTAGAGTGCAGCCGACCCAGGCTGGCGAAACTCTCCATAGATATGTCTTTTGGGAGAGGTGTTTAAGGAGGTGCACATTGTCATATCCTCTGGGTTAGGGTTATTCAGTTGTGGTCTTCTAGTTGGACTTAATGGAGTTTTTGAAACACTAGGTAATATTGAAGTAGTGGGTCTAGTACTAATGGGTGGAGTAGGTCCTACGAAAGTGTTGTTACGGAGAGTGTGGGGTTGGATCTTGTGTTTTTACGCCTAGCTGCCTAGAAGAGCGGGGATCTGGGGTGTGGGGTTAGATCATTTGTTCCAAGTAGATAGCCACCTGCTGCTGTAGGTTCTGTTTCATGTAAAGCTACTACTGCCCAGTTTCTTTTGTCGGTAAGTAGAGGAAAGCTCGTCAGTGACTGGAGGCTCAAGTTGCTGCTGCTAATGAGTGATGATGATAAAGCGTCTTTTCTCTTTAAATGCTGCCAGCAAACCCATGGCTCTTAAAATGTGTCCGCCCCCCATTTTTCCTTGGATCTTGTCTCTAGTGGCTTTGTCTGCAGCATGTAAGGGATGGCACCCAGTATCAGTGCTAGCAGTGCTGCCCCTGACCAGGTGTAAAAATGAGATTAGATCTGATTGCAACTTTTGGAGTTGCAAATTCACTAGAGACCAAACACCACATGTGTCAATAAAAAAATCGCTAAGATGCACCTGACCAGCAGAAAAGCCAAAACAAAAAAAAAAGACGGACAAAGCCAGAGATTGGGGCTAGACGTGTGCCCAAATGTCTCACAGAGGCCCAAACACACTGTCCAGCAAACACCTGTCCTACTGATGCACATTTCAATAGCTTTCTCAAGAGTTCCCAATCAATTTGTTGTATCCAATAACAATTATGAATTTTAATATACATGAACTAATATGGGTTTTTTTCCTCTCATTTTCATTTTTGATTTGCTAAAAATAGCCAATCACAGCACAGCTTTTATTGATAGAATCATGTGTGAAATGAAAGCCAGAGCACAGACTTAGGCTGCATTCACACTAGAGTATGGGGGACGTATATACGGCCGACGTATATGCGGACGATATACGTCCCCCATACACTTCTATCGGTTTGCGGCGCCCCAAGGGAGCGGTACATACCGCTCCGTAGCCCGGGAAAAGATAGGACATGTCCTATCTTTTCCCGTATTACGGCACCGCGGCCATACATCGCTATGGAGAGGGGCGGTGGTGAGCTGCGCTCACCTCATCCTCCTCTCCCCGCGCTGCCGCGTGCCCGCCGTGGTACGGTGCGGCGGGCACACGGCAGTGTGCATGTAGCCTAAGTGAAGTCAGCAGGGTCCTGCCATGAGTAGAAAGACAAAATTACATCTGCAGATATTCTACGGCCATTACGGACCATGTGCAGCTGGACTAAAGAAATATTATAGTTACAGGTTCTGCCATCATCGCACTTACTGTACCTTGCAGATTCATCGTAAATGAGATCCAATATTTTGGTAAATAAAAATAATTTTTTACATCTTTACAGGATTATACGTAGCTTCCATGGCTGTCCGAGGGTGTGGAACGAAATCCTTCTGCGATCTTGGCAAGCAGTACCTACCTAGTTTATCACTGGACTTTAACTTTCAATGCTCAAGCTCGAAGCCAACAACAGTGGGGACAACAATGGGGACAACAATGGGGAGAACAATACAGGCAACAACCAATGGTGGGAACCATGGCACCCATAAAGTCTTCCTCACATCTGCCACTGTTTGCCTTCTTCTCCTGAGATTCTTCTTCTGACAGTAGGATGAGTGAGCCTGAGGAATATGACAGAATGTTCGCAGATTAAATATTATATCCATTCATTCCCTCATTGCTGAAAAATATCTAATCCCAGGTCTAAAACGATCGTCTACAGAGTCTTTACTTTTCATGTACTTTATTAATTTGTATCTTTACAAACTGCTTTCAAATAATAAATGTGAAGTAAATTTTGAAAATATTGCAAAAACTTCCACACAAATAACAATGGATCCTTCATATCGATGGTCAAATGGGTCCCACCGAGGGGGCAGGGAGGTCCCAGGCTACCTGAGTAGTGTAGATTTGTACCGTGTTAGCCATGGAGAGCAGAAGAAGAGTGAAGAAATCAGGAATATCTTTTTGAGACTAACTGAGTATATTTGATGGTGGAGCTTCCGAGAATACTAGTTCTCTTCGTCAGACATGATGTTGTGCGTGAAACAAAAAATTCACAGCATATTATACACACTGAACACTGATCATCAAAGGATATTAAAAAAACTCTCTAAAACAACAGATTGATAAATACAGGGACATCTTATTTACAACAGGACGGCAGTAAAAACATTAAAAACCTGTGAGGCGAGACACGAGAGACATTTTAAGACACAGAGGGAAAGGAAAGAATGGAAGTATAAATTAATAAGGAGATTCAACACCTTACAAAGTGGTCTTAACATTCATTCAGCTTCATGACCTCTGACCTCTGACCTGGAGGCCACAAGCAGATACGAGCCAGGGCTCTTGTGTCTCGCCTCACAGGTTTTTAATGCTTTTATTGCCGTCCTTTCGTACATAAGATGTCCCTGTATTTATCAATCTGTTGTTTTAGAGGTTTTTTTTTTTTTTTATATCCTTTGATGATCACTGTCAGGTGCATAAAATGATGTGAATTTTCTGTTTCATGTATAACATCATGTCTGACGAAGAGAACTAGTATTCTCGAAAGCTCACCATCAAATATACTCATAGACACACAACACATCTTATCCTGATTCCACATAGTCAGGATTCTGCATGAACTATATCTTAGGATCATATCTTGTAGGATCAGCACCAGGTGATAGTAGAAGGAGCACAGATGTAGAGTTTTGACTACATTTAGGTCCCTTGTCCACGAAAGGTTGTAATTTTCGGTTCCTGAACTCACTCAGAGAACTATGATCATGCGTGAAACTCAACCGTTAAAGTTAATGGGGTGGTAACAAAAAGAAACAAACAGCACTTGGATGTCATCTTGGTGCGGTTCTATGTGTTGCTAGAAGACGCTGGACATGTAGTTGCTCAGAACTATGAAAGTTTTAAGTGAAAATATGACTCTTGGGTGACTTTTGGACTACAAAAAGAGATAGCACTGAGATCAGGGCTGATTCTAGTATTTTTGCTGCCGGAGGTGAAAATTGAAAAGCTGCCCCACCGCCCTCCCACAGCACCCAATGATGCTACCTTACACACTAGTAGTCAGTCATTAGAGACAGACATTAGTGACATCTCGTACTTGATCTGCTCCATCAGAAAGAGGACTTCTTAATGATTTTCCCAGGCCATGGTTTATCTCTGGTGAATTCACAGTCAAATATCTTAAACTCCATATAGCACAACACCACACTCTCAAATTTACACTTTGTTCTCTCATTTTGATACATTTCTATTGAATTCCTGTTTGTCTTCCCCCTTGACAGTTCTATGCGAATGTTCAGCTATAGAAAAAATCATTGGAGTGAATAGAGATGAGCGAGTATACTCGTCCGAGCTTGATGCTCGTTGGAGTATTAGCGTATTTGAAACGGCTCGTTGCTCGGACGAGTATCTCGCCGGCTCGAGATCGAGCATTTACTTAAAAAAACACAGTGAAGAACAGTGAAGAATACAATGAAAACAGTGAACACATAATCATTTAAGTGAAGAACACAGTGAAGAACACTTTGCAGATGTTCGCGTACATCTGGTAACTTATCCGAAGACACGCGTGCAGAACGGTGTTCTCCACAATAGTATGTGAAGAACAATATGTGTGAAGAACACATTGCAGATGTATGGAAACATCTGCAATGTGTTCTTCAGTGTTCTTTCAACGTGTTCTTTCAATGAAAAATGCTCGAGTCTCCCATTGACTTCAATGGGGCTTGTTATTCGATACGAGCACTCGAGCATCGGGAAAAGTTCGTCCCGAGTAACGAGCACTCAAGCATTTTAGTGCTCGCTCATCTCTAGCGGTGAATGTATATAATTATCTGTGGAAATAAACACAAACCGTGTGAACAGTGGGATCATGTATTGTATTAAATATCTGTGATAAATTGCTTTATCGCATTAATTATAATAAATAGCGCCACCAGTGGTGGATTAAAGCTACTATCTGGCTTTGTTTATATTGTAGGCCCCCCTGGTCTCAAGTTTAACGTGTAAGTAGAGTGGACCATCCTGTAATCCACTGCTATATCATGTCCACAAAGGTTTTGTGGCAAATTTTTAAAAAGCACCCACATCGGAATCAAAAATTGGGGACAACATTAGAAGACTCCACGTATTACCACTGACCAACATTACAAAGACGGATTTGGCTCACTGACACTCTAAATGAGACTACCAATGCTGAGAGCTGTCTAACCCACAAGAAAGGTAGTCAGTGACTACAGACATAGGGAGGGCTTCCCACATATAGGAGAATGTTGTGCCCCTCCGCAATCACAGCCACACATTGCAGTGAACCATATGCACACTAGAAGTTTAGTCACTGACTACTTGAATGATCAAGTTGAGGTGACATCTAGCAACTTGCAGAGAACGTTCTGTTCCTTCTGATCCAGAACTCCATGACAACTTCTCCTGGTCATGAATTATCACTGCAGAATTTCCCTCCAGATGTCTTCCAATCCATAGAGCAGATTTCGATACTAAAATACAACTAAAATGCTACAGTCACTTATAGTTGTTGTAGTGTCCCCTGGATTACAATTATCCCATACAATAAATGAAATCCCTCCAGCCCTTGAATTATGTATGCAATGTAAACTCCGCCTCAGTCCCATTTCATATTTTTCAATATAACACTCCCCCTGCCCCAAAACAATATCAATTTCCATCCTCTCATAGTTTTATACAAAATGACCACCCCAGACCACCTTCACACCTTACCCAGTGGTGTGCTGTAGTAAGACGACTTATATAACATCTGTACCCCTATATATCAAAACTTAACTTTTTTATGCACCCAAGAATATTTTCCATGTGGAGATATCATTGACTGTGTTTAGCCACTGGACCACCTACGGTGGATCCCTCAAGCGCCAACAGTCTGGAATGCCGATACTGCCCACATTGATGAGGTGTCTAGTCTGTGACTTCTTAGATTTAGGAAAACAATGTTTCTGTGTGATGGAGAGAAGCTTGGGCAGGGCCGTCTGTCAGTTGGTGTCCTGTCTATGGGTCCCATATGGGAACTGGGAACAGCAGTGGTGGCAAAAGGCGGATCACAGGGGCACAGCTGGTGGCTGGTAATGTGGTGACCAACCTATTCATGGATGGTAAGTCCACTTTGCTCCAAACTTAGGGTTTCAGCATATTAATATATGCATGAGCACTCTTTCAACATGTCCACTTACATGTCCTGCTAGCCACGCCCCCTGTCAGTTATTTCCTGTACCCACTTCCCCACATCCGACCAAAACTGGTCTAGGGCACTTGGAGACCTGGTGAACCCCTTCCCGTCTTCTGTAACATTTAGCACATATTGCACTTTGATATTATATTTGCGTTTTATGCATCATCTCTTTCTGATGTATATTGGCCCACGACTGAGCACCGGAACGCCCCCTTCAGTGCAGAAATTGTTATCACATGATGTGTCTCGGATACTTCTTGAATACTTGTGCAAGCAGTTTCCGTATGAAAGTCCAACAGAAAACAGACACATGGGATTGAGTAATTATGGCCTATTGTCTTTTTTGGGTACATCTGTTTATGGTGTTATCGTATTTAGCGGTAATATGGAAAGTAGTAACTTCAGGTCCAGCACTTTCCATGACATAAATAGAGAAAGGTGGGTCTATAATGAACGAAGGTTAATATTAACATCCCTGTTCTGACACCTTCAATCCGTCCCTGTGAAGGAGTTGTCAGACAGCTAAACTCTTTTCCTATCAGTGCATTGAGCTGGACGCAGGGGGTCCTTATCAACTATTATTAATAGGATTAGGGTAAAACTAAAAGAAAATAATAGTATTCAGCACAAGGTGCACAGCATATCTGTCACAGTTCGTGAGGGATGAACCGTCTGAGAGTCTCTTTGGGAAAAGTCTGTGGACCCTCTGGGCCACTGCCGGGGAGGGTATGAGACCTGTGGTGGCAGCCAAGGTAACAAGTGCAGGAAACAGTCACAACCTGGGATTACAGCAGGAACGCAGAGGAAGGCTGGTAACGCTGGTACGGACTAAAGACACCACTGGGCTTGAACCCTGGAAGGCATGGCAGGAGTGCAAGATGGATGGAGGACAGGAGCACGGGAATGATCCACAGGACACAGACCACAGGATTCGGACCTCAGGATACAGACCAAAGGACATGGGCCACAGGATATGGACCACTGGACAGGGACCACAGGATACGGACCACCGGACACGGACCACTGGACACGGACCACAGGATATGGAACACCGGACACGGACCACAGGATACGGATCACCGGACACGGACCATGGGATATACACAGGAAAAGGTCCTCGGGATACACACAGGAACAAGGCTTTCATTTCAGTGGGAAGACTTGAAGATCCGGTGACGAATGAGGGGAGCCACCAGGTTATGTAGGAAACCCGAAAGTGACCAGCGCCAATGGGAAGGACGCTGGCCCTTTAAGTTCAGAGAAGTCCTTGCAGCGGGAGCACGTGTCCTGGAAGGTAGGGATCCAGAGCACAGTCAGGAGCCAGGAGAGGTAAGCCCGGCAGGGGGACGGGGACACAGCGAGGCACAGGTGAACCCCCTCTCTGCGACATGGATCACAGGGGCACTCGTGACAATATCTCAGTACATCACATTCTGTAAGGCACATGAATTATATAATAACTCACCGACTGTTCTATGATGAGGAGAACAACAGATAAACTAACTGTCTAAGAGAGAGACATTAGTGTGTTCTGCTTCTATGGAGCAAGATGGCTGCCGAAGAGGCATGGGGCCAGGCTAGAGAAAGGCATGATGGGAAACTAAGTAAGCCTAAATAGGAAAAGGTTAGTCTGCACCAAAACATTAGGCAGAATAAATGAGGCTGCAATACAAGAACTTATCAACAGGTGGAGCCGCTGGCAAAACCACTTAGGTATATGCCTGGGGATCTCTTCCTTATTGTTTGGGTTTGAATTACACTCTATTAGTGTAGGAAGGAGTAATGATGTCTGACCATAGAGATTCAATATGGTATCCTGTGGCTCGTCGCCAAGTTTCTTCGATCACTCTTGTACAAGTTTTAAGAGAGTAGGACGAACTAAGTCCTTTGATTTGAAAGATGTCAAAGAAGGCTGTGCTCTGGTCATCCAGGATGGCGTCCAGTTTAACTGCTCTTTCTCTGTGACCTGTAGGGTAAACTGTGACCAGACAGATCTTTGAGCAAGATTTGTTACTTAGACCTTCTCCACAAACTTGAGTACACAGGGGCGATATCTCAGGAGGTGTCTTTCCTCTCCAGGCCGTGCTCTAAAGTTTCATCTGAGGGTGAGGGCAAATGTGGTGCTGGTCCTGGGTGTAAAGCCGTATTTTGTCCTCGGCTGTTGCACTTGGAGCAAGAAATACTGGTTTTGTAATCTCTGGCTAAGTGAGATGTAGATGCACAACACCTATAGCATATGTCATTCTCTTTGAGGAAATTTCTAAAAAAAAATTCCTAAAAAAAAACACTTCTGCAGTGAGTGAGGCTTTTTATGTAAGGGGCACAACTTGTTTAGGTCTTTTGTTAATGTCCCTCTGGTTTCTGATGAATCGTCAGGAGATACATTTGTTTTGTGTACGCTGATAGATGTGCCTCTGGGGTTACGAATTAAAGCAGGATTACCTCTTCCTGGGTTGACTATGTCTATGGTGGAAAGGTCAAAACTAGGATCATTCCTGATCTTCGCCTGCTGACGTACGAAATCTACAAAAAAGAAGAATGGTGGGAAGAGTACATTGTGCCTTTGTACATTGTGTCTTCGCTTGTACTTCATCCATTTCTCCTGCAAACTGTAAGGTAGCTTCTGCACTATGAATTTGATGCCTCTAGCTTCATCTCAGGATGTGAGGCCTAGCAGGTCTCCTTCAGACTTGGCAACTTGTAGTTCTGTCCAGAGGTCGCTCAATTCTCTTAGTTTGAGAAATCTTATGTTTGAGATTTTAGGAAAGTCCTGTAACCTGTTAAAGAGGGATTCTTCTATTATCTCTGAGGAGCTGTTGCACTCATTGAGCCTCTCCATAACATGTCCAAGCCTCTGCTCGGGTAGTTGATGCTAATATGTTTGATGCGTTTTGGGTGTTCTGTCGACTCGTCTCCTAGTCACTTGACTAACTGGTCAATCTCTTCGCTTGAAGAGGTCAAGGCCTGTTGTGGCATTTCTTAAAGAAGCTCTCCATGCTCTGTAACTTTCAGGGTGGTCGTTAAATTTCGAGAGACCTTTGGTGAGCAGATCACAGCGTGCAAAGAAAGATGGTAGAAGAATAAAAAAAAAACAATGATCCAGCACATGTGGTTAAGGGTGTTCCGAATTTTTGGCTCCAAAGTATACAGTACAACATCACATAGACCAAAGCATTGCACACATATTGTGGGCTAAACATTTTAGCCTACGCATTTTGAATGTGTTAAACGCTCTTAATCATGGTTACCACATATCTGAGGGAAAATAGCTATAAAGTATTCACGTATAGAAAACACGTCAGTGGGGAAGGGGGGGGACAAAAAGGTACACCCTCCACAATGACGTGCAACAATTGAAATATTGAGCCACCGCTCAGGTATGTTGTATAATAATGTTTAAAAACGTAAGGGAAGAAAGGTAGGAAGTTGAAATAAAGGAAAGCATATAATTAATTCAATCTCATGGGGGTGAGGAAAACTATAATTCATTGCTAAACACAAGCACCAAATCTGTGTTTTACACTATTAGTGAAACGGGATCTTGTGTATTGTGGCTCACCTATTAAGTGCCATAGGAATAATCCAGAGAGTCAATTGCTAATGCCTAAATGGGATTGCAAGTGTTGCAAATTAGAGACCCGTTCAGATTGGTATTGGAGCATAGTGTATGGCCATACCCAGTGGCGTAACTAGAAGTTGATGGGCCCCAGTGCAAAGTCTGTGCCAGGCCCTGACTATAATGTATGGTTTATAGTAACAGTCTTCTCATATGGGAAAGTGACTCCATAAGGGCCCCCTAAACCCCTTTGGCCCGGGTGCCATCGCAGCCTCTGCACCACTATGCTCCGATTTAACACGTTGGTCACGTGGAGGTATGAGCTGCCGGAGTGAAAGTCTTCCAAAAATTTACCATATATACTCGTGTATAAGCCGAGTTTTTCAGCACAAAACATGTGCTGAAAAACGTCCCCTCGGCTTATACACGAGTCTATTACAAAAAAAAATTACCCACTTAAAAAAAATAAACTTAAATACTCACCCTCCGATGTCAGCGCGGCTCCCCGATGTCGGCGCGGCTTACCGATGTCCCCGATGTCAGCGTGTTCCGTCTTCTTTCTTCTCCGTGGCTCCTCTTCTCTCTTCTTTCTTCTGTGATGGACGCGGCCATGTTTTCTTCGTGGCCGCGCATACTATGACGTCAGCAGCGGCCGTGTCGTAGTATGCGCCTGCTAGAAGAAAACATGGCCGCGTCCATGCCGGAAGAAAGAAGAGAGAAGAGGAGCCGCGGAGAAGAAAGAAGACGGGACGCGCTGACATCGGGGACATCGGTGAGTCGCGCTGACATCGGAGGGTGAGTATATAAGTTTATTTTTTTGAGGGCCGTGGGGGCAGGCTGGCTGTATACTACTAGGGGCTTGCTGTATACTACCATGGGCTTGCTGTATACTACCAGGGGCTGCTGTATACTACCAGGGGCTGCTGTATACTGCTAGGGGCTTGCTGTATACTGCTAGGGGCTTGCTGTATACTACTAGGGGTTGGTGTATACAACTATGGGCTGCTGTATACAACTAGGGGCTGCTGTATACTACTAGGGGCTTGCTGTATACTACTAGGGGTTTGCTGTATACTACTAGGGGCTTGCTGTATACTACATGGGGGCTGCTGTAAACTACATGGGGGCTGCTTTATACTACATGGGGGCTGCTGTATACTACTAGGGGCTTGCTGTATACTACTAGGGGCTGCTATATACTACATGGGGGCTGGCAGGCTGTATACTACTGGGGGCTGGCAGGCGCAGCTGAGTACAAGATAGCCGCAAGAACACCTGAAACAGCCAAATGAGTGTAGCAATTACCACAAAGAAGAGGACAACGGCAAAACTAATTCCGCAATCGTCTTTGGGCTGCAGCAAAGAAGACATGATGAGTTTTTAACTTCAGATACAAGATATATAGATATATTTAAGAAAATGAAAAAGTTAAAGTTTTAAAAACAATAGCAATTATGTCTTTTGATGTGGCAACAATCACCATTCTTAGGATTACTAAAGTAAGCATCCTAGTGGTAGCCCATTTTTGATAACTGCTAGCTTTATCGGAACCCTCCAAAAAGCTAGCGACACTGCCGCATAGTGACGTAGAAATGAGCAAGAGGGGCAGTCCTGGGAAGAAGCAGCAACTAGGACCGCCCTCATGAATACGCGGATCGGGACCGCGCTCAAAGTGCAGTTGTCCTGCTAGCTTTATCGGAGAGTTCCATAAAGCTAAAGTTTATCACTATTAAAATGGGATAGCGCTAGAGACTGCTTACTTTAGCTGAAGGAATATGAGGAAAAAAATTTAAATCAGGCTAAAGCTCCTATGCGGCTTAATTTAGTTACCGTATATACTCGTGAGTAAGCCGAGTTTTCATCACAAAAAATGTGCTGAAAACGTCCCATCTCTTATACACGAGTCTATTATAAAAAAATTACCCAGTTAAAAAAAATAAACTTAATACTCACCCTCCGATGTCAGTGCGGCTCCCCGACGTCGGCGCGGCTTACCGATGTCAGCGCGCCCCGTCTTCTTTCTTCTCCGCGATCTCATTCTCTCTTCCGGTATGGACGGCCGCGGCATACTATGACGTCAGCAGCGGCCGCGTCATAGTATGCACCTGCTAGAAGCAAACATGGCCGCGTCCATGCGAGAAGAAAGAAGAGAGAAGAGTGAGCCGCGGAGAAGAAAGAAGACGGGGCGCGCTGACATCGGGGACTCGGTAAGCCGCGCTGACATCGGAGGGTGAGTATTTAAGTTTATTTTTTTAAGGTCCTGTGTCGGGCTGCTGAAATACGGGGCTGGGCTGTATACTACTGGGGGTGGCCGGCTGTTACTACTGGGGGCTGTCAGGCATGCTATACTACGGGGTGGGGCTGTCACGGCGTTAAATATGGGGGCTGTCAGGCTGATTACACTTGGGGGCTGGGCAGGGCTGTATACTACTGGTGGGGGGGGGGGTTGGACCCAATGCATTGCCCACCTGGCTTATACTCGAGTCAGTAGTTGTTCCCAGTTTGTGGGTAAAATAGGGGTCTCTGCTTATACTCGGGTTGGCTTATACTCGAGTATACACGGTACCACTAGAGATGAGAGAGTATACTTGTCCGAGTATACTGCTCGGTCGAGTATTGGCATACTCGGACCGGCTCGTTACTCGGACGAGTATCTCGGCTGCTCGAAATCGAGCATTAAATTAATAAAATAAAGTGAAGAAAAGAATTTTTATTGCAAAATAAAATATTCCACATGTTTCCAGATGTTTTAATTGTTAGAATACATTGAAAAAACACTATTCTTTCCAGGTGTTCGCGCTTGTCTCCCGCTAAGTTCGGAGATGTTTGGAACATCTGGAATGTGAAGAATATTGTTCTTTCAATGTGTTCATTACAGGTGTTCGCGCGTGTCTTCCGATAATGTCGGAGATGTGCGCGCACATCTGCAAAGTGAAGAATAGAATAAAAACATTAAAAACAGTGAAAACACGAACATTTAAGTGCAGAACACATTGAAAGAACACTATTCTTCACATCCAGATGTTCGGCGCACATCTCCTAACTTAGCGGGAGACACGCGTGAACACCTGTAAAGTGAAGAATAGTGTTTTTTCAATGTATTCTAACAATTAAAACATCTGGAAACATGTGGAATATTTTATTATGCACTGTTCTTTTAATGTTCTATTTTATTAAAAAAATGCTCGGGTCTCCCATTGACTTTAATAAGGCTCGTTATTCGGTACGAGCACTCGAGCATCGGGAAAAGTTTCGTAACTGAATAGAATGGACACCGCCCATTTTAGTGCTTGGCTCATCGCTAGTTTACTACCTTCGTTAGCCTAATAAAAGCCATGTTTTTTTTTTTTTTGAAAATCAGCAATATCAAGACGTAGTATTAGTTCAGCAAACTTAAGGCAATAGATATATACCAAAGTGCCGTCCTAGAGATATCAACAAATGTGGGAACAAAGGTATCTGGTGTGTGACATGGGACTAAGATAAAAGGGGCTACTACCTTCTCATCTGTTTCACTGGATGAAACCTTTTTCGATCAAATAATTATACCTGGCGTCGGATTTGAATATTACGTATATAAACCGTGTCGGTGTTCAAAGTAGTCATGAATGGCCCACGAGACCAATGCAATAGATAAGCTTCTCAAGCAACGCGGTATTTCACGACCATTAATACTAGAACATGGATTTTAAAAAATAAACAGTGAGCGCATAGAACGGTTCGAATTAAAATCAAAAAACAAAAAAAAAAAGAGTCCTATTGGATTTTTAAACTTAACACTCTATATCCAAATGCTTGGTTTTTTATTTGTTTATGCCTGATGAAGGCTAATTTTCTGAGTTTACACAAATCCTATTTAAAAAGAGATGAACCTATACCAGACAGTAATAGGCATGTGCCATATATAGAAGGGGCACAGTAATGTTATACAACCATACTGAAAAAGGAAGGAAAATGAGCACCAATGGTAATAGTAAAACCACAATTTTATTAGGTATAATTAAAAAGATAACATGTAACAAGACAGAGTGATTACGCAGCAAGCATATGTGGGTGCTGAGCAGCAGGAAACGTTCAGTGTGCTATAAGATTACAGGCAGTCCCCGGGTTACATACAAGATAGGGTCTGTAGGTTTGTTCTTAAGTTGAGTTTGTATGCAAGTCGGAACCGTATACTTTATTATTGTAACCCTAGTCAAAAATTTTTTGTTCTCTGTGACAATTGGATTTTAAAAATGTTGGGTGGTCATAAGAACCAGGATAAACAATAAATCTTAATTACAGACACCATTGATAACTGTTAAAGCTGTTTATTGTAGCCTAGGACTAAAGTACAGTAAATTACTAAAATCCAGAGGTCCGTTTGTAACTAGGGGTCGTATGTAAGTCAGGTGTTCTTAAGTAGGGGACCGCCTGTATAGATATATAATAAGCAAAGTGCCAAAGTGCATAGAACTGAACATACAATAAAAAAAGTATTATTGCATCACAAGTATAAGTGGTACACAGACAGCCATAAAGCATAGTGGTAATACCTTGGATCCAGTGACAGTAAGGTGCACAGTAGGGCCACTGCTCAGTACCTCCCCGACACTTGTTTTGTCCTCTCAGTACTTGCTGCGTAATCACTCTGTCTTGTTACATGTTACCTTTTTAATTATACCTAATAAAATTGTGGTTTTACTATTACCATTCTATTACCATTGGTGCTCATTTTCCTTCCTTTTTCAGTATTGCTAATTTTCTGAGTTTAGCTTGATGAAGGCCAAAACTTAGTTTCTGAGTTTTATGGCATAAAAACGTACTCCACTTTGATAGCGCTTTCTGTGGATTTCTCTCTGCCCTACTATTTCTCTGCCCCTGGAGGATTTCTTATCCACTGATGGTAGAGTTCCTAGGTTTGTTTCATTTCTGATAACATATATGATATTTTTCATTTCAATAAAGCCATCTAGACCCCTCTTGAACTTCTCTAGTGTATCAACCATCACAACATCCAGTGGTAGCAAACTCCATAGTCTCACAGCTTTTGCAGTAAACAAACCCAGTCTATGGTGATGGCAAAACTGTCTTTACTTAAAGAGGACCTGTCACCCAAATTTTAGGCACTAGGAGCTGCTTACTAAAGTAAGCAGCTCCTAGTGCTTGAACAAACGCAGCAGTGTTAGAGTGATAGCGTTACCGCAAACCTCTGGTAATGCTATCAAACACTGCGGCAGGGTACAGTGTAATTGTTGGACAGCTCGCAAAGCTGTCCGACGTATTCATGAGGGAGCAGGGTTGGGGCGTGGCTAGGGGCGGTGACTCCGGCTGGCACGCGGCAGTCATTGCCGGCCTATGGCAGCACCTCGGACTGCCGCCCTCATGAATAGATCGGACCGCTTTGCGAGCTGTCTGATGATTACATTGTACCCCGACGCAGTGTTTGATAGCGTTACCAGAGGTTTCCGGTAACGCTATCACTCTAACACTGCGACGTTTGTTCAAGCACTAGGAGCTCCTTACTTTAGTAAGCAGCTCCTAGTGCCGCAAATGTGGGTTACAGGTCCTCTTTAAGGGAAAAAAATGATGTCCCCTTGTCACAGGTATACAAAAACAATTACAAAGATTTCTGTCCTAGATATCCAGTCTAAGAAAATAAATTTGAACATTGGCATTTGAACAATGAGCATGTGCACCACTTCTCCATACACACAAGGAACTTGGTACCTTATTTCTTGTGATCACTAATGATTCCTTTTGTGAGATGATCAAACATCAGGAACTAAAAGTCTAGACCTGACAGAGGGTAAATTATGTAAAAATGAATAATACCTAGGAAAACGTACCTTATAAAAAGACAGCTCTTTTGCATTCTCTCTGTGATCAATTTACTAGGGTCGATACAGCAGTATCTATGGTCACAATTGCCGCAACAAAAGGTACCATATTTACAATCAAACTTAGGACGCCAAAAGCCTCCATGATCATGGTATCCAATGCAGTCTTCATCCCCGGATACTAAAAAATATATTTAAAAAAAGCAGAAGACAAGTATTAATGAAGGTCTAATTTTCCAATAATCTCATTAAAGGAAGGATGAACACTAACTTGTTTTAGTTCATTAGCATTAAAGATCTCTGCTTAGGTGAATGTTAACATTTCTGGTTGCCTTCATTTATGCATGTTATATTGTACATGGCATAGATATGTTCTCAAGGCCTGTGCCAACTTTTTTCTTCTTCTCTGTTTATTGTATTTACAAAGAATCTAAAATCAATTTCACCAATATAGATGTATTTAAGATTTTCTATTCTTTGTTCCAGGCAGTTTGCATGGATGGCTATATACAGCTCAGTTTTCTCAGCTATTTAGGGAAGACGCAGGCAGCTGGTATTCAATCTGTAATGGAGTGGCCAGCCGAGTCACCAGATCTAAACCCCATTTTGCTGTTGTGGGGGCCGCTTCAATGTATGGTATGCAAATAGTGCCCATCAAGCCAATCCACCATGTGGGAGGGGCTTCTGGAAGCATGGGGTGACATTTCTCCAGATTACCTCAGCAAAATAACATCTAGAATGTCAAAGGACTGCAATGCTGTAATTACAGCAAAGGGAGCATTCTTTGATGAAATTATTATTTCTAGACTATATTTTCTATTCATTTTGTAACTCATTAGAAAAATAAAAGTATGTCTGGGTGATCCAAAACTTTTGAAAGTAGTGTATATCACAACCAGAAGAAAAAACTGGATAAAATAAGTAGTCTGAGCTTTTTGATACTGTAGCCTGCTGTGAAAAAAAGGAAAAAAAAGTATTCATACAGTGGAGGCCATATGGGGACTGGGGCCACTGTATAATCTGATTGTAGAGTAATGCATTTATAGTGGGTGGAAAAAACCGTATTTAGTCCTCACACAATTGTGCCAGGTCTCGTTTCCCACCGTAATGACTTCATAGGTAGACCCTTGCAGTGCACTGATGAGAGAAAAAGATTGAAACAACATCCAGTAATGAATCAACATGTCGGATTTTTTTAAAAGAATTTATTTACAAATTATGGTAAAACAATAAGTCTATTTGAATCAATAACAAGTGTTCCACCCCTGGCTTCACTACTTTTGTTATATATCCTTTGTGGGGCAATGAAAGAGGGAAAACTTTTTCTGTGGTCCAATCACAGAGTTGGCACACATTTGCTTTGCTTTGGAGTGTATGTTGGCGCCATTCTCCATGCCAGATCTCCTGATTGTTGTTTGGTCTTGCCGCTGCTCGGCAACACCCAAAGTTTTCTATGGGGTTAGATCTTTGAAACTGCAAGGTCAAATCTCCGGACCTTAAATTGGCTTCTACAAAGCCCACCTTTCTGCCCCGTGCGGTGTGCTTGAGTTCCATTCATCTGAAGTCCCACCAATTTCATCTAAATGTACCCTTGCTGATGAAAGGTTTGCACTCAAATCTCACAATCCATACATGGCCCATTCATTCTTTACGTACACTGATCATCATCTGCCTGGTCCCTTTGTGCAGAAAAACAAGCCCCCAGACCATGATTTTGCCACTCTTGCCCATGCTTCACATAGGTATGGTTTTGCTTTGATGCAACCAGCATTTAACCTCTCCTCGCACAAACCAAGATTTGTGTTTTTTACAGGCGCTCTACTTTGTGGTTTCATCAGAACCCTATGGCATTTCGCCAATATCTCTTCTGGACATCGAAATGCTCTCTAGCCAAGTTTTATGTACGGCTTAAAGAAACCTGCCCACTGTAAGTGGCAGTTTCCGATGTGAATACCGAGCACCAGCTCAGGTGATGCTGGTGCCGGTCTTATTTTATGTAGTGTTTATTAAAAAACCTGGTGTGCGTTCGCGGCTTTAAAACACTTTTTAAAACTTTATCCGCGCATGGAGGTACGCGCTCGCGCTACCATGCGTGCGCTGGCTCTGATAAAACTCAGAAGGCCCGGTCCTGGTCCGCGGAACCGGAAGGTTGGGGGACCTATGATTCTAAAAAGCATGGAAGGAAAAAAAACACACACACACACAATATAGATATATATATAATATATAATATTAATTACACCCCCAAAAAATAGAAAAGGTAGCAGGAAGATGCAGGAATGTAGTTATCAAGTCTACAGCGCCCTTGGGAAAAACACAAGTCCCACCTCCCTCATTGCATTTGAAAGACAGAGGAGGGGCAGGCATCATACAATAAACCGTAATTGGATAGGGGCTATCATAACTCGTAACCAAATGGAGCAGTGTGGGAGCCGCTTATCGAATACAGGTTACGATGTCGTCGGTTTGCGGGCATGCAAAAGACGGACGTATTCTGGCTACCTGACAGGAATTGGTTGTGTCATGGAACTGATCAGAGCAGCCATAAACCCGTCATATGACCTGAAGCAGCCACCTACCGTAGCTGAAACGGAGAGGGAATCATGGGAATCAAGCAAGATAACACAAAAATCAACCAGGAACTCAAGACTGTTAAGAAAATAAATGTGGTTGTAAAGTGGGGGGGGGGGGGGTCGCCCCCACACAGAGAGGACATGCCAGACAATACTCGAGATCTAGAAGAGCACGATCATTATCCCATGATGGGAAAAACAAAGGAACATCCTTTGAATAGGATAAATGCAAGATCGATCATCTACTCTATAGAGGAGATTACTGCAATTCCCTCCTTAAGATATTCAGGGAAAATAGCAGATCAATCCTAAAATGCATACAGTGGAAAACTATGCAAGAATCTATCCCTGATTTAAATAAGGAGACATGGCAAGATCAATCCCTTAGATTTTAAATGGAGGGCCAGCAAGATCAATCAGGCTCTTTCAGGGTGTCTTCTATCCATGCAAGAGACACTATGCATTCACTACAGTCTGTCAGGTATTCTTATACTCAAGGAGGTTTCAATTAGTCTCATGATTACGGGTGCACCGCTAATTAACCGGCAGTAGGCGGAAGTAAAGGGCGGTATTCCCACGAAGACCAGTTTCTTATATGTACTCAGCATAAGAAAATAACAGTTCACTGTTATTAACAAATGCGCATGTCACCAATATAATTCAACTGTCTTATTCAGTCCTGCTGTACCACAAATTTCAGATTCCCTATACACGAACACAGTAACTTCTCAATTAGGGTTCGGGTGGTGGCCATCTTTGATTCCGTGTGAGTCGTGGAGCAAAGTTTGTCTGGATCTGCTGAGTGGCTGAGCCACGCCCTGCACGAGCACAGACACTGACTGATTACATCCTCCAGGCAACATGCTGAGCAGAGAAGAGGCTACAAGAGATAAGGGTCCCAGGAGAAGGAGAGGCAAGGTACGTAGCTGTGGATGTAGCAGGGCTGTGTGTGTAATAGCCATCTAATGGATCTCATGATTTGTGAGATGTAGTAAAGCGCTGTGTGTGCAATTAGGAATCTCATCATCTCGGATCTCATATTCTTTCTATGTGTCAGTGTGTTAGTACATGTAAAAAGCCAGATGAAGTGTATATTACCACTTGTACCCTGATAATTAACCTCCTTGTCACCCCACAAAACTAGATGATACAGTAATGTGTCTGTTACGTAAGTCCCCGCCACACCATGGATTTTACACTGAGCCAGCATAGGAGTCATAGTAAAAACACAATTAATAAAAACTAGTACGGCTACTTCACATTAACTGCTGCCCTTCGTACCGCCAGCAGGGCGGGGGCAAACGTCGGCCACCCGGGGAGAGGAGGAGGCGACATGCTCACTCCTACCCCTCCCATAGAGAAACATGGGGCACGGCGCCGTATTGCGGGAAAAAATAGGACAAAGTCCTTTTTTTTACGGGATACGGAAAACGGTTATAGATGTAACAGTACCCCATCCCCCTTGGGAGAGGTTAAAGGTTAAAGGAACATCAATGCCTCAGATAACTGTGAAGATTACTAATACTCACCTCACCATCCCATCCCCATTTTGCTTGTACCCCTAACCATCAGGGTGCCTCTACAGAAGCACCCCTGCCCCACTAGCACCGCTTCCAGTGTGCTCAGAGAAACCATTGACGTAACCGGCACCCTCTGCAAGTCTCACACAGTGCACAATCATACCATTCACTGTGCTCTGGGCAGGATGCAACAAGAATAAATTAAATTTACGGCAAAGCCCCAGAGGTGTTCTGAAGGGCACCTCAGGCTTAATTTAAAATAGTTTTTAAAAACAAATTTTGCAATAAATTGCAGCCATTTAAAAATACTGAAAGACAATGGCTGCCAGGCCCTCAATCATGTTTCGATTATAATATAGTCTTCTCATATAGGAAAGGCAGATACATAGCATCTTGGGGGGGCCCCGGTTGCGAAGCACCCTCTGCACCCCTCAAATTATGCTCCTGCTGGAAAGAGATTGCAGCAAAGGGGGATGATCTGGAAGTGAGGGGATCAGGAAATTGATGGTAGATGTCCTTTTACGACACCACTAGAAGGGTTCTGAGTGAGATACAAACCTGAGAAGTAGCGGGCATGGAGGATCTTGCCAGCGACATGAATGCTCCTCAGGGCCATATCCCTTCAGTGCACTAAGTTAATGTGAAACAGCTTTCTGAACCCTGCTAGAATCAAGATTTATTTACACACATTTACAGAATGCTCATTTCAGTTATCAAATATGGACCCACAAAGCGGTCGGCAAAATGTGGGCAAATTTCCCAGCCTGAATTTTAAGACCACAAGTTCTGGGGGGTAACCACTACTATCCTTCAAACACATTATATTGCCTGGAGACCACCTGTTATTGGCTTTATGCGTTGCGCGTATGTTGGGCTGTAGCAGGTTCGTGAGAACCTGGGACCAGACTGAGGCTCAGCCATTGAAAAGTCGATTAGGAGGAAGGCTTTAGCGGACTGGTGCCCTAATAAGACAAGTAGTATTTGGAGTTTTAAACCAAATTACAATTTAGAACGGCAACACTTGGTGGAAGAGTTCAGTCTATTACTTGGAGCAAACTCTGTGAGAGGAAAGAAAAATGTCTGCAGACATAACCTCAAAAATTGTTCCAGAATTGATTCATTCTCTGTCCATGTCGCAGGATGAACAGCAGATGAGGACGGGACAGGGATACTACCCGGGTGACCACAGAAAACTTCCTCCACAATTGACACAAGTTGAACACCCCAGAGAGAAACAATAAATTTCTGGAATTATGTGCACGATTGCAAAATGTGGTTAATAAAAAGGGGGTATAAACCTTTGTCACTGTGGAGTTTCTTAAAGGGTATCAAATGGCACATGTTAGGAAAACGGTCCCATACATACCGAAAATACGGTTTTACCCTCGGATTCTGGTAGGTCTGTAATACAGTCCCTGGAAAGATTGGGCCCCAATGCTATAGGAAGAGGAAGTATAGGTGGAGCCCCTCAGGTGAGCGTATAGGAACTTTCGCCTAGCACCACACTTGCAAGCAGCAACAAAGGCCTTGAAGGTAATGGTGACCAGGTGGCCACCAATAAACAATAGATTGTCATTCTAGCAATGCTGGGGTGCTCTTGCTAACACTGAGCAATATATTTCAAGTTTTCTTCCCTTCTGAAACATTTTCAGGAGCAGAGAAAACTAGAACTATAAGCATCAGCAAACCGACTCCGTGGCCAAAAATCATGATGAATGCCGCAAAAACAACACTGGGGATGGGATCTTTTCAGCCACATTCTGAGGCTTACTGGAAAAAAATGAGAAAAAGTGAACGGCCTTAAGGGGTTTCCCACAAAGGCAAAGTTGAGCCTTATGGTGAGAACCCCGCAGGATGCGAGAAGAGGGGTACGACCGACCCCTCACCACTTCCAGACTAATGGAGAAGATGGACGCGCATGACCGTTCTCGCCTCCAATAAGACCATATGGGGGCTGAGGGATGGTGAGCGCAAAAGTCACAAAAAAAAGGGACACACCACAGCTCAGTACACCGAAGTATGAAAAAAGTTATTAATGGACACAAGATGGAAAAAATATTTTTACATTTGTACAGCAGGTTTTGATTTTTTTTAAAATGATGAAAACCTTATAAAAACCTATACAAATGTTGGTTGCATCCCCGTGGATCACACCGACTCAAAAAAAATGAAAGTAGACATGTCATTTGTGCGCACAGTGAAAAGCGGACCAAAATCCAAGGCCAAAACAACTACTGCGCTTCTTGTCATCATTTACACGGCATGGAATATTAAATACTGAAGTGCAATTTGTTAATCAGGAAAAACAAGCCCTCTACAGCTCTTATATGGAAAATAAAAAGTTATGGATTTTGAGTGAGGAATAAAAAAATGGAAACTTATTCATGCCTCCTGCTTAGCTGTGTTAGGGCTTGTTTCTTCATAAACAAATTGGGCTTCTTAGTGACTGTATTGCAATAGCCATGCCGTGTACTGGGAAGCCAAAAAAAACAAAATGAGTGAACTGGTGAATGATGATGAAAAAATGCATTTGCACCATTTTCTTGTGAACATGGATTTTATGGCTTTCACTGTGCGCCAAAGTTGACATGTCGTCTTGAATTCTTGGATCAGTGCGATCCAGGGATACCACATTGGTAAGGTTTTTTTTAAAATGGTTTCATACATTACAAAAATAAAACTTAAAAATTACAAAAAAAAAAATTGTTGCCAATCTTTTGGCGCTAATAAATTTTTCATATTCTGTGTACAGGCTGTGTGGTTGTAATTTTTTGCGACTGTGTCACATCCTAATGCTACATTTTTAGAAATGTACAGCTTTTTCATCACTTTTTTATTTGTTTTAATGGTTTTTTCAAAATGGCAAAAAAGTGCACTATTTTCAGTTACAGGGTAACGACCGGTTGGTCATAACTGTTATGAACTTTTGTAGTTCGGACATTTTGGGATGTGAAGCATACCTAACATGTTTATGATTTTACTGTTTACTTCATATTTATATCAGTTCTGGGGAAAAAGGGGGGGATTTGATTATTAGGTTTTTTAATTTTTTGTATTTGTTTTTTTTTTTTCAGACCCTAGTTCGTTAACCTAGGTTGTCTGATCCTACCATATACGCCATACCGTGTTGATTTATCCCTTTTTACAATGTGCAAATCACCACATGTAGTGAACTGTGTGAAAACAAGACAACCTCAGGTGTATGACCGGGGTTTCATAGCAAACGATCACAGCCCCCCCCCCCCAAACTAACCTCACATGGGGCGGACGAGATCAAACCACCAATATGCGCCCTCATGTGCCGCTGTGATTTAATGCCTCTGCCACCAACCGTGGGCGTACTGGTGGGTGTTGGCTGCAAGCAGTAAACTTACCTCGTAGGAGAGGGCTCAGCCTGTGAGCCACCTCCTACAGCGGCAGCCACATTTTTGTATGAATTACATCACATGTTGGATGCTCTGTGTGATGTGCAGAGGAGTGCCGGTGCTAATTTGCATAAATGAAACATACTTTTTTTTCTGCAGAATTACATGGTTTAAGGATACAGAAGAGCGTCTATTCATCAGCATCCGGCCGGTTTTTTTCTAGACAAAGAGGGGCCCCAAAATATAACTATTAATGACCAGCCAGTCCCAGTCAGTAGGGCTCACTTTAGTATCGGTAAAAAACAAGCCTGTAATATGAGCGCATTTATAGGAGATAGATGAGAGATGATGGGCAGCACGGTGGCTCAGTGGTTCGCACTAATCTTTGCCAGCACTGGTCAACTTTCTGCAAACAGTGTGTATGTTCTCTCGGGTGTGGTGGTTTCCTGTGGGTCCTCAGGTCCTTCACACACTACAAAAACTACTGGTAGGTTAAATAGATTGTGACCCCATGGGCACAGGGGCTAATCTGGCCAGATTGTGCGGACGCTGCATAAAACTGTGTGCCCATATAAATATAAACAATTATTAATTTAATTATTAGAAGACAAATATGAAGATGATAGAAATTTCTAGATCAGAAAATATAAAGTAGATTATATATAGAGTAGATCGATATGAGAGATAAATAAAGTCATAGCCAAAGTTTGAGAATGACACAAATATGATATGTCAATGATTTTTTTTTCTTTGGGTTGGCCCGCCCCCTGCTGGTTTTTATGTTGTGTTGTCAGATGTTTTTTTTATCATACAGAAATACAAGTTGCAATCATAGTATGAGTAACAAAAGCTTTATTGACAGAATGAGTTACTGCCAGCACGATCAAATATTGGCAGTGTTGCCCCTTATTCTTCAGGACCTCTGCAATTCTCCTGGCATGCTCTCAAAAAAAATTCTTGGACAAAATCATGACTGATAGCAGTCCATTCTTGCACAATCAATGGGCCCCTTTGGCATTTGTCCACATTTGTTGGTTTTTGTTGTCAACCGTCTCGTGATGAATTGGCAACAAGTTTCTCAATGGGATTAAGATCTGGGGAGTTTCCAGGCCCTGGACCCAAAATTATATGTTTGTTCCTGAGCCATTTGTATCACCTTGCTTTATGGCAGGGTGCTCATCATGCTGGAAAAGGCAATGTGGATCACAAAACTCCTTGGCACGGTTAGGAGAAGTGCCTTGGAGGACATTCTGGTCCATTCTTTATTCATGGATGTTTGTTTAGGCAAAGACTGTAAGGAGCGATTACCTTGGATGAGAAGCAACCCCACAACATGAATGGTTGACCAGGATGCTACAGTTCGGCATAGAGACAAGACAGGTGGTATTGCTCGTCTTGTCTCTCCGAACAAGCTGTTTTCCAGATGTTCCAAACCAATCGGGGAAAAGGGATTATAGAGAAAATGACTTACGCAGTCATCAGCAGCTCCTCTCCTGCTACCTGTTGCAGAATATCAGTTTGTCTCTGATGTTTTCTGGAGAGAAGTGGCGTTCTTTGCTGCCCTCCTTGACACCAGGCCTGTCCAAGAGTATCAGCCTCACAGTGCGTGCAGATGCACTCACACCTGCCTGCTGCCCATTCCTGGGCCAAGCTAGCACTGCTGGTTAGCCTGATACCGAAGCTGAAACACTTTTAAGGACGGTCCCTCCTGGCTTGCTAGGTCCGCCTTGGGGCCCTGGAGCCTTTTTGGCAACAATGAAACCTCTTCCTTGAATTCCTTGATGATTGACGATTAGATTGTTTGACTGAGGTTGCAATCTTTCTAGCTGTGAACTCTTCCCCCGTTAGGCCAGTTTTTGTTGCAGTGCAATGATTGACTGAAAATGTTTCTTTAGACGATAACCATGGTGACACAGAAGAGACACAAATTGATGCAAAATTATTGCAAAAATTGCACTGAGCTTCACATTAGATTCTATCTTGTATGACTCCCTTACACAAATAAATAACTAAAGATACATACACCAATGATAAATGATGATGATAATAAAAAGTCATCACTTGCGATGTGGGCCATTGTATTAGCTGCAAATAACGGAACCCTCATGCTTCTAAGAATTTGAAGTGGAAAAACGGCATAAACATAGGTTGTAAATAATGGAGGATGTTGTGAAATAAAAAACTTTATTCAGAACATGTGGTGTTTTTGGTGTTACATAAACTTTTGGGACACGTTCTGGGTTGCAGTGTAAAATTGTAGTCACATTAGGTAATACATTCTAATAAATGGCAAAGAGAGAAAGTGTGTTGTAGTGCTGGATAGGATGAGGGTTTAAAAACAGAATATGAGTTGATATTATTCCTTATCAAAATGTAGTAACATATAACGGGAATATTTCCAGTATCTGTGAGGTGCAGGCAGATACTTGGAATCCAGCATTCTCAGAATCCCTGTAGCTGCCGGCATAAGAATCAGGTGAGGGAAAACGGAGATTATAACTGTTAACAATGCGTTGGGAGTGATTTTTATACATAAAAATCGCAACTGAGATTAGGAATATCTCTGGATCCATGCATTCCCTCTTTCAGGTGGCCCTGGGTAGTGCCCACTTTGACCTGCCCATAGCACCGGCCCTGGTCCTAGCGTGCACCACAGATAAATGCGGTGTTGACTGTTTACTCATGCTTTTCTACGTGCCTAGCGCACAGAAACAGAGGCAGAGTAAGAATCAAAATAGGGAGGGCCTCAAATATGTACTCTATGCCTGGTAACCTTCAAGCTGTCTGGCCCTGGATTAATTAACATGAACTGCGATTCTAAATAAAAGGATGAGGGCGCATTCACACGATGCGTTGCGTTTTAATGCGTTTTTGACCAACATTCCAAGGATCGCCTTGATCAAATGCAGAGGTTCATTGCGTTGTCCACTGCATCGGACTAAAAAACAAGTAACTTCAGCATGTGATCAATGCTGTGAAGCCTTTGAAAATGCCTTCAAAAAAACCATCAAACTGACGCAAGCACTGTGATAGCTCCCTCGCAAGTCTCGAGCTTCCCCACCATTCAAGGGATAAAAAGCCCAGTTCTATAAACCTAATGAATATGGGTAAGTGGTGTTGAGATGAAGGATACCAGTTCTTTACAAATGGTGGGGATTTCCAGGAGTTAAACCTGAACGGCAATCTCTGGAAATGGGATGACGGTGTCCGCTTGACCTTCCAGCTTGTGCTTCTTCTCCGATTGCCATCAGAAGGCACTCAGGCTATATACTCAGAAAAGGATCTGAATAGTAGGGAGGTCACGTCGATTACTTTGTAGACGTCATTCAACCATAGCAGAAGCATCTCCATCCGTCCGAGGCAGCCTCGCCGCAACTACTTCATTGCTCCAGCGGGAGACTGAAGATGGCCAGCGCCGACGCTTGGAGCCGCCTGGATAGTTCTTTTGCCTTGTCAACCCATAGGTGAGCCTCTTTCTATTAATACCTGGTCTTTGACTACGAGGAGGGCAAGGTGAGGGGATTGTGGTGTATATATGTATTAATATAATTCCACGGTAACTCCAGTGCACAAAAAGTACTACCAGAATTACGTGACGTGCTGCCTCATGACGAATAATAACTCCACAGTGACATAGGCCTCGGCGGAAAAAACTGTGACAGTCATGATGACGTGCGGCGGGCTACAGCATTTCCCCTTTCTTACGGGGCGGAACAAACGGCAGTAACATGATGGGTGGCGGGAGATCAGGATGGATAAACAAACCTCCTATGCTGAACCTTTCTGTGGGAGACGTACACACTGTAATGGCTTGACCACTAGGTTGCTTGGTAATGCAATAATGCACAAATGCAGTTGTCACCAGTGTCTTCCATGTAATGGCAATCAGCTAGCCATCTTTTAACATTGTTGTGGATCTATGAAACCTTTTCTTAATTCCATCATGATAGGCCAACTACAAGTGTGCCCCTTTGGATCCAGATTAGCCAGTGAGACCACTGAGCCAATCAAACAGGGATATGTTTAGGAACATTTTCGACAACATCTCTTCAGGATATTCGATGATTCATCTACGGTGGTTGCACCATGCGTTTTAGGCCGTTTTTAGTTTTCAAATTGTTTCAGATCGTTTTAAAAAACGCATGGCGTTTTTGCACAGGTGTTGACCAATATCCCATTATTTTACGATCTGAATACGCACTAACTCGAAACTAAAGACGGCCAAAATACACGGCCTAAAAAACAGCCATGTGTGTTACACCCTTAGAAAGACATGTGATCCTATTGAAAACCAGACCACCCCCCAAGCGGTGCATTGAGGACCCCGTTGCCCCTGGATAGTCCCAGTAAATGTGCCATTGTGTCTGTCTGTGGGGGGGGGGAAAAAAAACCTTATGGGGCAGAGATTGATCGCTACCCACAGCAGTTTCTTATAGAGGTAATTGCACAAGTTAACACAAAACATATAGTACTAAGGGTTGTCCAACTCTTAAACATTTGCAAAATAATTGATATGTTGTGATAGAATGAAAAACTTATATATATATATTATATTGTTAAACTATTCCTTCTGTATCAATTCCGCTTTTTTCTAGATCTCTGTGCTGTACTGCAAACAAAGAAGTCTTTGTTTATTCTGGATGAACACCAGGCCCATGATCATGTGAATGTCACAATGGTGTGTATAATAATGAGATGCCGTGTAACATCACATTGGGAAATGGACTGGTGTGTTATCCACAAGGAAAGTAAAACCATGAAGCTTTCTGTTTGAATGACAGCATAGCAGAGAGATCTAGAAACTGTGATGGCATGTCATAGAGCAAGGATATTAGAAATGTAAAATTTAGTTACACAAACACATTAAATGGTTTTCCCACAAAATAAACATTCTCAATGCTCAGCATCTAGTGATGTTACACAAAATTTACTCAGTTTATTACTTTTTAGCTCAACATCATCCATAGGCTGGTCAGTGTGGAGGACGCTATCTAAGCAGAACATTAGCTCCATTAGTTTGGTTGGGGGTGACAATGGGTTTACATCACCTAGGTAAAGGTTATATAATTTTCATCTGGATGATACAGACTGTACTAAACACATGACAAATGAAAGAGAAATGAGACAGATGAGAGATGCAGGAGATACCATTCACACGAGGCTGAAAGACTTTACACTGCCAGCGGGGCACACTCTGGACTCCAGAACGAGTGCCGCCTTCTCTCTCCCCGGATCACTATCTGCCGGAGTTTGGTAGTGTTCTAGCTCTCTTCCTATGATGGTGCTGGGGCGGGGGCGGGGGTATCGAGCTCGAGCAGAGAGAGACAAAATCTCAGTCACGCTCATACGAATCCAGAGTCGTGACCCTAAGTCAGTAGTTGCAGGGTGTGTCTAGGGGCAAATGAAATTGTGTACGCAGGACGTGATTAGAACGGTTGGACCTATATCTGTGAAAATGCTTGCCTTTAACAGTGAATCAGAGAAGGGTTATTTTGGTTATCGTGAGTACAAAAATGATTTTAAATTTATCTGCAGTGTGTTAAAAACCAATGCAGAAATTGACACCCTTCAAATAGCCATGGTTTGAAGGCCATCCCAAAAGTTAAAGGGAACCTGTCATCAGATTTTGGGCTAATAAACCATACCAGTAGTTGTCAAGCAGTGGGCAGATTCTAGATCAGTTTCTTTCACGGTCTGGTGTGGTGGCATCATCAAAAATAAACTTGAAGTGAGATTGTAAATTGGTTTTATGATGTCAAGGAGGTGGAACGGTTAACAACTGAAGTCAGGCTTTCTCTGCCTTAGAACGCCACTTCAATGTATTGATGGTCTTGCACCTGGGACATCTGCCCACATCTCTGAGGTCCTGGGGATTATGTAATTCAAATAGGAGAAGGGTGTTCAGTGGCAGCTGACCTAAGTGTTAAACTCTCCCCCTCCGACATTCTACATCCAATTACATCTCACTTCAAAGTAGATTTTCGTTGATGATGCCACCACCAGGGCCATGAGAAGAAACATGATCTAGAACTGTACAGCTGCTTGACAACATACTGCTAGTGGTTTATTAGGCCCATTTCTGATGATAGGCTCCCTTTAAAATAATGGGAAAAGTTATAAAATTGGCATTTACATGAAACTTTTTGAAGAAAAAGAAAAAACATTTCATTGCTCATTGCCAACCCAACAGATGCATGTATTTTCCTTTTTGCTCCGAAAGGTGATATTGCCTTGTGATTTGTTGCTAGTTTTCAGGGGTGTCACATGCAATTTAATGGGGGCACACATCAGCCTCATGGTCCCCCATTTAGGACAGGAATGAAGCTGATGTGGTCCCTGGTGAAAATAAGTAGTAGTTCTTAGTACAGAGCCCCCACAATAGCTAATAGTCACAGTGTAAACAGTGTTTCCCCAC
This sequence comes from Engystomops pustulosus, assembly GCA_019512145.1. NCBI lineage: Eukaryota > Metazoa > Chordata > Amphibia > Anura > Leptodactylidae > Engystomops > Engystomops pustulosus. The sequence continues at coordinate 158,760,383 of CM033642.1, forward strand.
AGCAGCAACAAAAAACCCCACAGAATGACCCCCCCCTCCAAAAAGCAGCCAAAGTGCACCAAGCCAGCCGGCTTGCCCCGCCCCACAGGAGCCATGAGGACCGCACATTAATAGTAACTGTAAAGGTTTTTTTTTTTTCACAAATAATAGCTTGGGATGTAACCTATATGCAGCCAATTGCTTTGTACCGCCTCAGATTACCTCAGTGCCGCTATGGTTGCCTCCTCTCCATGTTGTGATAGCCCTGTGAGTATGTACTTTGTTTACACTATGCGACTGTCTTTGGGGTGAGCAGGGACGAGTGACAAGATCCAAGAACCTGCCCCATACTGTCTCTTGACAAGTAACAGGGCCAGATGACAACGAAGCTGCAGGCTTTTCTTTAACACCCCCCCCGTGGTTGATAGATCTTCTTTTATCTAAATGGTCTCAATTGTTTAATTCCACATTTAGATGTTCTCAACTTATAGTACATCTGTTTAGGGTTGAAAACATCAATTCACATGTACAGAAAACCGTGTATCTGGCAATATGGGCAACTTACAATACATCAGCAAAACAAGAGGCCAGTCTCACTACTCAAAACCCCATAAAGTAATGATACAACAGCAATTGCAAAATAACAATGAATAAAATACATAAAAGGGCAGATAAGGAGACCTATAAGACCCCCCTCCACCCCACATAATAACACAGGTCATACACATAAAAGTATTGCACAATAGCCCAATTGCCTCCAAATACTCCAAATCGCCCATAAATATAACATCTATACATTCAAAACATAATCGGGGCAAGATTAGGACAGTGTAAAAGAAGTACATAAAGTAGAAAAACACCATAAATACAGACAGAATAGAGTAGGATTTTGCAAAAAACCCCACATACTCCCATCTAGTCTGCAACATACACCAATACTAATTCCAGTTATTATATAGTGCACACAGATATTAAGCAGGCTACACAGAGCTTGCCAAAACAGTATTATGAAATGTACAAAGAGGAAATGTTACATTATTTATCTGGAGGAGGTAATTTATGTTATTGTATGATGTGATATAAGTACAGTATGTGAGAATTCGATATCCAGCATCAAGGTCGTATTATTTAATGTACAGAAATACCAGCCACCAGTTGTGCAAATTCTTCCATTTAAAAGATGAGGCCTGTAATTAACATCATAGACCTTAAACTTGTGAGACAAAATGGTGAAAACAATTCAGAAAATCGCGAAGATTTTTAAAGAAGTTATTGCGAATTATGGGAATAATAAGTATTTGGTTCACCTACAAACAAGCTAGATTCTGCGCTCTACATACCTGTTCTTCCTCTTTAAGAGGCTTCTGTGTCCTCCACTCTTCTTGTAGTAATGGCTCTCCTAACTTGTTATCAGTATAAAAGAACACCTGTCCGCAAGCTTCTACAGTACACCTCAAACTCCAATATGGTGGATACCCAGAAACAAAATTTAGACCTGCACAGGCTGGGAAGATGAATCTTTAACGAGAATCTGGTGTGAAGGAAATCAATCTATGAAAGCAATTACTAATATTGTTTAACTGATCCCCTTAGATTCAGGGGATCCATGCAACATCTCACACAGTGAGGTCAAAATTATCACAAAACAGTGAGCAAAAATCCCAGCAGAACCACATGGGGGACCTAGTGAATGACCTGCAGAAGCTGGGGACCAATTGTAACAAAGGCTACCGTAAGTAAGGCACTACTAGGCCGTAAGGAATCCTATCCTGCATGCCAGAGATGGTTCCTCTGCTTAAAGGAAACCTACCATTGTAGTGGCAGGTTCCGATGGCATACCAGAGCCACACCAGCGCAGGGTGAGATGGTGCCGGAGCTTACTTTAGTTGTGTTTAACCGCAGCGGTATCGCGGTTTAAAACACTTTTAAACTTTAGCCGGCGCAGGCGGTACGCGCTCGGCGCTTACCGTGCGCGCGGCTAATAGGAAGTGATGAGAGCGCAGTGGAGGCCATATGGGGACTGGGGCCACTGTATAATCTGATTGTAGACTAATTCAGTTATAGTGGGGGGAAAAAGTATTTAGTCAGCCACCAATTGTGCCAGTTCTCCCACCGTAATTGACTTCATATGTAGACCTCAACTATGAGAGAAAAAAGAGAAAACAAATCCAGAAAATCACATTGTCTGATTTTTTTAAAGAATTTATTTACAAATTATGGTAAAAAAATAAGTATTTGATCAATAAAAAGGTCACCTCACTACTTTGTTATATATCCTTTGTGGGCAATGAAAGAGGGAAAACTTTTTCTGTAGGTCATCACAAGGTTGGCACACATTGTTGCTGGTATGTTGGCCCATTCCTCCATGCAGATCTCCTGATGTTTTGGGGCTGCCTCTGGCAACACCAAAAGTTTTCTATGGGGTTGAGATCTTGAAACTGGCAAGTCAAATCCAGGACCTTAAAATGCTTCTTACAAAGCCACACCTTTGTTGCCCTGGCGGTGTGCTTGAGTTCATGGTCATGCTGAAAGACCCAGCCACATTTCATCTTAAATACCCTTGCTGATGAAAGGTTTGCACTCAAAATCTCACAATCCAATACATGGCCCATTCATTCTTTCACATACACGGATCAGTCATCCTGGTCCCTTTGCAGAAGGCCTAGTAGTGCATTACTTACGGTAGCCTTTGTTACATTGGTCCCAGCTTCTGCAGGTCATTCACTAGGTCCCCCATGTGGTTCTGGGATTTTTGCTCACTGTTCTTGTGATAATTTTGACCTCACTGTGTGAGATGTTGCATGGAGCCCCTGATCTAGGGAGATCAGTTAAACAGATTAGTAATTGCTTTCAGATTTGATTTCTTCACACCAAGATGCTCGTTAAAGATTCAATCTTCCCAGCCTGGTGCAGGTCTAAATTTTTGCTTATGGTATCCACCATATTGGAGTTTGGGGTGTGACTGTATAAGCTTGCGGACAGGTGTCTTTTATACTGATAACAAGTTAGGAGCCATTACTACAAGTAAAGAGTGGAGGACACAGAAGCCTCTTAAAGAGGAAGTAACAGGTATGTGAGAGCCAGAAATCTAGCTTGTTTGTAGGTGACCAAATACTTATTATTCCCCATAATTCGCAAATAAATTCTTTAAAAATCAGTCGCGATTTTCTGAATTTGTTTTCACATTTTGTCTCAAAGTTTAGGTCTATGATGTTAATTACAGGCCTCATCTTTTTAAATGGAAGAATTTGCACAACTGGTGGCTGGTATTTGCTGTACATATAAATAATACGACCTTGATGCTGGATATCGAATTCTACAATATACTGTACCTATAAATCACATCATACAATAAACATAAAAATTACCTCCTCCAGATATTTTCAAAACCCTAAACAGATGTACTATAAGTTGAGAACATCTAAATGTGACATTAAACAATTGAGACCATTTAGATAAAAGAAGATCTACACCACGGGTGTTAAAGCCTGCAGCCTTGTGTTATCTGGCCCCTTTACTTGTCAAGAGAGCAGTATAGGGGCAGGGTTCTTGGATACTCACCTCTCCCTGCTTCCCCAAAGCAGTCGCATAGTGTAAACAAAGTACATACTCACAGGGCTTATCAGCACATGGAGAGGAGGCAGCCATTGCGGCACTGAGGTAATCTTAGGCGGTAGCAAAGAAATTGCTGCATATAGGTTACATCCCAAGAGCTATTGATTTGTGAAAAAAAAAACAACCTTTACAGTTACTATTTAATGTGCGGGCTCTATGGCTCCTGTGGGGGCGGGGTAAGCCGGCTGGCTTGGTGGCACTTTGGCTGCTTTTGGGGGGGGGTCATTCTGTGGAGTTTGTTGTTGCTGCTGTGGGGAAACACTGTTGACACTGTGACTATTAGCTACTGTGTGGGGGCTCTGTGACTAAAGACTACTACTTATTTTCACCAGGGACCACATCAGCGTCATGTCTGTCCTAAATGGGGGACCATGAGGCTGATGTGGCCCCCAGTAAAATCTAAGCACATTGTCAGCACACAACATCTCACAACACAGAGGAATCATGAAGAAGTCTTGTCTACTCAGACAAGACGCCCACGCTCTGGAATTTTACAATGCTCATCACTGAATTAGAAGAACAATAAAATTGAGTAAGATTGTAAAGAAAGGGGTTAAAATGATCTTTATTGTGTAATCATTACTAGGGTATTAAAATTTGAGATCTTTATTTCATGGGCAAACCCATTTTAACTTATTGAACCATAAAAAAGTAACAATGAACAGACCCGAGATGATTTCATAAAGACAATGGGGAAGATATATCAGAAGTGTGTGACTTATAGATGTCTATGGCTAACAACCAGGGCTCAAATTTCCTTTTCCGACAGCTGTTAAGCATAGATACCCAATTTTAACACAAAAAACTGTGAATACCTATTGTCCCTTAGTATATAAATTTTAACACAAAAAACTGTGAATACCTATTGTCCCTTAGTATATAGCCAGCCCTCTGCCCCCTAGTATATAGCCAGTAGCCCACGGTCCAGTCACAAAGGGGAAGCTTTTTTTCTTTTTTGACACCCCACGCAGGTCTCCAGTCTTCAGCTTCCAACGCGGTCCCGTCGCATACACCATGACGTCAGCCACTTGCTTACATAATAGTGTGCGCCAATAGAGGCGCACACACTATGTCGGAAAAGTGACTACAGAGATTTTTCATAGACTCAAGTGTAAGCCGAGTTAGGGTATTTCAGCACATTTTTTGTGCCAAAAAACTCATCTTATACTCTAGTATATACGGTAAATGCAGAACTTTGAGAGCAGAACTGTTATAGCTTCCCATGGAAACCAGAGACTAATGATAAATCTCCCCCAATGTTTCCTAGCCTTGGTATGAAAATACAGTAATATGGACTACTTTGATCAAGTAGTAAATACTCAAGTATAAGCCGACCAGAGTATAAGCCGAAGCCCTTAATTTTACCACAAAAACCTGGGAAAACCTATTGACTCGAATATAAGCTGAGGGTGGGAAATGCACCCGATGACCTACCTCACTGCTACGTTCTTCCCCCCCCCGTGTTTTTTTAATCACGATCTAATTGCAACACACTGTGTTCTAAGTGCTTCCTGAACGCATTTGGCCGCCCGTGACAAACCCTGACAAGAACGACGAAATTCCCCCGTTAAAATCTGCTGTCCAGCTACCATACTCCTCGGGCCGTCTCCTTATTGTCAACAGTAAATTCCGTTTAAAATATAATCTTGCTTACACAAAGTTGTTTCTACCTGCTCAGTCGTTCCAAAATCAATTTCTCTCCTTGCAAGCTTAAGAGCTACCCTAGACTTTCACATCGAGTCCGAGAAGATAGAACATATTTTGTGGGGAAATTATCAGGAATTGTGAAAGCTACCTGTATTAAAGTGTACCTGTTGTGGTAAATGCCATGACTAACTAGAAGTCCTTGACTTGGATGAGATCATATAGATAATACGATAATCCGTCATAGCCAAAAGCCCTCTAACTAATTATTTTCATAACTGCCATTAGGAAGCATTGCCTCTCTCCCTTCACTGGGTCCTTCTCCATGCCTGGTAACCTAAGCAACGGGTCCTACATCTGTAATGCAAAAATGACCTGTGAAATGTCCATGAGTCATTAACATGTTCAGCTGTCCCCCTTGCTGAGTGGGAGGCACAGCCACACCCCCCGTCATGCTGACACAGCCTTGTATAATGATGTTATGGCTCCATGTGCTTGGTGGTGGCCAACGCCCCCTACCGCCTGTGTTGTTTATTTAAAGATACAACGCTCGCAGGCGCCATGTTATAGCAGAACATGTCATGTACTGTGTCTCTGGATGTCTGTGTCGCAGTGATTAGAGAGAATGCACCATGTCACAATCACTAGCAAACTGCTTTAACTATACATATGACCCACAGACATGAGGCAGGGGAGGAGAGGGGATGGGTAACAGGGGTGATCACCACTGCCTGTGACCCTGTTATCAGCCTAATTTACATATTAAAGAACAGATGAGTTACATGATTAATGTATAATTGACTAGATAAAGGTCTGGATGATCTTAGTGACTGTTCCCACATTATATGTGACAGGACAAGTACCCAGCCTGATGACAGGTGTCCTTCATCCCTTATTGTGCCAACTCATTTGCGCCAAACTGACCAGGCCGATTTTTGAAACCATACATGTTTCACTTTATCCGGATAATAATTTTAGAAGCTTTAAACTTACCCAGTGTTTTTTCCTGGTTACATTTTTACTTCAAAATAGTGGGAAATTTTGGTTGATTATTTACATTTATTTAACATGTATTTATCAAATGTTCAGGTTTTCAATATAGTCTTACTACCCAAAGTCGTTAGTACTAACATTACCTCTATTTGCAGCTTTGTGTGCAGTCTTTCAGAAGTTTCCTTCTGTTTTATTAGACGCTAAAAGAATCACAAATCTACAGCATTCTTCGCAAATTTTAAGAAATTTTTAGAATCATTATGTGAGAGGCCATTTCATTTTCTATAGGTCATGTTGGCGGACCTATTGCAAACGCATGCCAGAGAGGGCACGGACAAAGCCCCTCTCTGTGGCACTTCGTACCATCTCCCTGTTAATCACTGAGCTCTAGCGATCCGTCTCTCAAACTGTAGCCTCCATCTGACCTGCTCTGTGCTCACTATTGCTGCCTTAGACACAGCAGCCGTCATGCCAACCCCCCTCCTCCTCCCCTGCAAGCCGTAACGACCATGAGATGAGGCAGAATGTCCGGAAGCTTAAGAACACCCAGTGAGTACTAGAAGGCAGCTGCTCTGTGTGTATTACACAGGCCAGACTTTGGACACTAAACCACTATAGATCCTTATTGTTTAGATTCCCCAAATTGTCCTGTATACAAATACCAGGCCACAATATATACTGCCCCTGGCCTGGATCCTCCCTTGTCGCTGTGTCCATGCTGCAGGTGCCTGGGTGGCACTACACTGCCCTGCACTGACAGCAGGCACAGGTACCCAGAGCTCAGGACCCAGGGAGGTGAGATTATGGCCGCAGACATGTGTCCATAGATGTATTTGATTGTAATTCCCTGCCTGTTCTATGCCAACTTTGCTATCCACTGCTCCCACCCTCCACCCCCACAACCCCACCTTTGGCCCTACAACCCATAGGATCTTGGATTCAACATCCTTCATATTGCCCCCCCTGCTACTGGCAAATTTGGTCCATTGCATCTAACACCCATAAAGTCCACCCCCACTGCTGTAAATGGCGGGACTGTTCCCCCTCCCTGCTGGGGGTAAGTGCCCCTCACTGCGTGGGGGTAGTGCCCCTCACTGCAGTGGGTGTGAGTGCCCTCACTGCGTGGGGGTAGTGGCGCGTGCCCCCTCACGCGTGGGGGTAGTGCTCCTCACTGCGTGGGGTAGTGCTTCCTCACTCTGCGTGGGGGTATGCTCCCCTCACTCTGCGTGGGGGTAGTGCTCCGCCTGCGGGGGGTATTGCTCCTCACTGCGTGGGGTAGTGCTCCTCATGCGTGGGGGTAGTGCTCCTCATTGTATTTTCTTCTGCTTAGTATTATGATATTTATCTTGTTGCACTGGTAATGGTCAATGATACTCTTATTGTATGTCCCTTATAGAGGGGTATTGTAGGTAATTTTAGTTTTTAGACCAATAGCCATGTAGGCCTCTGCCACAAATGATTACATGGACTTTTGTTTGCAGTTGGTGCACCTGGTCCTAAAAGGTTCGCATCCCTCGAGAGGTGTTTTAGAGTTCTGTTTAAAGTAACCCCCACATACACCACCCAATCTATCAACTTCACCCCTCACACACTATTCAAAAAGCAGGTAGGGAAGCTTGTTCACCTCTTTTGTGTGTAATTTTCTCAAATTTCGTAAACTCCATAAACTGCATAACAGTAGCAAATTGCATAGGGTGGATGTAACCCCACTGTTGTCAGGGCACGTGGCGACGCGTGAGAGGGAAGATCAAGTGAGCTTTTGTAAGTCAGGATAGTTTTCATTTCCGGTGCCAGGAGGTTTTTGTAGAGCCCTGGTGGCAGTTACAAGGCATTTTGAAAGAAATCCAAAGGCTCCACCCTCGATCACATTGTCCGGCAAATTGCAGTACGTTGCGTTTTAGTTAACGTGTTGTAACACTATGAACCAAGTATATTTTATCACGAAGTGAGCTTTTTGGATTGCATTTCCAATTAACCGAAATGCGCACGTGTTTACGTGGCTTCAGTACCAACAACCCTTATCCCAGAGATTTGGTAACTTTTTACCATGATGGTATAGTGGGCCTTTTAACCCCTTGCCCTTATGGGGCTTTTTCCATTGTACTTTCTGTTTATCACTCACCTACTTTCAGACTCAATACACTTTATTTTTCTGTGTGCAGCGCTGTTGATGGCTATTTTCTGCGTAACAATTGTACTTCTAGCGATGGTATTTTTATATCCTCTCCTTGTACGGGGAAAAAAAAAGTGGAAATACAATTCAAAATGCAGTAAAATTGACAGAAACCACATTGCACCATTTTCTTTGTGGCTCTGTTTCACTTTCCTGTCCAATAGCATCTCTAATATATTCCTTGGGTTTGTACAAATCATCCGACAGGGTTACTAAATTTATAAGGTTTTATAAGGTATGTATAATTTTACCACAAACTAAAACTATGTACCAAATCAAATTAGTACCTTTACACCCATATTTTGACTCCAGAACTTTTCATAGCGTATATGGCGCATGAGTTTTGAGAATGACACAATTATATATATTTTTTTCAATGATCTTTTGCCCTCTGGTTTTTATGTGTGTTTGTCAGAATGGTTTTTATCACATACAGAAACACAAATGCAATCATTTATGAGTAAAAAAGCTTTTTATTGACAGTTTTAGAATGATTACTGCAGCAGTCAATATTGCAGGTTTGACCCTTCAGCTTCGGACTCTGCAATCCCGCCTGGCAGCTCTCACTCACTCTGTGACCCACTCCTAACTGATAGGACAGTCCATTCTTGCACAATTCACTGCTTTTGCATTTTGCACAATTTGTTTGTTTTTTGTTTGTCCACCCGTTCTTGATGATTGACCACAATTTCTCACAATGGGATTAGATTTGGGAGTTTCCAGGCCATGGACCAAAAATCTTATGTTTTGTTCCCGAGACAGTTACTTAATCACCTTTGCTCTATGGGGCTCCGACCATGCTGTAAAAAAGGATTGTTTGATCACAAACTGTCTCTTGTACCGGATTGGAGAAGTTGCTCTTGGAGACATCTGGTGTCCAGCTTATTCTGGATGTGGTTTATAGGCAAGACTTGTGAGGGATGGTTGAGGATGCTTTACGTTGGCATGAGCAAACGGGGAATCTCTCATCTGTCTTCTTTCTTCCTTCCTTCCGAAAAAGCTGTTTTCCCAGATGTTTCCAAACAATCTAAAGGGAAGTCATCAGAGAAAAGACTTTATCACCCTAGTCCTCAGCAGTCCCACTCCCTGTAACTTTTTTGCAGAATATCAGTCTGTCCCTGATGTTTTTTCTTGGGAGCTCAAGTGAGTTCTTGTCTGTCCTCCTTTGACACACAACCAGCGCATTGCTCAAAGTCCTTCGCCTCACAGTGTGTGCATTTCACTCACACCTGCCTGCTAGCCATTCCTGAGCACGCTCTGCAGCACTCTGTAATCCTGTCCCGAATCGAAACACTCTCGGGACGGTCCAGGTTGCTTGTGGTCTCTTTTTGGGCTCCCTGGAGCCTTTTTGCCAACATGCAAACCTCTCTTTTGATTCCTTGATGAATGCGATAAATTGTTGACTGATGTTCAATCTTTCTAGCTGCGATATCTCTCTGTTAGGCCGGTTTTGGTTCGGTTGCAATGATGACTGCAAGTGTTTCTTCTTTAGAGATAGACCAGGTAACACAGAAAAGAAACAATTATCCAAGCCCAGGCCTTCATTTAAAGTGTCCAGGGTGTGGATTATCCTGACTATGATCTCTAAAGCCCTGTCTCTATCAACATACCCCGCCTGTGTTTGGAGGCACTCACTGAAACGACTGATGCCTGCCTACTTTAAGTCATGCCTGCAATATTGAAATGTGTTTTGGGGAAAAAGTTCATCTTTCTAGGCAATCTTGACTGTGCAATCAATTGCTTTAGTAACGCTGAATCACTCTTTATAACATTCTGGAGTATAATGCAACTGCCCATTATAAAACTGATACAGTAGACTTTGTAAAAATTACAAGTTGTATGAATTCTCCAAAACTTTTGGGCAGACAGTACTAATGTGTCTGCCTTGTCAGAGCCCCATCACGAAAGGTCTAATTAGTCCTTGATGCAGACAAACTGTAAAAAAACCAGTCAATTGCATAGCATGCTTTATGGGTCCCTCCTTGGATTTGGATCACAATGGATAGTTTAGTTCCAGAGAACGCCATCTTTTGGGGGCCACCGATCTATATGGCTTCCCCCTGAGTCCCAATCAGGACCCACAGGGGCTCTCTGCAGGAAGTGCCCTGTCAATGGCGCCTGTGACTCCTCTTAAAAGGCCACAGGGTCAGCCTATGCAGTTTGGAATTTTGCCTTTTCTGGGTGCTAATAACTTGTTATTACTTTGGTGTAGGAAGCTGTGGGTGTTGTCGTTTTTGTGGATTTGATGACTTTTACAATGTTATCATTTTTAGGACTGTGCGACTTTTGATCACTTATTATCAGAATTTTAATTTGTTTTTTTAATGGCAACAAAGTGACTTTGTGGGGCGCGATTTTCCGTTCGGGGCTATGACACGTACAAAAACTATCATTTTGTTATAGTTCGGCATTTTTCGTAACGTGGGATCTAATGTGTTTATGATTTTTACTATTACTGTTTATTTATATTTATATCAGTTCGATGGAAAGTAGTGTGGATGTGAGTTTTAGGTTGTTGTATTATATTTGTTTTTTTTTTTACTATTTTTCAGACTCCCTAGGGTACTTTAACCCTAGGTTTCTGTAGATGCTGCCATAACCTCAGTATGGCAGTATCGTGGGATTTTACTCTCATACATTACCATGGTGCGATAGCACATGAAAATGTGTGACCATGAGGATTCCGGTGTCGATAAGCATAAACACTTTGCAGCCATGAGCAAGTTTTAAGAACTAAGTGAAGGTATGTTTCCTAAGGGCTGGGGAAATATATTACTATGTAGTTTTTTTGGAAAAGTAGGAAATTCCAGCCAAAGTACCTGGAGAAGGTTCCATGTAAAAAAATAACGATGATCCAGCTCGTTTAAGAAAGATTTGTAGAAATAACATGCATTTTTCATTCCTAGATATTAAAAGCCCGAAGATATCAAGCGGTAAATGTCATAGGGGTCTGCTAAACCGTTTTTTTAGACTAAGAGCATGTCGCTCTATGACATTTACCGCTTGGTATCTATCCGGATTTTTAACTAGTACTGAAATATGATTTTTTCTACAAATCTTTCGTACACCGGCTTGGATCATCATCGATTTTTTGTACATTGAACCTCTCCCAGGTACTTTGGCTAGCACTTCCACTATGTCCAAAAACATACATATTAATAATTTCCCCAGCATCTTAGGAAACATACCCTCACCTTAGTCTTCAACCTTCTCATGGCTGCCAGTGTCTTATTGCTAAGTCCTGGATAAGGGTCTCCCCCCTCCCGAATGAGCTGTAGGCTCGCATCAATGAGTTTAGATCCATGGAGCACTTAACAGCTACCTCCAAAGAGGCAGATGAGTTCCACTATCTGTGCCTCATACTGGCTTAAACCCCAGACACCTCCTAAGCTTAGCGTGTGGGTTTTTTGTTCACCCCCCTCCCCATCACCCTGTACTCCCAGTCTTGTCTACATCGTTCCTTGTTGAGTTTTATTTTTTGCAAAAGGTGTAATTTTTCCTGTTCTTTGATCCTTGGTACGGGCCCACTCCTATCGCAAAGAGAAATTGCAAATTTTGCACTGGAAAATGTATCCGTTTCACAAGTATAGCATAGCTTGTTTAAGCTGACATTCCTCCATTACACCTGACATACCTTCCTTTGTTTTATGATTGTTTTACTATGGTCATGCTCCGATTTGGGATTACATACGCACTGTTCTTATAGTTGGTGCACAAATTGATGCTTGCAAATCTGCCTGGAATTTGTTGGTAAATGAGGTGTTTGTGAGGGGTTTTTTGCCACACCGCCAAGAGACGTGAATTAAACTTAAATGATTATCACAATGTCCCCCTGTATTTAATATACTGATGTAGTTTTTCAAAACATACTCACACCATATGGTGTTGAATGCGGTGGCGCCGCTGTACACATAGCAAGCAAGAACACATAAACAGCCAAATTAGGTAGCAATTACCCACAAAGAAGAGGAAACGGCAAAACTAATTCCCTGCAATCGTCTTTTGGCTGACACGCAAAAAGACATGATGATTTTTAACTTCAGAATACAAGATATAAATATTTAAGAAATGAAAAGTTATAAAGTTTTAAAAAATAGCAACATTATGTCTTTTGATGTGGCAACAACAACCATTCTTATGATGTACTAAAGTAAGCAATTCCTAGTGGTAGCCATTTTTTTTTTGATAACTGCTAGCTTTATCGGAACCCTCCAATAATCTAGCAGACACGCCGCATAGTGACGTAGAAATGAGCAAGAGGGGCAGTCCTGGGAAGAACACAATATGACCGACCCTCATGGAATACGCCGGATCGGGACCGAGTGCGCTCAAAGTGGCAGTTGTCCTGCTAGCTTTATCGGAGAGTTCCAATAAGCTAAAGTTTATCACTATTAAAATGGGATAGCGCTAGGAATGCTTACTTTAGCTTGAGGGTAATATGAGAAAAAAATTTACAATCAGGCTAAAGCCTCCATGATGGCTTAATTGTAGTTAACCGTATATACTCATGATAGCCGAGTTTATCACCAAAAAATGGGCTGAAAAAACGTCCCTCTGTCTTATACACGAGTCTATTATTAACAAAAATTACCCAGTTAAAAAAAATAACTTAATACCTCACCCTTCCGATGTCAGTGCGGCTCCCCGCGTCGGCGCGGCTTACCGTGTCAGCGCGCCCCGTCTTCTTCTTCTTCTCCGTCGAACTCCTCATTCTCTCTTCCGGTATGGACGGCCGCGCGCATCCATAGACGTCAGCAGCGGGCCCCGCGTCTAGTAATGCACCTGCTAGAAGCAAACATGGCCCGCGTCCATGCAGGAAGAAAAAGAGAGAAGAGAGCGCGACGAAAGAGAGAAGAAAGAGACGGGCGCGCTGACATCGGGACCTCGGTAAGCCGCGCTGACATAGGAGGGTGAGTATTTTAAGTTTTATTTTTTTAAGGTCCGGTGTTTCTACGGGGGGCGGTGTCTTACGGGGTGCAGTATACTACGTGGGGCTGAGGCGTAGGGCTGTCAGTGATTACTACTTGGGGGCTGGCAGGCTGTATACTACTGGGGGGGGGGGGGGGGGTTTGACCCAATGCATTGTCCCACCCTCGGGCTTATAACTCGAGTCAGTATTTTCTCGCCAGTTTTGTTGGTAAAATAGGGTCTCTGCTTATACTCGGTTGGCTTATACTCGAGGATTACTCCGGTATCCACTAGAGATGAGCGAGTATACGCCTCTCGAGTATACGCTCAGTTCGGTATTGCATACTGGGACGGCTGCTTACTTCCGACGGAGTATTTTTTCAAAGTGCTGCTACGAAATCGAGCATTAATTAATAAAATAAAGTGAAAAAGGAATTTTTATTGACAAACTAAAGTATTCCACACATGTTCCAGATGTTTTAATGTTAGAAACATTGGAAAAAACTATTCTTTCCAGGTGTTTCGCACTTGTCCTCCGCTAAGTTCGGAAGTTTGGAACATCCTGAATGTGAAGACATATTGTTCTTTCAATGTGTTCATACAGGTGTTCGCGCGTGTCTTTCCGAGAATGTCGGAGTGATGGGCGCGCACGAAATCTGCGAAAGTGAAGCATAGGATCAATAAACATTAAAAACGTGAAAACACCAACGAATTTAATGAGAACACACTTAACAGAACCTATCCCTTCACATCCAAGTCGGCGGCGGACATCTCCTAACTAGCGGGAGGACACGCGTGGAACACTGTAAAGTGAAGAAAGTGTTTTTTCAAATGTTTCTAACATTAAAACATCTGGAAACATCGTGGAATATTTTATTATGCACTGTTCTTTTAATGTTCATTTATAAAAAAATGCTCGGTCTCCCATTGACTTTAATAAGGCTCGTATTCGGACGAGCATCGAGCATCGGGAAAAGTCGTACTGAATAATAGCACCCCGCCATTTTAGTGCTGGCTCCACTCTAGTTACTACCGACTTCGATAAGCCAATAAAGCCATGATTTTTTTTTTTTGAAAAGCTAGCAACTATCAAGAACGTGAGTAGATTCTAGCAACTAAGGCAATATACAAAAGGCCTGTCCTAAGAGGTATCAACAACTGGGGAACAAGTGTCTGTGTTGTGACATGACTAATAAAAAGGGGCTACTACCTTCTCATCTGTTTACACTGGAGGAACTTTTTCGATCAAATCAATTATCCTGTGCGTCGGATTATGTAATTTACGTTATAAACCGTGTCTCTGTTCAAGTATGTATGAATGGCCACCGAGACAATGCAAAGATAAGCTTTCTCAAGCAAAGCATTTCCGCCATTATACTCGAGAACATTGATTTAAAAATACAAAAGTGAGCGCAATAAACCAGGTCGAATTAAAATTCGAAACACAAAAAAAAAAAAAAGAGTCCTATTGATTTTTAACTTAACACTCTATATTCCAATGTTGTTTTTTTATTTGGTTATTGCCTGATGAAGGCTAATTTCTGAGTTTACACAAATCCTATTTAGAAAGGATGAACCTATCCCCAGACAGTATGGCATGTGCATCCATATTAGAAGGGCACAGTAATGTTATACAACCAACTGAAAAAGGAAGGAAACATGAGCACCAATGGTAATAGTAAAACCACAATTTATTAGGTATAAAAAAAGTATAACATGTAACCAGACAGAGTGAGTAGCAGCAAGCATATGTGGGTGCTGGCACGGAAACGTTCAAGTGTTGCTATAAGAACAGGCATTCCCCCCCGGGTTACTACAAGATAGGTCTGTAGGTTTTGTTCTTACGTTGAGATTTGTATGCAAGTCGGAACCGATAACTTTATATTTGTACCCTAGTCAAAAATTTTTTTTCTTCTGACCAATTGATTTAAAATGTGGTGGTGTCATAAGAAACCAGGATAAACAATAAATCTTAATTACAGACTCCATTGATAACTGTTAAGCGGTTGTTTATGTGCGTAGGACAAAGTACACGTAAATTACTAAAATCCAGAGGTCCGTTTGTAACTCTAGGGGTCGTAGATGTAAGTCAGGTGTTCTTAGTAGGGGACGCCTGTATAGATATATAAAAGCAAAGTGCCCAAAGTGACATAGAATCGAACATACAATAAAAAAGTATTGATGTGCATCACAGTAATAAGTGGTCACAGACAGACAAAGCATAAGCTAGGGTTAATAACCTTGGATCCAGTGGACATAAGGTGCACAGTAGGGCCACTGCTCAGTACCCCCCCCCGACCTTGTTTTGTCCTCTCCAGTACTTGGCGCTAATCCACTCTGTACTGTTACATGTTACCTTTTTAATATACCTTAAAATTGTGGTTTTTACTATTACCATTGGTGCCATTTTCCTTCCTTTTTCAGTATTGCTAATTTTCTGAGTTTAGCTTGTGAGGCCAACACTTAGTTTCTGAGTTTTATGGCAAAAAAACGTACTCCACTTTGATAGCGCTTCCTGTGATTTCTCTCTGCCCTACTATTTCTACTGCCCCTGAGGATTTCTTATCCCTGTGTGTAGAGTTCCTAGGTTTGTTTCATTTCTGTAACATATATGATATTTTTTTCATTTCTAAAGCCATCTAGACCCCCTTGAATCTCTCTAGTGTATCACCATCACAACAATCCAGTGGTAGCAAACTCCATATTCTCACACTCTTTTGCAGTAAACAACACCCAGTCTATGGTGTATGGCAACACCTGTCTTACTTAAAGAGGACCTGTCACCCAAATTTGTATCTAAGTAAGCAGCCCCCCGCTCCCTTGTGCTTGAACAAAACGCGCAGTGTTAGAGTGATAGCGTTACCCTACCTCCACCCTGGTAAGTGCTATCATCACACTGCGCAGGGTACAGTCTTATTGTTGGGGACCAGCTCGCAAAGCTGTCCGACGATTCATGAGGAGCAGCGGGTTGGGGCGTGGCTAGGGGTGACTCCGGCGTGCAACGCGGCAGTCATTGTCCCCGGCCTATGGCCAGCACCCTCGGACTGCCGCCCTCATGAATAGATCGGACCGCTTTGGCAAGCGTCCGATGATTACATAGTACCCCCGACGCAGTGTTGATAGCGTTACCAGAGGTTTCCGGTACCGCTATCACTCTAACACTAGCGACGTTGTTCAAGCACTAGGAGCTCCTTACTTTAGTAAGCAGCCTCTAGTGCCGCAAATGTGGGTGACTTCCTTTTTTTTAAGGGAAAAAAGATTGTCCCCTTGTCACGGTATACAGCCAACCATTACAAAGATTTCTGTCCAGATATCCGGTTAAGAAAATAAATTGAACATTGCATTTGAACAATGCGCATGTGCACCACTTCTCCATACATCTCAAGGAACTTGGTACCTTATTTTTGTGATCACTAATGATTCCCTATTTGTGAGATATCAACATCAGGAACTAAAAGTCTAGACCTGACCGAGGGTAAAATTAAAAAATGATAATACCTAGGAAAACGTACCTTATAAAGACAGCTCTTTTGACATTCTCTCTGATCAATTTACTAGGGTCGATACAGCAGTATCTATGGTCACATTGCCGCAACAAAAGGTACCATATTTACAATCAAACTTAGGACGCCAAGCTCCCATGTCATGTGTATCCCATGCGTCTTCATCCCGGATACTAAAAAATATATTTAAAAAAAGCAGAGACACTATTAATGAAGGTCTATTTCCAATAATCCATTAAAGGAAGGATAACCCTAACTTGTTTTAGTTCATTAGATCTCTGCTTAGGTGAATTTTAACATTTCTTCTGGTTGCCTTCATTTATGCATGTTATATTGTACAGGGCATATATGTTCTGAAGGCCTGTCCAACTTTTTTCTTCTTCTCTCTTGTTATTGTATTTTACAAGACTATAAAATCAATTTCACCAATATAGATTTATTAAGATTTTCTATTCTTGTTTCCAGTGCATTTGCATGGATGGCTTATACAGCTCATTTTCTCAGCTATTTAGGAGACGACGCATGCAGCTGGTATTCAATCTGTAATGGAGTGGCCAGCCGAGTCCCAGATCTAAACCCCATTTTGCTGTTTGTGGGGCCGCTTCAATGTAGGTATGCAATAGTGCCATCAGCCACCCCCATGTGGAGGGGCTTCTTGAAGCATGGGGTGACATTTCTCAGATTACCTCAGCAAATACCATCTAGATGTCCAAAGGACTGCAAATGCTGTACATTACAAGCAAGGAGCATTCCGTTATGAATTATTATTTCTAGACTATATTTCTATTCATTTTGTAAACTCATTAGAAAACTAAAAGTATGTCTGGGTGATCCAAAACTTTTGTAAAGTAGTGTATATCTCACCAGTAAGAAAAACTGTATAAATCAAGTATCTGAGTCTTTTTTGATACTGAACCTGCTATAAAAAAAATGAAGAAAAAGTATTCAACGTGGAGCCATGATATTTTATGGGGGACTGGGGCCACTGTATAATCTGATTGTAGAGTAATGCAGTTATAGGGGGGAAAAAAGTATTTAGTCACCACCAATGTGCCAGTTCTCCCACCGTAATTGACTTCATAGGTGACCTCACTATGAAGAAAAAAGAGAAACAACTCCGAAAATCACATTGTCTGATTTTTTTTAAAGAATTTTTTACAAATAATGGTAAAAAAATAAGTATTTGATCAATAAAAGGTCACCCTCACACTTTGTTTATATATCCTTTGTGGGCGACTGAAAGAGGGAAAACTTTTTCTTTAGGTCATCACAAGGTTGGCACAACTTGTTTCTGGTATGTTGGGCCATTCCTCCATGCAGATCTCCTTTTGATTTTTTGGGCTGCCTCGGCACACCAAAAGTTTTCTATGGGGTGTGAGATCTTGAAACTGGCAATCAAATCCAGGACCTTAAAATTGCTTCTTACAAAGCCCCCACACCTTTGTTGCCCGTGCGGTGTGCTTGAGTTCATGTCATGCTGAGACCCAGCCAATTTCTCTTAAATACCCTTGCTGATGAAAGGTTTGCACACTCAAACTCTCACAATCCAATACATGGCCCATTCTTCTTTCACGTACAACGGATCAGTCATCTGGTCCCTTTGCTGAAAAACAGCCCCAGACCATGATGTTGCCACTCCATGCTTCACAGTAGGTATGGTTTTCTTTGGATGCAACTCAGCATTTACTCTCCTACAAACACGAAGAGTTGTGTTTTTAAAGAGCGGCTCTACTTTTGTTTCATCAGACCATATGGCATTCGCCCAATACTCTTCTGGGACATCGAAATGCTCTCTAGCAAAGTTTATGTACAGGCTTAAAGGAAACCTACCCTTAAGTGGCAGGTTTCCGATGGCAATACCGAGCACCAGCTCAGGGTGATGCTGGTGCCGGAGCTTTATTTTATTTAGTGTTATAAACGCGGTATCGCGGTTTTAAAACCTTTTTCTTAATTAAAACTTTATGCCGGCGCTGGAGGTACCCGCTCGGCGCTTACCTGCGTGCGGCTCTCATTCACTTCCTATGTAGCCGCGCGCACGGTAAGCGCCGAGCGCGTACCTGCCTGCGCCGGCTATAAAGTTTAAAAGTGTTTTAAACCGCGATACCGTCGGTTAAAACACTAACAGTAAGCTCCGGCACCATCTCCCGAGCTGGTGCTCGGTATGCCATCGGAACCTGCCACTACAATGTAGGTTTCCTAAGCAGAGGAACACATCTGGCACGGCAGGATAGGAGTCCTTAACGGCCAGTAGTGCCTTACTTACGGTAGCCTTTGTTACATTGGTCCCCAGCTTCTGCAGGTCATTCACTAGGTCCCCCATGTGGTTTCTGGGATTTTGCTCACTGTTCTTGTTTAATTTGACCTCACTGTTGAGATGTTGCATGTCCCTGAATCTAAGGAAATCAGTTAAACAGATTAGTAATTGCTTTCAGATTGATTTCTCTTCACACCAGATGTCTCGTTAAATTCATCTTCCCAGCCTGTGTCAGGTCTAAATTTTGTTTCTGTATCCACCATATTGATTTTGAGGTGTTACTGTAACTTGCGGACAGGTGTTCTTTTTAATGAACAAGTTAGAGCCATACTACAATAAAGAGTGAGGACACAGAAGCCTCTTAAGAGAAGAACAGGTATGTGAGAGCCAGAATCTAGCTTGTTTGTAGGTGAACCAAATACTTATTATTCCCATAATTCCAAATAACTTCTTTAAAAATCTCGCGATTTTCTGAATTGTTTTCAACATTTGTCTCACATTTTAGGTCTATGATGTTAATTACAGGCCTCATCTTTTAATGGAAGAATTTGCACAACTGGTGCTGGTATTTGCTGTACTATAATAATACGACCTTGATGCTGGATATGAATTCTACATACCTACTGTACTTATAAATCACACACATCATACAATAAACATAAATTACCTCCTCCAGATAAATAAATGTAACCATTTCCCTGTGTACATTTCATATATGTTTTGGCAAGCTCTGTGTAGCCCTCTTAATACTGGTGTGCACTATATAAAATGGAATTATGTATGGGTATGTTGCAGCTTACGGATGGGAGATATGTGGGGTTTTGCAAAATCCTACTCTATTCTGGTCTGTATTTTTATGGTTTTCTACTTTATGTACTTCTTTTACATGTCCTAATCTTGCCCCGATTATGTTTTGAGATGTATAGATGTTATATTATGGGTGATTTGGATATGTTGGAGGCATTGGGCTATGTGCAATACTTTTATGTGTATGACCTGTGTTATTATGTGGGGTGGGAGGGGGGTCTTATAGGTCTCCTTATCTGCCATTTGTATGTATTTTATTACATTGTTATTTTGCATTGTTGTTGTATACATTTACTTTATGGGGTATTATGAGTAGTGATGACTGCCTGCTTGTTTTGTTTGATGTAGTATTTCTCACATATTGCAGATACACTTTGTTTCTGTTACATGTGCATTATGTTTTCAAAACCCTAAACAGATGTACTATAAGTTGAGAACATCTAAAGTGGAAATTAAACAATTGAGACCATTTAAGAAAAAGAGATCTACACCACGGGTGTTAAAGCCTGCGCTTGTTATCTGGCCCTTACTGGTCAAGAGAGCAGTATAGGGGCAGGGTTCTGGATACTCACCTCTCCTCTTCCCCAAACAGTCGCATAGTGTAAACAAAGTACATACTCACAGGGCTATCACACATGGAGAGGAGGCAACCATTGCGGCACTGAGGTAATCTGACGGTAGCAAAGAATTGCTGCATATGTTCATGGAAAAATAAGACATCCCCTGAAAATAAGACCTAGTGCCTCTTGAGGAGTAAAAATTAATATAAGACACTGTCTTATTTTCGGGGAAACAGGGTAGGTTACATCCCAAGAGCTATTGATTTGTGAAAAAAAAAAAACCTTTACAGTTACTATTTAATGTGCGGGCTCTATGGCTCCTGTGGGGGCGGGGCAAGCCGGCTGGCTTGGTGGCACTTTGGCTGCTTTTTGGAGGGGGGGGTCATTCTGTGGGGTTTGTTGTTGCTGCTGTGGGGAAACACTGTTGACACTGTGACTATTAGCTACTGTGTGGGGGCTCTGTGACTAAAGACTACTACTTATTTTCACCAGGGACCACATCAGCGTCATTCCTGTCCTAAATGGGGGACCATGAGGCTGATGTGGCCCCCAGTAAAATTGCATGTGACACCCCTGAAAAACTAGCAACAAATCACAAAGCAATATTCACCTTTCGAGAGCAAAAAGGAAAATACATGCATCTGTTGGGTTGCAATGAGCATGAAATGTTTTTTCTTCAAAAAGTTTCATGTAGATGCCATATTTTAACTTTTCCCATTATTTTAAAGGGAGCCTATCATCAGAAATGGGCCTAATAAACCACTAGCAGTATGTTGTCAAGCAGCTGTACAGTTTCTAGATCATGTTTCTTTCATGGCCCATGGTGGTGGCATCATCAAGAAAATCTACTTTGAAGTGAGATGTTAATTGGATGTAGAATGTCAGGGAGGGGGAGAGTTTAACACTTAGGTCAAGCTGCCACTGAACACCTTCTCCTATTTGAATTACATAATCCCCAGGACCTCAGGAGATGTGGGCAATGATGTCCCAGGGTGCATGACCATCAATAACAGTGAAGTGGACGTTCTAAGGCAGAGAAAGCCTGACTTCAGTGTTAAACGTTCCACCTCCTTGACATCATAAAACCAATTTACATCTCACTTCAAAGTTGATTTTCTGGATGATGCCACCACACCAGACCGTGAAAGAAACATGATCTAGAAGCTGCCCAGCTGCTTGACAACATACTGGTAGTGGTTTATTAGCCCAAAATCTGATGACAGGTTCCCTTTAACTTTATTGGGATGGCCTTCAAAGCCATGGCTAGTTGTAAGGGTGTCAATTTTCTGCATTGGCTTTTTAAACACACTGCAGAAAATAATTAAAATCATTTTTGTACTCACGATAACAAAATAACACATTCTCTGATTCACTGTTAAAAGGCAGCATTTCACAGATATAGGTCCAACCTGTCTCTATCAGTCCTGCTGTACACAATTTCAGTTGCCCCTAGACACAACCCTGCAACTACTGACTTAGGGTCACGACATCTTGGATTCCTGTATGAGGCCGTGCTACTGAGATTTCTGTCTCTCTCTGCTCTGAGCCTATAGCCCCGCCCCCAGCACCACATCAGGAGGAAAGAGAAGCTAGAAAACTACAAACTCCGGGCAGATAAGTGATCCGGGGGAAGAGAGAGGCAGGCACATTTCTGTGAGTACAGAGATGTAGCACAGCTGGCAGTGTAAAAGTCTGTCAGCCTCTGTGTAATAGGTATCTCATGCATCTCTCAGCTGTCTCATTTCTCTTTCTATTTGTCAGTGTGTTAGTACAGTATGTAATAAGCCAGATGAAAATGTATATAAACCTTTACCCTAGTGATGTAACCACATTGTCACCCCACAGAACTAGATGGAGCATAATGTGTCTGCTTAGAGAGTCTCCACACTGACCAGCCTAGGGAGTGATGTGAGCTAAAACAGTAATAAAACTGAGTAAAATTTTGTGTAAACATCACTAGGGGATTGAGATTTGAGAATTTTATTTTGTGGGAAAACCACTTTAATGTGTTTGTGTAACTAAATTATTAAAATGTCTAATATACTTTCTCTATCAATGCCTCACAGTTTTCTAGATCTCTGCTTGCTGTCATGCAACAGAAAGCTTCATTGTTTACTTCCTGTGGATAAACACCAGTCCATGTCATGTGATGTTACACACGTGCATGGCTCATTATTATCACACACCAGTGTGACATCACATGATCATGGGCCTGGTGTTTATCCAGAAGTAAACAAAGAAGATTCTTGTTGCAGGACAGCAAGCAGAGATCTAGAAAAAAGAGGAATTGATACAGAAGGAATATTGTAAAATATAATATATATATAATTTTTCATTCTACAAACAATATCAATTATTTGTGGCAATATGTTTAAAGTGGACAACCCCTTTAAGTACTAGTATGTTTTGTGTAACTAGTGTCCAATTAACTCTAATAAGACTGCTGGGGTAGCGATCTCGCTCTGCCCCATAAGTCACAGACAGACACAATGGCACATTTACTGGGACTATCCAGGGGCAACTCCTCACAACCGCTTGGGGGTGGTCTGTTTCAATTAAGGATAACATGTCTTTCTAAGGGTGGTAACACACATGGCGTTTTTAGGCCGTTTTTGGGCCGTCTTTAGTTCGTAGTTAGTGCGTATTCAGATCGTAAAATAATTGGATAATTGGTCAAACCTGTCAAAAACGCATGCGTTTTTTAACGATCTGAAACAATTTGAAAACTAAAAACGGCCTAAAAACGCAATGTGTGTCACCACCGTAATGAATCAGCGAATATCTGAGAGAGATATGTTAGTCGAAAATGTTCTAAACATTCCCTGTTGATTGGCTGCAGTGGTCTCATGGCTAATACAGAGGATTCCCAAAGGGGCACACTTGTAGTTGGGCCTATCATGATGGAATTAACGAATAAGGTTTCATTAGATCCAAAACAATGTAAAAGATGGCTGAGCTGATTCCATTACATGGAAGACACTAGTGACAATGCATTTGTGCATTATTGCATTACACAAGCAGACCTAGTGGTCAGAGCCATATACAGTGTGTACGTCTTCCCACAGAAAGGTTCAGCATAAAGAAGGTTTGTTTAGCCATCCTATCTCCGCCCACCCATCATGTTACTGCCGTCTGTCCGCGCCCGTAAGAAAGGGGAAAGCTGTAAGAGCCGCCCACGTCATCATGACGTCACAGTTATTTTCCGGCCGAGGCTAGGTCACTGTGGAGTTATATTTCGTCATGAGCACACGTCACGGTAATTCTGGTAGTACTTTTTGTGCACTGGAGTTACCGTGGAAGTATATTATACATATATACACACACAAATCACCTTGCCCTCTGTAGTAAGACGCAGGGTATATAGATAGAAGAGGCTCACCTATGGGTGACAAGGCAGAAAGAATGATCCAGGCGGCTCCAAGGAGCGGCGCTGCCATCTTCAGTCTCCCGCTGGATCAATGAAGTAGTTGCGAGGCTGCCTCGAGACCGGATTGGAGACGCTTCTGCTATGGTTGATGACGTCTACAAGTATCACGTGACCTCCCTACTATTCAGATCCTGTTCTGAGTATAGCCTGAAGTGCCTGCTGATGGCATCTGAGAAGAAGCACAAGCTGGAAGGGTCACAGCGGATCACCGTGCAATCCCATGTTCCAGAGCTATGCCGTCTCAGGGTTTAACTCCTGGAATCCCCACCATTTGTAAGAACTGGGATCCTTCATCTCAACACCACTTACCCATCTTCATTAGGTTTATAGAACGGGGCTATCCCTGGAATGGTGGGGAAGCTTGAGACTGCGAGGGAGCTTTCACACGATGCTTGCGTCACGTTTGATGCGTTTTTGAAGCATTTCAAAGGCTTCAGCATTGATCACATGCTGAAGTTACTTTGTGTTTTAGCAGATGCAGTGGAAACGCAATGTAACCTCTGCATGTGATCAAGGCTGAAGCCTTTGGAATGTGTCAAAAACGCATTAAAAAACGCAACGCATCGTGTGAATGCGCCCTCATCCTTTTATATTAGAATCCAGTTCATGTGATTAATCCAGGGGGCACAGCTTGAGGTTAACAGGCAGAGTACAGATTGAGCCTCCCCTAATTTTGATTCTTACTGCCTCTGTTTTCTGTGCTTCTAGCACTTAGAAAAGCATGTAGTAAACCAGTCACACTCGCATTTAGCTGTGTGCACGCTGAACAGGGCCGTTGCTATGGGCAGGCAAAGTGGGCACTTACCCAGGGCCACCTGAAAGAGGAGAATGCCATGGATCCAGAGATATTCAGAATATCAGGTGCGATTTTTATGTATAAAAATCACTCCCAACGGCATTTTAACAGTTAATATCTCCGTTTTCCTCACACTGATTCTTAGCAGGCAGCTACAGGGAGAATTCTGAGAATGCTGGATTCAGGAGCTGCTGCACCTCACAGATAATGGAAATATTCCCTTTATATGTTACTACATTTTGATAAGGAATAATATCAACTAATATTCATGTTTTTAACCCTCTCCTATCCAGAACTATCTAACACACTTTCTCTCTTATTGCCATTTATTATATGTATTAGCCTAATGTGACTACATATTTACACTGCAACCCAGAACGTGTCCATAAAGTTATATGTAACACCAAAAACACACACATGTTCTGGAATAAAGTTTTTATTTCACAACATCCTCCATTATTTACACCTATGTTATGACGTTTTCACTCAAATTCTTAAGAAGCATGAAGGGTTCTGTTATTGTGCAGCTAATACAACGGCGCACATCTAAAAGTGACTTTTATTATCTCATTATCTTGGTGTATGTATATTTAGTTATTTATTTGTGTAAGGGAGCGTACAAGGATAGATCTATGTGAAGCTCAGTGCAATTTTTTGCATAAATAGTTTGCCATCATTGTTTCTCTTCTGTTAACCATGGTTATCTCTAAAGAAACATGTTCAGTCATCATTGCACTGCACAAAACTGGCCTAATGGGGAAGAGTATCACAGCTAGAAAGATTGCACCTCAGTCAACAATCTATCACATCATCAAGGAATTCAAGGAGAGAGGTTCCATTGTTGCCAAAAAGGCTCCAGGGCACCCAAGTAGGACCAGCAAGCCAGGACCGTCTCTTAAAAGTGTTTCAGCTTCGGGATCAGGCTACCAGCAGTGCAGAGCTTGCCCAGGAATGGCAGCAGGCAGGTGTGAGTGCATCTGCACGCACTGTGAGGCGGATACTCTTGGAGCAAGGCCTGGTGTCAAGGAGGGCAGCAAAGAAGCCACTTCTCTCCAGAAAAAACATCAGAGACAAACTGATATTCTGCAAAAGGTACAGGGAGAGGACTGCTGAGGACTGTGTTCATGATAATACTCTGCAATACTGTTGTATTGCAGGGTATTAGCTGTGCACATGTATAGGCTGACACTCTGCCAGTAAGATGACGTCACAGACGCCATCTTACTGGCAGTGCTTGCAGGCATCTCTGGGGTCCCGTTCAGACCCCAGAGATGCCATAGCAACAATCGGCGCCCCCCGAAAATGGTTCGGGGGTCTGTTCATGGGGGAAAGACCCCCAAAGGCATGTTAGATGCCAGGGTCGCGTTGACCGTGGCATTTAACGGGTTAAACACCCACGATCGGAGCCTACTCTGACCACGGGTGTTACACTGGGGTGCCAGCTATTAGTTACAGCCGGCAACCCATGTTTCCCGATGCCGGTTCGGCTCAGATCTTGAGCTGAACCGGCATCGGCTCAGCGTCCTATATATCGGAAGCTGAGCATCAACAATCTATTCCATCATCAAGGAATTCAAGGAGAGAGGTTCCATTGTTGCCAAAAAGGCTCCAGGGTGCCCAAGAAGGACCAGCAAGGTGCCAGGACCGTCTCTTAAAAGTGTTTCAGCTTCGGGATCGGGCTACCAGCAGTGCTGAGCTTGCTCAGGAATGGCAGCAGGCAGGTGTGAGTGCATCTGCACACACTGGGAGGCGGAGACTCTTGGAGCAAGGCCTGGTGTCAAGGAGGGAATTAAAGAAGCCACTTCTCTCCAGAAAAAACTTCAGGGACAGACTGATATTCTGCAAAAGGAACAGGTAGTGGACTGCTGAGGACTGGGGTAAAGTCATTTTCTCTGATGAATCCCTTTCCGATTGTTTGGAACATCTGGAAAACAGCTTGTTCGGAGAAGACAAGGTGAGTGATACCACCAGTCTTGTCTCATGCCAACTGTAAAGCATCCTGCAACCATCCATGTGTGGGGCGGCTTCTCAGCCAAGGGAATCGGCTCTCTCACAGTCTTACAATCAATGAATAAAGAATGGTACTAGAATGTCCTCCAAGAGCAACTTCTCCCAACCGTCCAAGAGCAATTTGGTGATCAACAATGCCTTTTCCAGCATGATGGAGCACTTTGCCATAAAGCAAAGGTGATAACTAGAGATGAGCGAGCACTAAAATGCTCGGGTGCTCGTTATTCGAGACAAACTTTTCCCGATGCTCGAGTGCTCGTCTCGAATAACGAGCCCCATTGAAGTCAAAGAGGGAGACCCAAGCATTTTTTTAATAAAACAGAACATTAAAAGAACAGTGCAAAAAAAAAATTCCAGATGTTTGCAGATGTTTTACTTGTAAGAACACATTGAAATAACACTATTCTTCACTTTCCAGGTGTGCGCGCGTGTCTCCCGCTAAGTTAGGATATGTGAACGAACATCTGGAATGTGAAGAATAGTGTTCTTTCAATGTGTTCTGCACTTAAATTGTCCTGTATTCACTGTTTTTAATGTTTTAATTCTATTCTTCACTTTGCAGCTGTGCGCGCGTATATCTCCGATCCAGTAAAACATCTGGAAACATGTGTAATATTTTTTTTTACAATTAAAATACTTTTATTCAATTTATTTTATTAATTTACTGCTCGATGTCGAGCCGGCGAGATACTCGTCCGAGTAACGAGACGGTCCGAGTATGCTAATTCTCGACCGAGCAGTATACTCGGACGAGTATACTCGCTCGACCGAGCAGTATACTCTGACAAGTATACTCGCTCATCTCTAGTGATAACTAAATGGCTCAGGGAACAAAACATAGAGATTTTTGGGTCCATGGCCTGAAAACTCCCAACATCTTAATCCCATTGAGAACTTGTGGTCAATCATCAAGAGACGGGTGGACAAACAAAAACCAACAAATTGTGACAAAATGTAAGCATTGACTGTGCAAGAATGGACGGCTATCAGTCAGGATTTGGTCCAGAAGTTGATTGAGAGCTGCCAGGGAGAATTGCAAAGGTCCTGAAGAAGAAGGGTCAACACTGCAAATATTGACTCACTGCATTAACTCATTCTAACTGTCAATAAAAGCTTTTGTTACTGATAATATGATTGCATTTGTATTTCTGTATATGATAAAAACATCTGAAAAACACACAAAAAAACCAGAGGGCAACAGATCATGTGAAAATATAATATTTGTGTCATTCTCAAAACCTATGGCCATGAAAATGTGGGGTCGAGTAGTGAGACGCGCTACATCCAAAGTAAAGTGTTAAGGGTTTTATTAGAACTATGACAATGCGTTTCAACACCGTAATGGCGTCTTCATCAGGTCAAAAACTGTGAGGTTTACAAAACACAAGACACAAATACAAAAAAGAACATACATTTTTACATACAACTATATTTATATTTATTGACACTGCATACACCCATCGTTTTTTACTTATTTATTTATTTATCTATTGATTAACTTGGATTTGTGTGCATATATATATATATATATGTCTCCTTGCATCATATATGTTTATTCTCTCGCCAATCTACTCGTTTTTAACAATGGTTTTTACTAATTCTACTATTTACTAACTACGATGTGTTATGTTCTTCTTTTTTTGTATTTGTGTCTTGTGTTTTGTAAACCTCCCAGTTTTTGACCTGATGAAGACGCCATTACGGTGTTGAAACGCGTTGTCACAGTTCTAATAAAACCCTTAACACTTTACTTTGGATGTAGCGCGTCTCACTACTCGACCCCACATTTTCCTTCTTTACCGCATACCTCATCTGGACCCATATCCAGCTCCGGGGCCTGACGCTGCAACTCCACTACAACATCCCCAATAAGAAAACTCCCTCTCCTCTCTTCCCTAGTTTGTGCACATTGTTCTTTGGCGCCTGGCTCTCAAAAAATCCCCCATTTTTTTCCTTCTCTTCACTCTATACCGGCTGTGGATGGGCATCACCGAACCAGCCGGTTAAGGGATTGAGCACCGCTTTCTGTCAGTGCCTGCCAGTGCACAACAACCCTACCATCCAGCCATCTAACAAACACAATGGGGCAAATTTACTTACCCGGCCCATTCGCGATCCAGCGGCGCGTTCTCTGCTCTGGATTCGGGTCCGGCCGGGATTCATGAAGGTAGTTCCTCCGCCGTCCACCAGGTGGCGCTGCTGCGCTGAAAATCATCTCCACGCGCCGGAATGCACCACCTCGGACCAGGTGAAGGTAAGCGGTCACCAAGCGACACTTTTTCGGGTTTTAAATGCGGCGGTTTTTCCGAATACGTCGGGTTTTCGTTCGGCCACGCCCCCCGATTTCCGTCGCGCGCATGCCGGCGCCGATGCGCCACAATCCGATCGCGTGCGACACAATCCCGGGGCAATTCAGGTACAATCGGCGCAAATCGGAAATATTCGGGTAACACGTCGGGAAAACGCGATTCGGGCCCTTAGTAAATGACCCCCATTGCTCTTGTTTTTGGCTGCACGAGAAGCACAAAGGGACCATCTCATCGACCAATGGATGGACCAGAGAACCACCACCGAACCCCCAACTACAAATCACTTTTCCAGAGAAGATACAAGGTCAATGACCAATCTTTTTCTGGACCTGGAGGATTCGTTGAAAAAAGAATCTTCCAACAGCATCCATATCCATTTCCTACGACTCTACCTAAAAGAAAACCTTTACCCTAAAAGTCTCACGGCAAACATAAAATCCCCCTTCCCTAATGACCAGCTCTTCAATGACAAATGGAATGACCGACTGGAGACCCTCACACGTGACCTGATCGACCTAATCATACTAAAAAGATCTGACCTCCAAAAGAAGGCTACACTCAAAATCAACATTATTTCTACCCTACTATCTCCCTATGAGGATCACCATGATTTCCACAACTTAGCAGCAAGTACCCATTTCCGCTCTCAACAACATGATTTGGGCGAGATTAAACGGAAATGCCAGAAGCTGGACAACACACGCAACCACTCCACTGCTAACACCCCGCTTCCCCATTGCCCACACGGGACCCCGTCCTGCCCATCCATCCAACAAATTCCGAAAAAAACAATAGTACCAGCCACCACCAACAACAAACAATAACAACAACAAAAACACAATCATAACCGAAACAACAATCGGAAGGCACCTCCCACCCAAACCCATCCAACCAAGAACAGAACCTTCAGAAAAACCGCCACACCCACACTACTCCCCAGCCCTACACACGCCGCTCCCACCACCCATTCCATCCAAACCCCCATACCCAATCCATCGCCGA
Organism: Engystomops pustulosus; assembly: GCA_019512145.1. Taxonomy (NCBI): domain Eukaryota; kingdom Metazoa; phylum Chordata; class Amphibia; order Anura; family Leptodactylidae; genus Engystomops; species Engystomops pustulosus. The sequence goes on from CM033642.1 coordinate 158,790,363, forward strand.
GCATTCAACCCCCCACCCCCCAAAAACCCCTAGGCCCCATTCCCCTTAACGCCTTTAAAGCTGCCGATTTGGAAACCCATTTAGCCAACCTCCCCGTCACCCCGACTATCCACTCAATATATGATCCCACAGACAACCTCAATCTATCATTACTCTCGACCCATGACGACCCCCAATCACCCACCCAATCCCTCCCTATACCCCCAATACCCCCTGAGGTACCCTCCACCTCGAGCACCTCTTCCACTGAATCTTTTTTAGCCCTCCCTACCCACCTCTCCAGATCCCCGAACTTCCCTCCCCATACCACTCCCCTACCCCTGCTTCCAATTCTCACCAGCCCAATCAAAATAACACAATTTTTCTCTCTGAGCCACAAGACCTCCACCTCAATAAAAAGAAAGGCAGACCACGAGGCTGCTGCGCCGGAACCACTAAGAGAAGAACCAGCAGCCAAAAACACAAGAACCCAATAAACACTGGAATGCAACCCACCAACCTCACCAACCTATCAAGATTTTCAACCTCTCTGAGTACAATCTTCAACAGAATGAAATCGACCTCCTATCCAAAGGCTTATCCTTCTGTCCAACCGCCCCTGCAGATGACTTCCAACTCTTTCTAGACCTCAACACTTTCATCCGCAAACTTACCCTGAATCGGCACTTTGCCATACAATTGGTCCAAACCGCAACACGCATGTCCACAACCCGAGCTCCTTACCCACCCCTTAATCCCCCCAAAACTCCTGCTCCCATTCCGGTTCCTGTCCAACCCCCCTCCCATTTCTACCCTCTACACCACAAGGGCCCGGCTATCGAAACCTTCTACAACTTAGCCCTTGATGAACTCAAAAAACTCCCCCCAAAAAAACCCCAAAGTATCAATCACAACCTTTCATCTGCAGAAAAAAGAGCAATCAAGTCCCTCAAGGACAACACTACCATTATTATAAGACCAGCTGATAAAGGAGGAGGCATCGTAATTCAAGACCGTTCCGACTATATCGCTGAAGCACATAATATTCTGTCAGACTCATCCTTCTATGAACCTTTACCTGCAAACCCTTTACCAACCGACTACACTACCTACACCAAACTGATTCACCAAGCCTCCTCCCAGAACCTGCTCAGTAAAAAAGAAAAACAATTCCTCACCGTCAACAACCCACCCCTCCCCTTTTTCTACCACTTACCCAAGATCCATAAATCCCTTACCAACCCACCAGGCCGTCCCATTATATCTGGCATCAATCCCTTGACCTGCAATCTGTCACATTACATTGATCTCCACCTTCAACCTGTCACGGGTGCTCCCGCGATCCCTGTCTCAGATCGCGGGCGCAGACGTGCGTCCCCGTTTGCCCCCGCTGCAGGCCGGTCTCTGCACTCACCTCTCCCGGCTCCTGCTCTACCCCAGACTGCCGTGCGCGCGCGTCCCCGCCTCCTAGGGCGCGCGCACGGCTCCTGCCGAAAATTTAAAGGGCCAGCGCACCTCTAATTGGTGCACTGGCTGAACCTCACCTTTAAGAATCCTGCCTCTTCCTGTGTCCCCTGCCGGATCTTTGTGCCTCATTACCATTCATGTGTGGGGTTGCTTCTCAGCCAAGGGAATCGGCTCTCTCACAGTCTTGCCTAAAAACACATCCATGAATAAAGAATGGTACCAGAATGTCCTCCAAGAGCAACTTCTCCTAACCGTCCAAGAGCAGTTTGGTGATCAACATTGCCTTTTCCAGCATGATGGAGCACCCTGCCATAAAGCAAAGGTGATAACTAAATGGCTCAGGGAACAAAACATAGAGATTTTGGGTCCATGGCCTGGAAACTCCCCAGATCTTAATCCCATTGAGAATTTGTGGCCAATCATCAAGAGACGGGTGGACAAACAAAAACCAACAAATTGTGACAAAATGCAAGCATTGATTGTGCAAGAATGGACTGCTATCAGTCAGGATTTGGTCCAGAAGTTGTTTGAGAGCATGCCAGAGAGAATTGCAGAGGTCCTGAAGAATAAGGGTCAACACTGCAAATATTGACTTGCTGCATTAACTCATTCTGTCAATAAAAGCTTTTGTTACTCATAATATGATTGCACTTGTATTTCTGTATGTGATAAAAAAACATCTGACAAACACACATAAAAACCAGGGGCCAACAGATCATGTGAACATATAATATTTGTGTCGTTCTCAAAACTTTGGCCATGACTGTATTTATCTCTCATATCTATCTACTCTATATATAATCTACTTTATATTTCTGCATCTAGAAATTTCTATCATCTTTCATATTTGTCTTCTAATAATTATAATTAATAATTTGTTTATTTATATAGGGCACACAGTTTATGCAGCGCCGCACAGAGCTGCCAGATTAGCCCCTGTGCCCATGGGGCTCACAATCTATTTAACCTACCAGTAAGTTTTTGAAGTGTGTGAAGGAACCTGGAGGACCCACAGGAAACCCACACAAACTCCGAGAGAACATACAAACTGTTTGCAGAAGTTGACCAGCGCTGCAAAGATGTAGTGCTAACCACTGAGCCACCGTGCTGCCCATCAATCTCTCATCTATCTCCTATAAAATTCGCCCATATTACAGCTTGTTTTACCATACTAAAGTGAGCCTCTTACTGACTGTGACTGGTCATTAAATAGTTATATTTTGGGGCCCCTCTTTGTCTAGAACCGGCCCTGATGCTGATGAATAGACTTCTCTTCTTTATCCATTAAACCATGTAAATTCTGCAAAAAAAAGTATTTTTCATTTATGCAAATTAGCACCGGGCACTCCTCTGCACATCACACAGAGCATCCAACATGTGATGTAATAATACAAAAAATGTTGGCTGCCGCTGTATGGAGGGGGCTCACAGGCTGAGCCCTCTCCATACGAGGTAAGTGTTTACTGCATATTGCAGCCAACACCCACCAGTAACGCCCACGGTTGGTGGCAGAGGCATTTAAATCACAGCGGCACATGAGGGCCGGCATATTGGGTTTGATCGCCGCCCCATGTGAGGTTATTTGGGGGGGGGGGGGGCGGTGATCGGTTGCTATGACAACCTCCGGTCATACAAAGACCTGAGGTTGTCTTGTTTTAACACATTCACTACAATGTGTGATTTGCACATTGTAATAAAAGGGATAAATCATGGTATGGCAGTATATGGTAGGATCAGACAACCTAGGGTTAAAGCACCCTAGGGGTCTGAAAAATAAAATAAAAAAAATTAAAAACCTAATAATTCAAATCACCCCCCTTTCCCCAGAACTGATATAAATATGAGTAAACAGTAAAAATCATAAACATGTTAGGTATGGCTTCATCCCAAAATGTCCGAACTATCAAAATTTAATAACAGTTATAACCGGCGTTTAACCCTGTAACCGAAAATAGTGCCACTTTTTTGCCATTTTGAAAAACATAAAAAAAAAATAAAAAGTGATGAAAAAGCTGTACATTTCTAAAAATGGTAGCATTAAGAATGTTATCAAAAGTCGCAAAAAATGACACCACACAGCTCTGTACACAGAAGTATGAAAAATTTATTAGCGCCACAAGATGGCAAATTTTATTTTTTTTTGTAATTTTTAAGTTTTAATTTTTGTAAATGTATGAAAACATTTTAAAACCTACACAAATGTGGTAGCCCTGTGATCGCACTGATCCAAAGAATAAAGAAGACATGTCACTTGGGGCGCACAGTGAAAGCCGTAAAATCCATGTTCACAAGAAAATGGTGCAAATGCATTTTTTCACCAATTTCACTACATTTTTTTTTTTTTTGCTTCCCAGTACACGGCATGGAATATTCAATACAGTCACTAAGAAGCACAATTTGTTATGAAGAAAACAAGCCCTAACACAGCTAAGCAGGAGGCATGAATAAGTTTCCATTTTTTATTCCCCACCTTCAAAAATCCATAACTTTTTATTTTTCCATATAAAGTGCTGTATGAGGGCTTGTTTTCTGATTAACAAATTGCACTTCAGTATTTAATATTCCATGCCGTGTAAATGATGACAAAAAAGCGCAGTATTGTTGTGGCCTTGGATTTTGCCGCTTTCACTGTGCGCCACAAATGACATGTCTACTTCATTTTTTGAGTCGGTGTGATCACGGGGATACCAAATTTGTATAGGTTTTATAATGTTTTCATACATTTAAAAAAAATCAAAACCTGCTGTACAAAAATGTAAAAAATATTATTTTGCCATCTTGTGGCATTAATAACTTTTTCATACTTCGGTGTACGGAGCTGTGGGTGTGTCATTTTTTTGTGACTTTTGCGCTCAGCAATTCCCGTCAGCTCCATAGGGCTTATTGGAGCAGAACGGTCATGCGCGTCCATCTGCTCCATTAGTCTGAGGAGTGGTGAGGGGTCGGTCGGACCCCTCGTTCTCGCAATCTGCGGGGGTCTCACCATAAGGCTCAACTTGCCTTTGTGGGAAAACCCCTTTAAGGCCGATGCACTTTTTCTCAGTTTTTCCAGTAAAGCTCAGAATGTGGCTGAAAAGATCCCATCCCCCAGTGTTGTTTTTGCTGGCATTCATCATGATTTGGCCACGTCTGTTGCTGATGCTTATAGTTCTGCTCCTGAAAATGTTTCAGAAGGAAGAAAAACTTGAAATATATTGCTCAGTGTTAGCAATGCACCCCAGCATTGCTAGAATGACAAATCTATTGTTTATTGGTGGCCACCCTGGTCACATGACCTTCAAGGCTTTGTTGCTGCTTGCAAAGTGTGTGCTAGGCGAAAGGTTCCTATACGCTCACCTGAGGGGCTCCAACATATACTTTCTCTTCCTAGTAAGCATTGGTCCCATATTTCCAGGGACTGTATTACAGACCTACCAGAATCCGAGGGTAAAACCGTTATTTCGGTAGTATGGGACAGGTTTTCTAAAATGTGCCATTTGATACCCTTTAAGAAACTCCACAGTGACAAGGTTTTAGACTCCCTTTTTATTAACCACATTTTGCATCTGCACAGAATTCCAGAAATTATTGTTTCTCTCTGTGGTGTTCAATTTGTGTCAATTTGTGGAGGAAGTTCTGTGGTCACCCAGGTATTTCCCTGTCTTCCTCATCTGCTTTTCATCCTGAGACAAATGGACAGAGACTGAATCAAATTCTGGAACAATTTTTAAGGTGTCATGTCTGCAGACATTTCTTTCCTCTCACAGAGTTTGCTCCAAGTAATAGAGTGAACTCTTCCACCAAAGTGTTGCCGTTCTATTGTAATTTTGGGTTTAACTCCAAATACTTGTCTTATTAGGGCACCAAGTCGCTAAAGCCTTCCTCCTAATCGACATTTCAATGGCTGAGCTCAGTCTGGGCCCAGGTTCTCACGAACCTGGCTACAGCCCAACATACCCAACAGCATAAAGCCAATAAAAGGTGGTCTCCAGGTCAAAAATATGTTTTGAAGGAGACATAGTGGTTAACAACCAAGAACTTGTGTCTTAAAATTCAGGCTGGGAAATTTGCCCACATTTGCCGACCGCTATGTGGGTCCATATGTGATAACTGAAATGATCAATTCAGTGTAAATGTGTGTAAATAAATCTTGATTCTAGCAGGGTTCAGAAAGCTGTTCAGTACTTAGTGCACTGAAAGGGATATGGCCCTGAGGAGCATTCATGAGTCTCTGGCAAAGATCTCCATGCCCCGCTTCTTCTCAGGTTGTATCATCACCAGAACCCTTCTAAGTGGTGGTCTTAAAGGACATCTACCATCAAATTTCCTGATCCCCTCACCTTCCAGAGTCATCCCCCTTTGCTGCAATCTTCTTTCAGCAGGAGCATAATTTGAGGGGTTGCAGAGGGTGCATTCGCAACCGGGCCCAAGAGGCTATGTAGTTTGCCTTTCCTATATGAGAAGACTAGTATTATAATCGAAACATTATTGAGGGCCTGGCAGCCATTGTCTTTCAGCATATTTTAAATGGCTGCATTTAGTTGAAAATTTGTTTTTTAAAAAATATTTAAATGAGCCTGAGGTGCTCTTCAGAACACCTCTGGGGCTTTGCCGTAAAGTAATTTATTCTTTTGCATCCCTGCCCAGAAGCACAGTGAATGGTATGATTGTGCACTGTGTGAGACTTGCAGAGGGTGCCGGTGACGTCAATGGCTCTCTGAGCACACTGGAAGCGGTGCTAGTGGGGCAGGGTGTGCTCTGTAGAGCACCTGAGGGTTAGGGTACAGCAAAAGGGGGATGGGATGGTGAGGTGAGTATTAGTAATCTATCATCAGGTTATCTGAGGCTTGATGTCCTTTAATCCTTTTACCTCTCACAAGGGGGAGGGGGTACTGTTACATCTATACCGTTCCGTATCCCGTAAAAAAAAAAGGACTTGTCCTATTTTTTCCCGCAATACGGCGCCGTGCCCCATGTTTCTCTATGGAGAGAGGTAGGAGTGAGCATGTCGGCCTCCTCCTCTCCCCGGTGCCGACGTGTGCCCGCCCTGCTGCGGTACGAAGGGCACACGTTAATGTGAATGTAGCCGTACTCAGTTTTATTGCTGTTTTAGCTATGACTCTCTATGCTGCTCAGTGTAAAATCCCAGGGTGTGGGCGGGGACTTACTTAACAGACACATTACTGTATCCATCTAGTTTTGTGGGGTGACAATGAGGTTAGATTATCAGGGTACAAGGTGTATATACACTTTCATCTGGCTTTTTACATTGTACTAACACACTGACACATAGAAAGAGATGAGAGATCAGAGATGATGAGATGCCTATTGCACACACAGCTTTACTACATCTCACAAATCATGAGATCCATTAGATGGCTATTACACACACAGCCCTGCTACATCCCACAGCTACGTACCTGCCTCTCCCTTCTCCTGGATCACTTATCTCCTTGTAGCTTGTAGCCTCTCTCTGCTCAGCATGTGCTGGCAGGATGTAATCAGTCAGTGTCTGTGGGCTCGTGCAGGGACGTGGCTACAGCCACTCAGCAGATACAGACAAACTTGGCTCCACGATCTCACGCGGAAATCAAAGATGGCCACCACCCGACCCTAAGTGAGAAGTTACTGTGTCGTGTATAGGGGAAGCTGAAATTGTGTACAGCAGGACTGATAGAGACAGGTTGGAATTATATTTGTGAAATGCTGCATTTTTGTTAATAACAGTGAACAGTGTTATTTTCTTATGCTGAGTACATATAAGAAACTTGTCTTCGTGGGAATACCCCTTTACTGTCCGCCTACTGCCAGGTTATTAGCGGTGCAACAGTAATCAATGAGACTAATTGAAACCTCCTGGAGTATAAGAATACCTGAGACTGTAGTAGGATGCATAGTGTCTCTTGCATGGATAGAAGACTACCCTGAAAGAAGCCTGATTGATCTTGCATGCCTCCATTTAAAATCATAGGGATTGATCTTGCATGTCTCCTGTAATTAAATCAGGGATAGATCTTGCATGTTCCACTGTATGCATTTAGGATTGATCTTGCTAATTTCCCATGAATATCATTAAAGGAGGGAATTGCATAATCTCCTCTTATAGAGTAGAGGATCGATCTTGCATGTATCCTATTGCAAAGGTATGTTCCTTTCATCATGGGATATGATCTTGTCTCTTCTAGATCTCGAGGATTGATCTGGCATGTCCCTCTCTGTGTGGTGGGCGACCCCCCCCAACTTTACAACACATTTATTTTCTTAACAGCTTGAGTCCTGGTTTGATTTTTGTGTTATCTTGCTGATGCCCAGGATTCACTCTCCGTTCAGCTAACGGGAAGGGTGGCTGCTTCAGGTCATATGACTGGGTTTATGGCTGCTCCGATCATGTGCCATGACACAACCAATTCCTGTCATGTAGCCAGAATAGCGTCCGTCTTTATGCATGCCGCAACCGACGACATCGTAACTCTGGATTCGATAAGCGGCTCCCACACTGCTCCGGTTGGTTACTGAGTTATGATAAGCCCATATCCAATTACGGTTTATTGATATGATGCCTGCCCTCCTCTGTCTATTCAATGCATGAAGGGAGGTGGGACTTGTGTTTTTCCCAAGGGCGCTGTAGAACTTGGTAACTATCATGACTGCATGCTCCTGCTACCTTTTCTCATTTTTTGGGGGTGTAATTATATATATATGTATATGTGTTTTTTTTTTTCCTTCCATGCTTTAGATGGCCTCCCCAGCATCTCCACCTTCCTCTAGGAAGAGGTCCAGGAAGAGTAAACACAACCGTTGTAGCAGGTTTTAGCAACCAGTACTGTAGGATTGGCAGCATGAAGTTTGTTCGGTACGTGCCTCTACCCAGCAATTTGAACATCCTGAAGCATCTGGCTTCTTTTCCTGGTTCCAGGATCAAATGTCAGAAACTTTTTAAAGACTGTGTTGCGTTCTGATAAGTGAATCCAAAAGTAAGAAAGCAAAAAGGCAAGCCTTACAATCTGTGTATTTCTTAGAATATAGTTCCTAGGAGGAACATTTATCTGAGGATTCAGTGATAGCATATATTTATTAGACAAAGAAAAGGTACCTGACTTGATCAAGGCTGTGAAACAGACTTTTCTAGTGAATCTAGGAAGTAGCAATTATTTCAATTCCCTGGGGTTTTTTTTCAAATCCTTAATTGAGAACTGTAGAATTAGATGAAGATATAATACATAGTGACTATGCATTTGCGTAGCAGGAAGTCTGTCGCTTCAGTTATTGTAGCATGAGAAATATACACCATTTGTTTATGTGCAACATGAACAGGACATACAAGGCTATACAACATAATAATAGATACTGAATTTCTGCAAACCAGTTGGACAGTCTGGGGGTACAAGTAGATTTCCAAAGCCTCAGGATGAATGACCATGCTGCTATCAAAAGGAGGCCGTTAGAGATATTTTCGCTTTAGAAATGGATATTGGGAGTATGGACAGCAGAAGATGGGTTGGGTCGTTTTTCAGTTGGTATCCCGTAAGATCTCTGATCATGTCAACTACGCAGGACCAGAAGGGCTGCAAAGCTGGGAATGCCCACCATATGTGCAGCATAGTGCCTACGTATTTACGGCATCTTCAACATTCAGCAGGACAAGAGGGGTAGATAGAATGTAGTTTGGCCAGGGTTCAGTACCACCTGGACAACATTTTATAATTAGATAAAATGTTTATCCTAGAGGACTGGTTCAAAGCCTAATAGCTTTGTCAGAAGTTGACAGTTTCCGGTAAAGCCCAAGAACCTAACTCCCTCTCCCACATATGAGGGGGTCTCTTCTGCCCATTTGTCTAGAAAGAGGCTATAGATCACTGAGATAGTGTGGGGTGTAGCTTCGCTATCTTCGGAGGGGAGGTGGACCACAAGAACCTGTTGAGGGTTCCTGTTATTTCCTGAAAAACAATTTTGGCAGGGCTAATGAGATTGTTAGCCCGGCAATATGGTAATCTTAATACAATTAACCCTGCCCACCCAAGATATCTGCTTAGACGTCCAGTTTGTTAGATCTCTTTGCAGACCTGAAAGAAGGCACCATAGTTCAAGGCATATGTGAATTGCAACTCTGAGAGGATTTGGATCCCTAGAGGAGTTATGGCCTATTTTTGCCGGGAAAATGGGTATTTGAGACGCAGATCTTGAGTCATGGAGTCCTAGACACCCAGACCTATTGCCACACTTTTGGTCACATTCACTTAAGAATTACTAAAGTGTCTGAAGGTTTCAAGAACCTCCATGAGTAGGAACAAGGAGGATCTTGGGTTCGTTAAGTATAGCAAAACGTCATCCGGAAAAGCAGAACATTTATACTCACGGTCACCCACCCTGATACCTGTGATGTCCGGGTGAGACTGTATAGCCCCCAAGGAGATCCTCTATGACCAGTGCGTACAAGAGTGGGGACAGGGGGCATTCTTGTATGGTTCAATTTTTTATGGAGAACATGGGGGGATATAGTTCTATCTGGGCGTGTGGAGTTCTATATAGGGTTTTAGTTTATGACATCATCACAGGGCCTAATCCTATCTGAAGTAGGGTCTCCTCCAGGAAGACCCACTCCACCCTATCTAAAGCCTTCTTGGCATCTAGAGGGTATAAGAGTGGGGGGTTTTGAAGAATTGACTTGGTGTATCAGAGAGAAGGACTGGGGGTAAGGGTATTATCTTGAGCCTCTCTAGTTGGTATAAGCCCCACTTTACCTGGGTTGACCAGATCCCACAGGAGACAAGCGATTCAGCAGGATATCAATTTGGCATAGATTTTGGTGTCAGTGTTGATGAGGGAGATAAGCCTGTAACTAGGACACAACTGGGGGTGTTTGCCTTAGGTATAACTGTGAGAGGGCTGGCAAGGTAGTCTCCTGTATGTACTGTTTAAGGGTTCGCAGATGGTGGGGTGGAGCAAATGTTGTTGATGGAGGTGGGAGATTATATAGAGTGAGATAGTAGGCCGAGAAGGCCTCCGCAATGTCTTCCGGGGTGTGCACGGGTGACCTTGTGTGATCTTTGATTGAGGCTATATAAGTTGATGCACTTCCATCACAGAGGAGCTTAGCTAATAGTCTACCAGGTTTGTTTCCCTGCTCATATAACGAGTTGGAGCACAAGTGACGGAAATGTTGCTATTTGTTATGGGGTCCATAGGAAGTGGATTGGCTTGATCTTAAAGAAGGAGTCAATAGGTGTCAGGTTTCTGGGTTAGTGAACCCCTGGGATCAGCGCAGAAGATGACACAAGCGGACACCTGGAACTGGAATCTAATTAGCACCCAGTCTTCCCCAGAGCCCACCACAAAGCAGGATGGTCTTGCTGCGGAGTGGTGCCACCAGGTCGTTCCATAGGTGCGACTTGTCTGCGGTGGCAGCCAAGGTCGAGGTACAGAAACACTAGGCAGTCTCGAGGTCGGGGACAGGCAGGTGGCAAAGGTACGGAAACCGGAATAGAGCAGGAGCTCAGGGCTGGCAGCGAAGGAGCAAGGTCAGGGTCAGGTCCGGGGTCACAACAGGAGGTCAGGATACATGAATCACACAGGAGTAGCTTTCTCTTAGGCATATGCTCAAAGGACCGGCAGGGGTTGTTGGGAGTAGCCAGCTTTTCCAGAATCCCGGAAGTGGCCAGTGCCCTAGGGAGCGGGTATGTGCGCACTGACCAGCTGCGATGGGAGCAGGAACGTGGCGTGGTGCAGGAGCACCCGTGACAGTACCCATCCCCCTTCTTGGTCTGAAGAAATCTTTGGAGGAGAGTAGAGCTCAGAATATTTTCTTCAGGCTCGAACCCCTTCCAGTCAACAAGGAAGAACCACTTACCTCTCACAGTCTTTATGTCCAGAACCTCCTTAACTTTGTAGATGTCAGTCGAGTCAGCCTCTGGAGCAGGAAAAGGAGGTTGCTGAGAGAAGCGGTTCAAGAGGACAGGCTTCAGGAAGGAAACATGGAAGGAGTTCGGGATGCGCCATAGGATTTATGTGCCTTATCACTTCAAAAGGACCAAGAAAGTGGGGACCCAGCTGGTAGCTAGGTATCTTCAGCTGGAAGTATCTGAAAGATAACCACATCATATCACCCGGAGAGAAGGCAGGAGTCGTCCTACGTTTCTTATCAGCCTGGGCCATGGTGAAGGTAGTGGCCCGGAGGAGAGACTGACGGGTCTGTTCCCAAATAGATTTGAGGTCCTGTACCAGTTCCTCTACCGCAGGGACATTCGAGGGAACAGACAGAGGAAAAAGAGGACGAGGAATGTGTCCGTAAAAGTCCAAAGAAAGGAGCTGCCCCACCAGACTCAGAGTCCAGGGAGTTAAAGGATAACAATGTGTTAATGGTTGCGTTTTGTAAACACAAATGTTAACAGCTGTTTAATTAGGCAAACGCTGTGTAAAAGTAAACGTAATTCAAACGGCACATAAAAGTAACTGTCGCAATCGCCGCATAAGCGTAACCGTGGCGCAACGCAGTGTAAGCATGATGCAAACGCTGTGTAAATACAACCGCAAGCAAAACTGACAAAACATTGTGATTATGTTAACACTATGTCAAGAGAATATTAGCAGAATGAACATAGAAAAAAATCACAGCACACTATTCATAATCATTTCTCTGACATTGCCTGCCACTGATTGGACAGTATGAGAGAAGATTAGAATAACACACCCCTCCAGCTCCAGCCCCTCCTCTCTGACCAAACACTGATTACAAAGGTCAAACACTGGGAATGATATGTTCACAACCGTGGGGGTTAGAAGTAAAATTCAAAGTGCTCCTGAATCTGTGTAGCCACCCCTACAGGATGGTATTATAATCTCTACATGTGTGAGGTGGTGAAAGGTCCTCTTTAAATATTATTCAGGTAGGTTAAACTCCTCTTGTGGTTCTACATAGTAGGTGAACCGGGTCCCTCACTGGATCAATTTGGACCAGCTTACTCCAGATTTCCTCTGTGATATGGACAAGCCCCAAAGACTGGTCCCCTATTACACCCCCATTCTTATTTGGCCGTTAGGGGCACAGAAGGGCTTCATTAAAACTGTTCTTGAGCCTAACACACATACCACTCCACTGTGTACATGAGTTGGAATTACTTTGGTACGTCTGTTAGCTCTGCTACATCTACCACTTTGGTGCTCTGACATCTGTCCACTGTCGAGATTAGGTATAAAAAAAAAACCTCTTATACACACACAAGCATCTTCACGCTCCCGTCCGCCGCCCGTCACTGTATGCCTCTGCATACAGAAGCCAGCAGTGGTGCAATGACTACACAGAGGCTTATAAGTGGTTTAATATCCCCCCCCCCCCCCCCATATAGAAAGAGAACCCCTTCCCACCTATGCCCTTTTGAGTTTCCTTTTATTTCTCCCCTTATTTGAAAATCCAAAACTCTTATTTTTCCCGTGTACAGAGCTTTATAAGTGCTCGTTTTCTGTGTAATAAATTGTACAGTGGCAGTATCTCACTTTCGTGTAACGGGAAAAAAATTCCAAATGCAGTGAGCTTGATGTTCTACTGTATTGGTGTTCTCACGATACTGATATGATTGAAAGCTGTGACAGGACAGAGCCATTTTTGCACTTTGCCATAAATAAGTGGGTTTTGGTTGTAGTTTGGGCATCTAAAACGTTTGCCGCCACTGATCTAGAGTATAGCAGTAAATGGCGAATTTTCACATGGTCTGTCAGAGCAATGTAACTTTCATTCCAACTGAAAGTTAATGTAAACCCTGCCTTTTTTTAAACATGGTTACCAAGGAATCAAAAGAATGCAATATTCCTAGAAGTTTATGCATTACATGGTTTTTTTATTTTTGTTTGATCCTGTATTGGGAAAAGTGGTTGTTGAAATGAATACAAGTCTTTACTGATGAAAAAGTGATTTATTTCATACATTTACATTTTTCTTGGGACTTTTGGATAAAACACATCACGTCTTCAATGTCAGGGTTTATTTGTAAACGGATATGTATATATGGGAACATGATTAAAGAATAACTCCATCAATGTCTTCATTACTATCAAGTCCTGGGCCTGATCAGCATAATGAATATCATCTCACTTCTTAGACTGGTTTAAAAACCCTTTAGTAATACTAACCTCTTACCAAATACTATGTTGATTTTTTTTTTTTTTAAGGGACAAAACCATTTGATCCAGAAAGTCTTCAATTGGATTTAATTTTGAATTTCGGTGCTCTTTTAGAAATGACATTATTTTAAAGTAGCATAAAACAAAAAAAAAAAGGCAATGTCAACTGACCAATGCTGTTTTCTCCTTCCTATGTATTATATTTCCAGCCAGAGAGCAGATGAACTAGACCTGTGCATAAGTTGACTTACTACTCAACAGCACTGTGCCCGCTTATAGTCAATACTATGCATTATAGTAAAAGCACCAAGGCTCCACTTCTGAAACAATTGTGGTAGAAAAGAAAATATATTAACCACAGGGACCAGAAAAAAAATCCAACATACTAGAATCAAAGAGCTAAAGGTTGTGAACGGTGTTGCTGGCTACCATTGACATCAGTTGATTATACTGTAAAGTTTATGACAGTTAATACAGTTCATCATGGCAATCCTTCAAACCACTCAACTTTGCACAATAATCCTATCTGTTCAGTTAATGGCATTTAAGTGGGAATCTTTCGGAATGGGTTTAAAGACCACAGCTACAAGTTTCCACAGTGGCCCCTCGTAACAGAGGGTTTAGATCTCAGCTTATACACACAGCAGTTAGTCCTGCCATCAAGTGCTTGCGGGGTGACTTCTCATCTTGACAAATTATCTTTCATATACCAATGGACTGGAGAATTCGGCGTTCATTATCATTCAAATGGTTAGAGAAGGCAGAGAAACATGGTTGCTGGGCAAACTGCTGCAAAAATTCTGTCAAGTATGTCTAAAAATAGCAGGAAAATGGATGCATTAGCGAAAGAATACATAAAATATGTAATTGAATATAATTATTAGAAGAACACTTACTTGCAAATCAATCTGGTATAGTGGGTCCTTCAGTACATCAGGGTCATCCTCCTCATCATCTTCATAGTAATCTTCATCTGTCAAACAATTAAAAAACAAAAATAGAATACATCCTAAAAATGTTAATGCACCAGACAAGAGACCCATATATGAGATGTACTCACAATTACTAATAATTAGACAGTGTATGCATAAATAGGTTGTGAAATTACCTACAACTACCAATCCCATCTACTAATTTTCTTTCGCCTGATGTTTACCTCTTTGTCTCTCCAACAAAGATGGAACAGTTCGAAGTAAAGTACAGTTTCCTTTACCTCAATAAGATTTAATTACAATACTATTGTGTTCATTTGTGATCATCGGTCAACATTTCCTCAATTAGGGTTTTTTGTTTTAACCCTTTAAGGACACAGCCTGCTTTTTCAAATAAGCTATGTGTTACTATACGAAATTTAACTTGCGTAAAAACAATCTTTATTTTACCTTGGTGACATGTTGTACTTCACCTTAGTGGTATATTTGGATTACAATGTTTTGCAGTTATTTATGAACAAATTTGGTGAAAAATTAGCGATTTTCTGATTCTAAATGTTATGCTCATCATACAGTTAGTAGCCTATTTGGGAGGTTAGATTAACATCAATCATATGTTCGCTTTATGCTGATGTAATCAGGACATAAGGGGTTAAAGGACATCTACCATCAGCTTAACTCCTTTTTTGTCTTTGCATTTCCATTTTTCAATCCCCTGCTTCAAAAATCTCTAATTTATTTTTATTTTTCCACGTAAAGAGCTGTGGAAGGCAGCCAGCCAATGGCAATTCATTGTTACAGTATTTAATTGCATTTGCATCATTTTCTTGTGGGCTTGGATTTAATGGTTTTACTGTGCGACCCAAATTACATGTCTCTTATTCTTTGGGTCATTACGATCATGGGGACAACACATTTGTATAGGTTTTAGAATGTTTTCATACAGTTACAAAAAAAACAAAACAAAAAAAACAAAACAAAAACCTCCTGTACAAAAAAAAAAAACAAAAAAAACAAAAAAAACCCCTTCAATTTGCCATCATCTGGAGCTAATAACTTTTTCATACTTCAATGTAGGAGCTTTGTTTGGAGTCATTTTTTGCGAGATGAGATGACATTTTCAATACAGGCAGTCCCCAGGTTACATACAAGATCGGGTCTGTAGGTTTGTTCTTACGTTGAATTTGTATGTAAGTCGGAACTGTATATTTTATCATTGTAATCCCAGCCAGATCTTTTTTGGTCTCTGTGACAATTGCATTTTAAAAATGTTGGGTTGTCATAAGAATCAATATTAACACTAAAGCTTCATTACAGACACATTTGATAACTGTTACAGCTGATCATTGTAGCCTAGGACTAAAGTACAATAAATTACCAATATCCAGAGGTCCGTTTGTAACTAGGGGTCGTATGTAAGTTGAGTGTTCTTAAGTAGGGGACCGCCTGTACTACCATTTTGAGAGCTGTACAGCCCTTTGATTGCTTTTTATAACAAATACTGTGACTCCCCCTGTCTTCTGGCACCTAGTCATTGCCTAGGTGACTAACATGCCCGCTTGCACTGACGTGGTACATAGGTATGCTTTTCTGCGCTACCTACGGATCAGTCACACCAACCATTTATTACTTACCATACTTACGATGGTTTCTAAGCAACACTGCGAGTTAGTATCTAAGATTTTATCGAAAACATTTTAAGATTGCGGATTGCTACAACAAAAGACCTGAAAATGACATTGCTTTCTTGATCACAGTGTATCCATATCCAGACTTTGGTCAGAACAAAATAGGCAAGTCTAAAACCTTCATTTTAATATAGGTGAATTCTGTGCTTGTACTTTTCTCAGATTTTTTAACAATATGTTCAGCTTTCTGGTTGCTCTCAAATGGCTCTTTGGTATGGTATTGCTATATAGCTGTAACTAATAAATAGCTTATCTGTTTAGAAATGTAGATACTAAAATGCCATTAGGCCCTTATAAGACTGTTAGAGGGTTTACACAGTAGAGTTTCAATACTTTCAGATGAGATAAAGCTCTGTAAAGTAATTAATACCAAGGCTAATAGTGTAACATGAGTGAAGGATTTGTGAAAGCTGCAGTAATGCAATAACGGCTGACTCCACTTGGGCCATGGATACAAGAAGTATAATGGTGTTCTAAATTACCCAGTTAATTACAGTCAATTACTCGGTAAAACTGCAGATGAAATATACTTTATTGATTTTAAATTCAGTGAGCAGAGCAGGCAGCTGCTAATAAAGCAAATTATGGAATGTATCAAGAGAGGCATAGATTCTCATGATAAGGACATAGTTTTGCCCTTATACAAATCACTTGTCAGATCACCCAGAATATTGAGTACAAGATTATTAGGGTAATGGGGGACTAGAATACAATGATAGATTACTTAATTTGTTAACATGGCTTAGGGGAGACCTCATTACAATGTACAAATACCTTTCCAAAGATCTTCTTTTCTGCCATACATTCAAGAGTTGAATTGTCAAAAAAAAGAAAGATTGTATAGCTGTTAAAAAGTGACAATGCATAATCTGCTCTGAATGGCGCAGCTTCCCTTCAATGCGCATACAGCAGGTTACCACCATATATGGGGGATTTTTATATTCGGGAGATTAGGTATCAATTGTGGAGCGTTTTGGTATTTTGTCCACTGAGAATTTGTACATTTTATGAAAAACACATTTACTTGGCCAACAAAATTTAAATTTCAAAATTGCATCACATTTTGTTTTAACCCCCTGTAAAACAATTAAAGGGTTAACAAACTTCACAAAAGTTGTTTTATGTACGTTGAACGGTGTAGTTTCTATAATGGGGTAATTCATGGGGTTTCCTTTTATTTAGGCCTCTCAAAAGGTACTTGGAACCTGAGCATGTCCCTCAATAGCTTGATTTTGTGTTTTGTTTTTTTTTTAAAGAAAATGTGAAAAATTGCACCCAACGTTCAAATCCCCCATAACACCCTACAACAATGAGAGTGGGCATAAAAACCATGTCCACCTAACATTTACCGAATGTCTACTTTATTAGGTTTTTCTGCTGACTGAGTGGAAAAAGTAGAACATTTTGAATTTCGAAAATCGAGAATTTTTCCACCTTTTCACCAAATATCTGATTTTTTCATAAATAAATGCTAAACATACCACCAAAATTTTTCAACTTACATGAAGTACAAAGTGTCACGAAATAACTATTTGCAAATCACTTGGATATGTTAAAACGTTCCAAAGTTATACTGAAAAAAAGGTGAAACGTGGGTTTGGCGTTAAAGCAAGTTGAAATGTTCCACATATATGCCAAATAACTTTTTGGTAGGCACAATGTATCAACTACAACTTACATGAAATACAATTTGAACTTATTAAAATAAATGAATCATTAAAGAAATTACCAAATTTATTGCAAGAAATGATGTCTGATAAAAGCTGTCCAGCCAAACCTTCGTCTTCATCATCCTCATCTTCCCACATATCATTGGCATCATCTGAAATACATATGAATATGATAAAAGGATAGAGGAATACAACAATGTTATGTAAAAATGACATTTATTATTGCTGAAAGGGAACCTGCTACCAGGTTTTACCCCACTAAACTTCTCGTCCCTTAATGTAAAGCATGGAATGTCCTTTCTAGAATATCTATGCCTATAAAAAAAAAATCTCCCCCAAAATTAGGCAAATATGACTCTTCTCATCTCATTTTCACAAGCGATAAGTTTAGTAGTTGCAAATAGAATGGTTGTTCAGAAGCCCATATACAGGCAGTCCCCGGGTTACGTACAAGATAGGGTTTGGAGGTTTGTTCTTAAGTTGAATTTGTATGCAAGTAGAAACTGTATATTTTATAATTGTAGCTCCAGACAAAAATTTTTTTTAGATACAGTGCACTGACCTTACTCACTGTATGATGGGAGTGGTTGTCCTCCCGCATCCCTGCTCTGGAGCTGGTCAGTGTAGAGGTGGCAGCTGCTGGGACATCACACAAGGCAGCAGCAATGTGGCCTCTGACTGTGTTGCCATCCTACCCCCACCACAACTATCAGGAGCTGCAGAGGAGCCTCCTGGGTGTATGGCCGGGTCACCTCTCCTGCTGTGCCCTGTGCTGATACCTGTGCTGACTGGAGACACTAGGCACAGCTCACACATGGGGAGGGGCCGGCCCGGGGGAGGAGGAGGAGTGCCGGAAGCTCAGTGCAATCTCTCAGCCCCCCGGCTACTGCACCTGATCATGTAGGATGAAACTTAACTCTCAGGCAGCCGCGTGTCAGTGAAAATGGCTACGTGTGTCAGCACTGACACGCGTGTCATAGGTTAGCCATCACTGGTTTAGTGGGTTACACAACTGGAATCTGTCGTTTTCCGATCCCCGTTGTTAGTGCTGGGTCTGGGCAATTTTATTGGTTTCACTCCCCCTGCAACCAATAAACTTAGCTCATTTTCACATGAAATGAGTCGAGAATAGTCATTTGCCTGAATTTAGGTGAGATTTTTTTTTTTTTTTAAATATATAGGTAAATGCGTAAGATATTACATAAAAATCTACAATTTTACATACCTTAATTGACGGTGCTAGTAGTTTAGTGGTGTAAAACCTGGTGAAAGTTTCTTTTTAGCCAAGTTACCAAGGAACATTGCTGCCAACTCCCACTGAAGTTATATAATCAAATTTTACACAGACGTTTAGATCCAGTGTCACTGGTTGGCCAAAAAGATGATTAGCTTGGAAAGAAGTGGATGACGGCCCTACACAATGTAATACATTCCACAATATCAGTATTTATTCCTGGCTTCTGCTAATCTGGAAATGTGTAAGGCTAGGTTCACATCACGTTTTTGGTATATACTCTAAGCGTATACATTGGGAAAGCACTTGACGTATATGCTTAGCGTATCCATTGAGAAATAGTGGCACACAGAGGCATAATTGTTGTTGCGATGTATACGCTCAGCGGAGGCAATAGATCATTATGGGGAGCGGATGCAGCGTATTGCATCTCTCCGCGCAAGCATCTCTCTCCCTGACAAACACATACATCCCTCGGCAGGAGAGGGGACCGGTGATATCACTGTCCACATTACTAGCTTCTGCTGATGTACACTCCTCCCACCACATTCAGGGGTGGGGGGGAGGTGACTTGGCGACGTATCCCACTGTATGCCTAATCCCGCCTGATGTGTCCTTACAAGGTGATGTGATTCCAGCCTAACTTGATCCATATAAGTTCGACCCCATTTCCACATTCCAATAAACACAGGGTTTTTTTTTTTAATTTTCTCATTTAAAGAGCCATATGAGAACATATCACCTGCAAATCAAATTGTACTTCCTAGTGGCGCCAACTAATATTCCATGCATATGCAATGGAATTGGCAAAAAATGCAGTTGCACCATTTGATTGGGGGCTTTGTTTTAATTGCTTTCACTTCTTCGAGTCAGTACCATCATGGATAAAATTAGCTTATAAAATTTTTTTACACCTTACTTTGGTTACATCTTACAGATTACCATTTTAAAAATGAGTTTAAAAATGTATTTGTTTTGCCATTTTCTGCAACTCTACAGAATAGGGAGATTTGTATTGAGTCTTTTTCAGGACAAGCTGACTTTCATAGATCGATGATTGCTGGACTGCAAGTGGGTTATTGCAGGCATTTTTATAGATTATGGATCTAAAGGGAACCCATCATCAGCAATTTTACTAATAAACCACAACCAGAATAAAAGACAAGCAGCGCAACACTTTCTATATTTTGTTTCTTGTGTGTGTGACAGCATCACCTTGAAGGGAGTTCTAAATTGGTTCTCAAGGCGGAGGAGAGTTTAACACTAAAGACAAAGCGGGGAGCTCTGAACGCCTCCTCCTCTGTGACTGACAGGACTTCAGGAGATCTGGTTAATGAAGTCTCTGGATGTAGGACTATCAATTACAATGAAGGGGCCTTTCTGAGGAAGAGCGCCAAAAACTCCATCTCCTTGACTTTAAACAACCAAGTTGCACCTCAGGTCAAAGTATATTTTATGGATGCAACCACGCAGTATGCTTATGACATGTAATATTTCAGTTTTTCTTGTTAAATTACCATAAACATCTACATTCAGGTCAAGATGGGGTGCCGAGTGTACATTTATGAATCTTACCAATTGGCTGCAATGAAACAGTGAAAAATTTAAAGGGGTCTCAATAACTCCCATACCCACTGTATAACGTCATTGGGATAGACATACGTGTTACAAAGTTACAGGTCACATAATATTACATGGTCACTGGGGGCCATGCTAGGGGGAAAAGTGTAAGCTGTATGGGGCTCAGAGCCTTCAATGATTTAGTGTACTTATATGTGCAGTGGTTAACATTAGCATGGGATACACTTGGCCCGTATGGCATTCAGTGCAGGCGCTCAGAGCCACTTGATCAATGCTCCTATTCCATTTGTGCGTGTGCTGTAGGCCATCTGGTGCAGCAACTGCCAACTGGTGGCACACTGTGCGGTCAGTGGTCTTGAAAGCCTAGTCCTAAAAATAGGACCATTGTGCGCCCAGTTGTTAGTCTTCTGGGTCCCCAAACTGTTCGGGTTTCTTGTCCAAGTCCCAGAAGTGGTAAGCTGTGGAGTGGAGGCAGGCTGCGTGCTATGGCAGTGTGCTGGTCTCAAGCCAAATGGTGCTGTGAGAAGTGTGGGTCAGGAGACCATGGAAAAACAACAAAAACTGGGGGTAAAAACGGGGAAAACAGGAAGAAGGGCGAGGGGTTTTGGAGCCCCCTATCGCGGTGTCATTTTGGATATTTTTTTTACAGAAGGTTCAAAGAGGAATCTAATCTGTGAGCAAGTAGAGGCTGCAGGAGCAAATTGTTCTATAGCTAGAGGCTGATGCCAGAAAAAAAAAACACAAATTGAGCCTTGGAGCCTTCAGGTAAATGGGGCATATAAAGGAAAGGGGTCATGGGGGGACTTATGAGTGGCCAAACTAAAGCGGATCTTGCCTTCTCTAAAAATATTCCTGGTAAATTCCCATGGGCACCATTAGGTCTGAATTTGGGAAACCCTCAGGTTGGCTCCCAACGTTAGTAGCTGGACAGCATAACGGGAATACTGCAAGGGAACTCAGAAGCGGTCACCATCTTGAAATTGCTAGTCATGGGTTTAGAGATGCTAAAAATGGCTTCCCTTACATTCCCATAAACCTATTTATCTTATATTAACTGGAATCAGATGGGGTGTGTCTTGCTTGGCCAGCCCTGCCCATCTTATCCTTCCCATGCCTTATGCCTACTATTAAGCAGCTCATGCCATGTAACCAGTTAGATTCAAAAGTCATGTACCTTACATTTGCAAACTGTACCCCATTTAAGTTTTTGATTACATGAAATCACAGCAGCCTCCATAACCATAGCTCCTCTCCATCCTCCATGGAGGCTGCTATGATTTCATATGATCACATACATATAGTACGGTTACAGTTTGCTAATGCGAGGGGGAACCTGAGATGTCACTCTGGTCACATGAATGTAACACAGAGCATAGCGGTCAATAAAAATATTGGGGCATGCTTAACTGGCAGAACCAGGAGAGGGAAGAGTCAGAAGACATGAGTCAGAGCAGCCAATTTGCATATCAGAAAAACGACTAATTAAGGTACATGGTCTCACTGGCAGAAAATTTTAGATAATATAAGCAGCACTTGTAACCCTTTATCAGTAGGCATTGTTCATAGTATCATAGTATATAAGGCTGGAAGGAGACGCAAGTCCATCAAGTCCAACCTTTAAGAATTAAATAAATGTTTTATCCCCATAACCCGTGATATTTTTTCTCTCCAGAAAGTCATCCAGGCCTCTCTTGAACATGTACATAGAGTCCGCCATAACAACCTCCTGCGGCAAAGAGTTCCACAGTCTCATTTTTGTAGGAGGTTATGGGGCTTTGAACATTAGGTGCGTTTTTTTTAACATTTTCATAAAAACCACAAACTTGCGCTATTGAGGGACCTGCTCAGGGTTAAAGTACTTTTGAGAGGCTTATATAAAAGAAAAACTTTATAAAATTACATTATAAAAACTACATCCCTCAAACAACTTTTGTGAAGTTTGTTAACCCTTTAATTGTTTTACAGGGGTTAAAACAAATTCAGATGCAATTTTGAAATATTTTTTTTATGGCTAACTGAATGTCTTTACCGAGTATAAGAATCCCCCATATGTGGTGGTAACCTGCTGTATGGCCACACGCCATGGCAATGAAGGGAAGCTGCGCCATTCATAGCAGATTATGCATTGTCACTTTTTATTGGCTACACAATCTTTATTTTTTGCACAAATTGAGCCTTGGAGCTTTCAGGTAAATGGGGCATATAAAGGAAAGGGGTCATGGGGGGACTTATGAGTGGCCAAACTAAAGCGGATCTTGCCTTCTCTAAAAATATTCCTGGTAAATGCCATGGGCACCATTAGGTCTGAATTTGGGAAACCCTCAGGTTGGCTCCCAACGTTAGTAGCTGGACAGCATAACGGGAATACTGCAAGGGAACTCAGAGAAGCGGTCACCATCTTGAAATTGCTAGTCATGGGTTTAGAGATGCTAAAAATGGCTTCCCTTACATTCCCATAAACCTATTTATCTTATATTAACTGGAATCAGATGGGGTGGGTCTTGCTTGGCCAGCCCTGCCCATCTTATCCTTCCCATGCCTTATGCCTACTATTAACCCCTTAAGGACGCAGCCTGTTTGTAGGTTAAGGCTCGGTCCTTTTTTCAGAAATTTGACCAGTGCCTCTTCCTGTGGTAGTAACTTTTCAACGCTTTAAGATATCCTTGTGATTTTGAGATTGTTTTCTCGTGACACATTGTAGTTTATGTTAGTAGTATCATTTCGGTGATCCATTCCTTTTTTGGGGGGTAAAAATTCACAAATTTAGGAAAAATTTGGAAAAAATTACAATTTTCAAAGTCTCAAATGTTATACTTTTTAGACAAAATGTCACACCACAATTTTTTTTGGGTAGAAACCTTTTGCCATTGGTCTTCTTTTTATTTCCATTATTTGTTTTACGTTTCCATTTTTTTTACGGATGTGAGAAGGTTTCAAGTGTTAGTAGCAAATTCTCAGATTTTTTTAAAATTTGAAAAATGTAAAATTTGTGGTGATCAATTCAGTTTGGAAGTGCCCTATAAAGGCTTTTGTACTATATACCCCCACAAGTAACACCATTTTATGAACCTAACATCTCAACCTATTCCCTTCTCCTCCACTACACTCCTTCTCCTCCACTACACTCCTTCTCCTCCACTACACTCCTTCTCCTCCACTACACGCCTTCTCCTCCACCAACGCCTTCTCCTCCACCAACGCCTTCTCCTCCACTTCGCACTTAAAAGTGCGGTTTGGGGGGAAAGGGAATACAGATGATGGGGGGGATAGTACAGGGAAGTGGGATTACACTGGGAGGGGCTGGAGGATGGGTGTAGTAGTTTTTTTTCACTTTTACAGGACAGATCCTAAAACCCTCTGCTCTCCAACACTACCAAACGCAGAATGGCGGCGTTGGAGAGCATGGAGGGTGTTGGGTCTGCCCTCCACAGTCACTGAACGCTGTGATTGGCCAGTCTGTAAAGACGGGCCAATCGCAGCGATCGACATCACAGGACCGACATGACAGGTCCTGTGATGTCAGAGGGGGGGGGGATGTCCCCTCGCAATCCCGCTAGGTTTCGGCTGTCGGTCATCCCGTCTTGTGACGGGATGACCGAATTTCTACATGTCGCGCTTCACAAACCCATGCCCCTACATAACATAGGAGCTACTTCTAACACCACAAACAAAGGCAATATTGCAAACCGCTACCAAGCACTGCATCTAACTGTATGTAAACTAGAATGATAGAATGTAATGCACCTCTACTACAGTGGTGGCCAGGGCATTTACTTGACACGATTGGTTGTGTATATGTGTGACAATGTTTGCAATAGGATCAAGATCACAGGCCGATCATCATCCTTCAACCGTACAGCTTTCCACTGCACTATGAAGAGCCCTAAAAAGTAGACTTCTTCAGATAAATTATTTTTTTCACTTACCATTGCCTTGGGCCCACTCCTCTTCTGTATTTCTGGTGGCATTTGCTTCTATTACACTGGACAATTCATTAACAATAAGTTTATAAATCTTGACCAATAAAGGAATGGTTGTAAAACGTTGAGGATCTGAAAGAACAAATTGTAAAACAAATTTTAAAGATATTTATAAAGCGTGAGTGAAAGCTCTACTGTACAGGGGAAAGTGTTGTTAAGTGGGTCATAATAAGGGTGGTTTTACACACAATATTTTTGTATTATAAAAAAGGCAAGGAACCAAAATTACTCCTTTATGCGGCCCATTCCACTTGCATTCACTTCTAATTGGCTCAAAACCTAATTTAAAAAGCTGTAGTGAAAATTGTCTGGTTTGAAGTGGTCCCAAACACAAGGAATGGAACTTAAGTGTTTAAAAATTTTTAAACTAAAAACTCACTTCTGGAAGTCTTTGATCTAGTGCGGATACCTTCCTGTAAGTCAAATATTTCATCTCCTTTCACTTTGATATCTTGGAGTCTTTTATCATCCATGGTAATGCCAAACTGAAGAATCTTGCAAAGAGCTACTGAACTGTGGAGCAAGGTGGACACAAAAAAATTCAATGTGACAAAAGAGGAATAGAATACTTTCAAGCTTACTACACGTGGTAGAAGAAATCCTAGTTTGTAGCTCTTATTCCCTTCCACCAATTATGGTCAGATGTAACAAACAATATTAGATGATATGTATGATAAATGTCAGATTAATAATAAGATAAAGTAATAAATCTGCAGCATACTCCATCAGAGAACACACTGACCTCTGCAAATCATATTTTGAGAATCCAATTTCCTTGAATTGCATACATTTAATCTTGAAAATGTTAAAGCTTCAAAGTCTATAAATTAATATCAGAACTGTACAGACATTCTGACTATTCCCCATATAAAATGATTGACTCAAACTCTACATTACCTGACTTTGCCTTCATACTGTCCATAAAACAAGTGCTGTCGACTCATCCATTCCGACATGACAAACTCTAGAGCTGGTTTACCAGTGGGTCCAGGAAGACTGCAAAGGAATTCAAGCAACGGCTCCAACTGAGAATTAGCAAGATGTGCAAACACCATGATTAAGGACTGTAAAAAAAACAAAGAAATAAAAATGTAATGGGAAGAAAAATACCAGATAATTAGTCTACTAGAAGCAATAAGATACAAGTTATTGTATTACCTGCATGACGCTGAGTGTCTCAGCCTGTTGCATTTTGCTAAGAATTGCTCTCAAAATTTGGTCCAGATTTTCACCCAACTCACGACCAGCTTTAGAAATAAGAGTAGACACAAGACGTCCCACAAACGTTGCTGTGAATTCTGATGTTCGAGGGTCCAAAAGCTGGCTAACTACTTGCATGACATACCACAGACCACTATGTCCTTGATCATCTTGCCACTGAGCAATTTGTTGTAGAGCAACTGAAACATAGGCACGAAGACACTCACCCCCATTCTAGGAAAAAGGAGAGTACAAATGAATAGCCAACAGCTGTGTGTGATTTATTATGATAAAAAGGCCATAAAAAGGAAATAGGAATGAGATGATGGTACTTAAAATATCAAGAGTACCTGCATAATTGTATTGTCATCTGTACGCAGAGTACACTGAGCAACTGCAGGGAAAGCTTGACAGATAAGAAGTTCTGAAAGAGGTGGTTTTGTGTTCCTCACAACCGTAGTCAGAATATCAATCGATGTCTGTAAGTTATAAAAGACTTGGTAAGATAAATATTACACAGTTTGCAGACTAATATTTAACTTGATTGAATACCACTGCACATGGTCTTGCTGTTGGTTTTACCACTGGTTTAACATTCAAAACAGAACTAATTCACTGGATCGGCTACAAAATGGCTTTACCCAGTGAGCACAAAAAGGAGTGCTAAAGGGTTGTCACTCTGGTCACATGATGTGAATGTAACACAAGGCAGAGCTGCCAGTCAAAATATGGGGTTGTGGTTCACTGGCAGCCAAGGAAAGAGGCGTTAAACTCAGAAGACACGAGTCAGAAAAGCTAATATGCATATCAGAAAAAAAAACAGTAAATAAGGTACAGTGCCCTACTGGCCGCTTATTTTGGTTGATATAGGGAGCACTTGTAACCCTTTATCAGCAGGCATTGTTAGTCAGGGTGGTTACATTTTGGTGACAGGTCTTCTTTAAGTATGGTATAAAAATGTGACAATACAATATAAAAAAAAACATAATAAACAAAAGTCAGAGGAAAAAAAAAAAACAATCAAAACTTATCTTAATAAACCACCTCTAAATTCAAACCAGTTACATATACTCCATTTGTAACTTGTTCTCCATATTTACTTTACTTATTCCTTTTATTTACATTAATACTCACACTATTCCAATATTATAATATTCATATATCCCTCTGAACCGCCCCCCAAACCCACCCAATGTCCGCTGTAGTATAAAAAGACAGGAGGAAAAATTTCATACACCCACACATAGGAAAAGATTTATCACTAGGCAGGAATTCACATAGATGTCTATGTGTTTTGGCTGGCAGGTTTCCTACAGTCTGATTTATAGTTTGGTGTATGTGGAGCGTTAAATGCCTTCTGATGTGACTCACTGCTGTGTGCGCTCTATGCAAATAGACTGTACAAGTCGCACGTATGTTTAACATCTGCTCAATTTCTGCCTTTTTGCGATGTTTTTGCACAGGAAATTCTCAGATACCTCAAACATAAAATTGACCAAAAACTTGTGCAAAATTGTGCAAGTTGAGATAAATCTCCCCCATGTAGTAGCAATGGACCCACATACACCACCTCCTATAAGGTGTAGTTTTGCGAATAAAATTGCGGTCTTTTGAAAATTCACAGTTGATAAATGTGGTATATATTATAATATATATATCATATATTATAATATAATATATCATATATAATAATATATATTATATTTATATTATAAAAAAATAGTTTATTGTTAAGTTCAGCTTGTGAAGTCTGTAAAACTGGTATCACGCATAAGAGAACACAACAACAAATACCTATAGAGAGATTTACAACATATCCCACTGCATGCTAATACATTGAGATAGCTTCACTTGTTCAGCTCCTCCCTGTGAAAATGGGAGAAGGAGTGAACATCGGCAGCAGCCAGTGATTCGCTGCTGCTGATGTTCAAGGTGACTCTCGAGTGATGCAACTGTCCATATAAACACCCACACCGTACACTGAGCAGAGGTTGAAGATGGATGCAATACAGTACCAAAACCCTATGTGTAAGATACACTTCCCTCCAAGCATTTTTTTAAGTACAAAATTTCCCTTCACCATTGCTGATTTGCTTTGTGTATTTGTCTATACCGGTATCACTGTTTGGCCCGAATGCTAGGTTTCTTAATAAGAATTCCAGCAGCTCCCCAATTAATGCAAATGTCCAGCAGCAGCCACCACCCCATACGTAAAATGTATCCCCCTCTCATTAATAAAATGTCCAGCAAAGACCCTCCCCACTTAACAAATGTATGCAAATGACCTATGAGATGTCCAATGAGCCATATTCAAGCAGTCCACAGCCACACCCCCAGTGCTTGACTGAGAGCCTGTATAATGATGTGAGGTATAATGCTGTAATGGCTTCTATGTGCTTCATGGTGCTGGCGGCGCCTGCAGCGTGCGTGCGCCTGTGCGTGTGTGTGTATATATGATACTCCTATATACATGACTGACAGCCATTATAATCATGTGAGATATAATTGTGTTATGGCTCCTCCATGTGCTGGCCGCCACGCCCCCTGCAGCCTCTGTAAAGTAGAGATACAACAGCTCCAGGCAGCCATGTTATAGAAGAGCATATCAGGTACTTGTGTAGCTGATGTCTGTGTCTCACACATGTGTATTAGGAGGGAGAGCATGGCAACAGATAAAGCACAGACACTAATGTATAGTAAAGCATTGCTAAACACAAACATGAGCAGGTGGAGGAGAGGGGAGTAACATCACTGCCTCCGGCCATGTGACCAGCCTCATTTACATACAGAGGATATTACAATGATTAATGTATGAATTGACTAGATAAAAGTTGGGATGGAATCCTTGTGAGCTGCTCCAACAGATAGTGGTGACAGGACCAGTGACAGAGACCTGATGACAGATCTCCTTTAAAAAGGCATGTTCAGCAGTTAATTCCCTTTGCTTCTTAATGAATCTCCCAAGCAGACGCAGTAGGTGTGGTATCTAGCTATGCACTTCTATACTGAAACACTTCGGCAAACTCTGCTAAAAAAAAGAGCCTTTGTTAGTAAAGGCAGTTGGTTTTAAATGAAATAAAGATTAAAAGTTGCTGCTGTGTTGCATGTCATTTTACTTTGTAAGCACTGAACCCTTATCTATTGAAGTGTTAACTTTAAAGTTGGCCCTTGCATGTGGCAAAAATCCATCGCCTTCTCAAGTTTATTTAGCTTTATGACTGCTGGAGATCACACCGAGTGTGTTTTGGTACCCATAGGTATGTAGGTATGCAATTCAATAGATGTTTATAGTGTACCCAGAGTGTGTTGACCATATAGAGTGTTATTTATGCTTAATTTGCAACCCAAGTGAAAGTTTGAGAGAGTTCATTAGATTAACTTTCACAGTTGCAACAACATCACATGACACTGGGAAAACCCCCTTTAACTTCTCCTGAAAAAAAAAAAAAAAAAAAAAAAAAAAAGCTATGGACAGACTCATTTCAGAGCCACACAGCTAGTCTTGTATTTATTGAAGACTGATTTAACACATTTGATCACAGCTTCCTTATTGTCCAAGTTGGTGATTGACACTGTTGGTGGATTCCTGCTAAGTACACACAGGATAGATGTCAGGGAGGGGTTAAAAAGCAGACTTTTAATTTGTACATACAGATACTAAAACCAAATAAAAGGCTAAAACTAATACTTACTGCACAAAGGCCACTGGGAATTTTCTCAGGTGGAGCCTGCATTATGCTAACAAGAGTTGGAATAAGTCTCATTTGCATGGCACTCTGGCACCCCTCTATCTGAGCCAATTCTTTAAAAATGTCCTGTGCCAAAGAAGCAACGACAGGATCTAAAAGAAAACACAAACATATTTATACAGACATCTAAGCAATCCTAAATTAAGCCTTTTTCACAATATACAAGACTTACCATTGCTATACTTCAAGAAGATGGCAATAGTGAAAGGGCAAATCTTGGATTCAGCATTTGCTGTAAATACTGGATCTACACTGCAAACTATACACAGCGTTTCCATTACCAAATTTAACACTTCAGAAGTGAACTGTGCTGCAAGATGGATGAGTCCATCAACTATACTGGGTAAAAAGGGTTGAAGAACATGAGTGCTTTCAGAGATCTTGAGCTGATCACAATACCTATCAAACAAAAGGAAAGAAAAAATTAAATTTTTTAAATATAAAATCCCAAAATAAAATGTAAACAAGGGAAATAAAACACACCCCCAAATAGCTCTGACAGCAGAAATGCGCACTGATGGTGGCTGGTTATCATGAAGTCCACTCACAGTAGCCTGGAGAAACTGCTGTATCAGCTCTGGAGACATAGCAGCAGTGAAGCGACTTGCTGCCCAGAGAGAGCGTCCAAGTAGGAAGGGGGAAACTATAATAGAAGAAATGTCAAATCAAGATCTAAAGGAGAGATACATTGTGGATTCAACTAAAAGTAATCCCCAAAGGGGGAACGGGGGCATTTCTTTCTCAGTGTTTCTTTTTAAAAGAATAACTGTTTAGAAATAATGCTTTTGTTCTAACATATCATCCAATACCATAAATACCCATCAAATGTATGTAAATCGCTATATGTGCAGGTCCCAGAAATGAATATAAACATCCTAATAAAATCCTAATACCCCCTTTAACCTCTTAACAACATGGCCACTTTTTGTGTCCATTTTTCAATCCCCACCTTCAGAAAAATCCACAACTTTATTTTCATGTGTACAAATACTGTACGAGAGCCTTTTCGATGCCGTGTACAGGGAATCAGGAAAACAAGCTGACCCAAGTATAAGTCGAATCCCCTAATTTTGCCACAAAACCTGGAAAAACTGACTCGAGTATAAGCCGAGGGTGGGAAATGCATTGGTCACAGCCTCCCCAGTATATAGCCTGCCGAACCCTGCCCCATAGAATATAGCCAGCACCTGCCCCCAGTATGTAGCCTACCACCCCATATCCCCCAGTATATAGCCAGCCCCCTTCCCCAGTATATAGCCAGCAGCGGGGGAAGCCAGTATGAGCTGAGTTTGAGTTTTCAGCACATTTTTTTGTGCCGAAAAACTAGGCTTATACTCGAGTATATATGCTGTGTATATATCTCACGGAGTGTGGCAGCACTCAAGATACGGCTGAGAACAACACAGGTGCACATCCCAAGACCTAGACCAGGGTCCATCCACATACAACACGAAAAAAATGGCAGCACTCCGAGATTCAAAATGTGGCAAAAAACGTACTTGTTTATTCACACGTGTCAAGGCTACGTTTCGGCTCCTTACACCTGGGACCCCTAAATGGAGTTATTTTCAAGCATGCTTTATTTTCAACCATTTTCAGGCCAGCTAGGGTAAGTGAACCCCAGGGGTCTGATCACTCATTCCATAAAATTCAAGACTAGTGTATTGCAGTACATGAAAGATTTGTACATAATCTGTATCAAACCGTCAATTACAGATCTGTCTACAGACAATACAACAGAAAATCCTTGCCAACATGCAATATGCGCCAAAAACCCAGGTTGAATGGAGAGGACTCAGCCTGTGAGTCCTCTCCATATAGCTGTACAGATGCTATGAGTTGGGAAGGGGTTGAATGCGCTTGTAGCAATACTTCAATAACTTGAAACAAGTTTCTTGTTTAATTGACAACATACCTGAAAGGTTCAGGTCTGCCAGAATGACTCCAGTCAAAAAACCAGGCATATCAAATTGAACTCTTCCACTCTGAACACCTTCAGTAAGAATAGACTTCACAGAACCCAAGGCCAGCAGACAAGCTTCATGTACTTTCCACCTAAATACAAATTATAAAGGATTTCTTTAAGTGAGAATGAAAATCATGTATTTGTATATTCTGGAATCCCCTCACACCCTTTAATTGCCCCAGATGTGGTATAAATAACCCACTTCAATTATTACATACTGCACTGTAATGTGGCACAAAGTGGACAGCCAGCATACAAGGTTCTGCCCTTCTTTGGGCCCTGCCATAGCAACAAATTAGCCACACTCTTTCTATAATCTCAGTGCATTACAGACTATGACATCTAAGGAGTAATAAGGCTGTGTTCAGAGCCATTACAGCAGGACTTGGCTGCCAAATCTATGTTGCAGTCCAGGCAAACACTAGTCAGAACAATGTAAAGTTATGTGTTGGTGTACCAGGATGTTAAACAACTTACCAGTGCTCTCCACCTTGATTCTTTATTTGTTCAGCCTCCTGAAAGTGCCGAGTAGCAGCTGCAGCTAGTGCAACTGCACTTTCATTTTGGAATTCACTAGAAACTGCCTGAAAAGCAATAATAGGATAATTTATTATGCAAAATCATACAGAAATTAACACTTGTGTGCTCACTCACCAGCAAAAGATCTTGAGCTGCTATGCGAACAGTGTAAGAAAATGTATCATCATCTTCATCCTCAACAAATTGCTGTGGGTTAGCAGTCCACACTTTTATCTAGGTTTCATTTTAAACAAATTGCATGTTAAATGTATTGTTAAGTGATCTTCGGATATCTCACACTGCAATGTACGTCTTACCTGCTCTTCAGTGATCTGCATGTAGAGGATAATGTAATAAATTAGTTCTGGCAAAGCCTTCTTCACTGTCCCTTTGAACTTATTTTCCAGCAACGTGTGCACAAATTCAAAGATACTAAATACCAGATTCTCAAAACCCAATACTTCACCTGTTAAAAAGGGGCGACAGAAATCGTATCACTGCACACAACAGAGAAAAAAAAACTACTGAAAGCTTAACTTTGCAACAAAATAAAGCATAAGGGATGGGCACCACTAAGATAAAGTACCAAACAGTTGCTACCTAGAATACTCAGGGTGATGTCACACGTTCAGTTTTTCAGATGCAGTTTTTGACGCCCAAACCAGGAATGGAGTAAAAGTAGGAGGAGCAACAGCACCTTTCAATTATTTGTCTCACCCATTATGATGCACACCTGCTTTTGGCTGCAAAAACTGCATCTGAAAAACTGAACGTGTGTCATCACCCTTATCTGACATGCATGAAAAAGCGAGAACAAAATATAAGTGCAGACAGAATTGTACTGAGATGAATAGCAAGATATAAAGTAGCACATAAAATCTACAATGCATTACAGATGGGCATGTAATGCACACACACCCAACAGCTCAGTTATACTTCACTCATAAGATTCACTTAACAAAACCCTTAGTGGAACAAAAAATAAGTGTATATTAAAGAGCAACCAGGGGACCCCTGGAGGAAAAGGGGTTTCATTATGTGTAAACATGTATTTACCAACAACTTTTTTTTTAACCTTTGCTTTTATATGTAACACAGTAGTGGTTGGCATTTTGTAAGCATTCATGTATTAGTATTACATCTTTGCATTATATAAATTTGCATTAGTGCATATGTACATCCTTAGATATTTGAATAATTGAAAGCTGTATATTTTTGCAATTACACTACTTTGTGTCTAAAAATATACTTCTATTCTCTTTTACACAGATAATTGTAATGAATATTACAGGGCATTTTTTAACTTGAATATCCATGTATTTTTTTGATCCACTAGGGTTCAGTGACATTATTATTCTGACTTGGCATAACTACCGAGATGGTTTGTGGTGCCCATGCAGATTTTAGTGGTTTAACATGTCTATTTTAGGAGATACCTTGTGTTGCTAATAAAATCTAATTATTTTTTTTTATATTAGTGTAAAACACTATTTTGAATATGTTGTTTCCCAATGGGCAATGTTCTGGGAAGTTGGAAAACCATTCCAAACGCAATTAAGCTTACACATTGGAGGAAACCAACAGTAGAATGCAGAAAGAGGGTAGAAAATCAGATCAGGCGGTGTCTTTAAATCCAATCTCACTTTCTGCAATGTTATAGATCAGTTAATTGCCCAAGTATTGCGTGTGTCTGTTTCTTTCTGTAACTTTTGACCCTTTTCTATCCTACCTGATTTAATGTTCATTTATGCCCCTCAATGAGTTTGTCTCTGTTCAGAACTTGATCCACATGTGTTAAGTCTCCTAGATTAATTGTTTTACAAGCTAAATGAGGGCCTGGTCTCTTGTTTTTATCAGGGTATAAATTTAGTGATAGTATAGAATGCTTGCAATCTTGGTTTGCATAGCATAATATTTTGTTAAGTGTAATAATCTGACAAGTATGCTGCAGTTATACATTGCAGGGCAGGAGACAGGTAAGATGGCAGAGAAAAATGAACAATTATGTTTGTCTAAAAATATTTTCCAT
The DNA here is from genome assembly GCA_019512145.1 of Engystomops pustulosus. Taxonomy (NCBI): domain Eukaryota; kingdom Metazoa; phylum Chordata; class Amphibia; order Anura; family Leptodactylidae; genus Engystomops; species Engystomops pustulosus. Next base: position 158,824,450 of record CM033642.1, read on the forward strand.
TTTCGCTCTGTTTGCTATGGTTGTTTTACTTTCCTACCGTCCATCGATCTCACCAGGACCAACTATCCATATCAATGCCTCCCTTCTTCACTCACCTTTTTACACCACTCACACACACTATATGTTATGTAACCATACTAACTTATCACGGTGTTCTGCTGTGAAGCAAGATATAACTTCTTATAAATCTCTAAAGCATCTTTTGGTCTCTTCTCTTTCTCCTTCTGCTTGCTGCAGGGGACATTAACAAAAGGCCCACCGTCTGCTTATTTTAACACTTCACACAGAAACCCTGGTAACCTTATTAAGATTCAGTGTTCTCCCTCTTCTCCTCCTCCACCCATAACCCCTTTTAAATGTGCCCTATGGAATGCTTTTGACATGCTTGCCATCACGGAAACATGGATCCAGCAGGATGATTCCGCCTTGGTTATGGCATTGTCTTATGGCAGTTTACACTTTTCTCACTGTTCCAGACCTGAGAATAAGCAGGGAGGAGGGGTAGGCATACTACTCTCTCCACAATGCACTTTCCAGGTCATTCCTCTTATACCCATCTTTCCCACCTTATACTTTCCCATCTTTTGAGGTTCACACCCTCAGACTTTTCCGCCCATTCTCTCTTCCTGTGGCTGTAATATACCGTCCTCCTGGCTCACCCTATCGGTTCCTTGACCACTTTGCCTGTTGGCTCTGTCACTTTCTATCCTGTGACATTCCAACCATCATGGGAGACCAACATCCCTGTTAACACTCCAATTTCCCCTCCTGCCTCCTAGCTCTTAGTACTAACTTTCTCTAGGTCTTTCACAACTCTACGATTCCCCCACTCATGGGGGAAACCTACTTGTATGGTCTTTCCCGACCATCTTCAATATCTAATTTTACCAATTCTTCTTTTACACCTTCAGACCATAACCTCCTTTCTTTTACTTTAAATAATCCTTCACCTTCTCAGAAACTTTCCACCCATCATTCATACCGTAACCCACGTGCAATAGATACTTACAGTCTGTACTGTCCCCCATCTCCTCTTTTACCTGTCCAAACCTGGCTGCTTACCACTATAATCACACTGTCAGAAGTGCGCTAGATGAGATGTCACCACTCACTATCCGAAATTTTCAACACAGAAGCAGGCAACCTTGGAACACCGAACAAACTTGTTTCCTTCGGCAGTGCTCCAGGATTGGCGAACGTCTGTGGAGAAAGTCACGCAAATCTGCAGACTTTTTACACTTCAAATTTATGCTAGAAACTTAGAACTCTGCCCTTCACCTTGCTACACAGGTCTATTTTACTGATCTAATTTCCTCTCTCTCTAACAACCCCAAAAGGCTCTTTGATACTCTCTTCACTCCATACTAACATCAAAGGTGCAGCCACCTGTCACAGACCTTGTGGCTGAAGATCTGGCCATCTACTTTAAGGATAAAATTGATTGTGTTTACCAGGAAATAATTTCTGAATCCTCTCACCCCACCAATCCCTTTCCCTCTGGTGCCTTACCTTGTTCACCCTCATCCTTTGAGCCAGTCACAGAGGAAGAAGTGTCCAGGCTCCTGATCTCCGTTTGACCCACTAACTGCATCGGTGACCCCATCCCCTCTCATCTCGTACAGTCTCTCTCCCCAGCAGTCACTTATCACCTAACTGACCCCTCTCTCTCTCTTCTGGTGTCTCTTCTTTCAAGCATGCTGTTGTCACCCCGTTACTAATTAAACCTTCAATGCTACTAACTACAGACCAGCTACGACCAACCACCGGAGAAGAGGAGGAGCGGCTCCTTGTCAGGGCGGGAAATGTACTGCGCGGGACATGAGCAGTGTCAGACCAGTTTTTAACGTCCCTTTTATCTCCAAACTCCTGGAACGCCTGGTCCATTCTTGACTAACCCGCTATCTCTCAGCTAACTCCCTCCTCGACTCCCTACAATCTGGTTTCCGCTCTATGTATTCCACCGAAACTGCCCTTTCTAAAGTCTCCAATGATCTCCTCACTGCAAAGTCCAAAGGTGACTATTCTCTCCTCATTCTTCTGGACTTATCTGCAGTGTTTGATACTGTGGACCACAAGCTCCTCCTCAGGATGCTTTGCTCCATTGGCCTAAAAAACACTGCACTCTCTTGTTTTTCTTCCCATCTCTATGACCGCACTTTAGGTCTCCTTTTCTGGATCTTTCTCTTCTCATCTTCCTCTCAGTGTCGGGGTTCCTCAGGGCTCAGTCCTAGGTCCTCTTCTATTCTCCGTCTATACTGCCCCCATTGCACATACCACCAGCAGATTTGGTTTCCAGTATCATCTTTATGACGATAACACCTAGCTATATACTTCTGCACGAAACATCACCCCTGCCTCAATCCAGAACACTAGTGAATGTCTCTCTGCCGTCTCTAACATATCCTCTTCTTGAAACAATCTTTCTAAGACTGACCTTTAGGTCTTTCCATCATCTACTAACTTACCTAGCCCTGACCTCTCAATCTCAGTCTATAGCACCGAGGCAGCAGGCCCGCTGTCTTGGGGTTGTGCTGAACTCTGACCGCTTCTTTTCACCATATATTCAATCTCGCTCTTGCTGGATGCATCTCAGAAACATCTCCAGAATCTGACCATTTCAGACAATTGAAACTTCTAAAATGCTAATTGTTGCACTTACTCATGTCAATCACTGCACTGGCTACCTGTCTCCTTCCGTATTCACTTTAAAATAGTAACCATCTACAAAGCTCTGAATAATGCTGCACCTCCCCATCTCTCTTCTATCATCCAAGTCTACCACTCTTCTGCCAGTGATAATTCGAACCTCTCAGGCACATCTCCAGGACTTCTATCGAGTTGCTCCAATTCTCTGGAATGCCCTCCACCCCCCGACTCCCAGATCAATAACCAACCTCCAAAGCTTTAAACGTGTTCTTAAAACCTCTCTCTTTAGGCAAGCATATCACACTCGCTAACAGCATGAAAATGTCAACTCTCCCTTTACTAATCCAACCTTTGTCCAATCTCTCCTTTGTGATTCAGCAGATATATAATCAAGTTGCTCTTGTGAGCAGGGCCCTCACTCCTATTTGTTCCATATGACTGTTTGTTCTCAAGATCATCATCATCATTAAGATCATCATCAAGATCATCATCATCAGGTGGTAAACTCTTTAACGGGCAAGTGCTTTAGTTAAAATATATCATAAAAAGCAAAGCAAAAAACATTTATTAAAGAAAATTGGAAATTCAACATGTGTAAAATATCTATTGACAAGCACGAAATGGTCCTACAGTTTTTAAATAAATGCACAAGTTAACATACCATCTGAATCCACAGGATCCTCTATTTCTTCGGTATCATTTACTTCAGTCCGCACATAAGTGCACAATGAATTAAGGAAAGAGTGACCTTCTCGTTCAAGATCATTTATCTATATATCTATCAACATACAACTCCAGGCAAAATAAAATATAAGGCAACCTTAGATACGTTTTTAATTGACAGGTCAAGATTAGGATATAAAGCTGCACTCTCAGTCAATGTATTCCATACAATCGGTAGAATCTGCTGCATTGAGGAAACCATGTGCTTAGGAAAATTTTTAACCAGTGCAGTGACAGCCTAAAGACAGAAGAACAAAGCAATATTAATGCAAAGGCAAATATGGCAACTCCAATATATAAATAGAATCTTGCCACACTATTCAACACTACAAGAGTTTAGCTTTCAGGTATTTCTGGCACTCTAATTTACTCCAAATATATTCAGTGCAGGAAATGTAAATTGCTAAGCACAGCACCACTGTTCTGGTGATTAGCAAGGGTCCCAGAAGTAAAACCACCAACAAGATTCTTATACTCTTGTGGATAGGGGATAATACCTTTTTTATAACCATTTTAATATTCCAATTAACTTCCACTATAGTGGAAGAACACAGTACACATGTATGACTCCCATTGCTTTCTTTTTCTTGTGCAACTTTTTGTAAGACTTTTCGGTGTTTGAGACTTTTTAGGTATAAAATCAAGCAGTGTACCAAAGTTAGCTGCCTCAAGGAGTTAATACAGTGTGCCATATTTATCTTTGTAGCCCACATGTTTGTTTAACTTGTGAGACTTTTTCGCTTTGAAATTGTCCCATTCTTTCACTTAATGTCCCAAAACAGAACATGCTAGACCCAGACTTACTTTTGGGAGCTACTATTTGGGACTAAAAAACAGCACACCACAAAAAGTCGCAAAAGTGAGACTAAACAGGCAACTCATCACATGTATCACAAAGGGGTATTCCCACGAAGACACGTTTTTTTAATAACAGTGAATTACAAAATGTGTTATTTTGATATCCTTAATACATATAACAAAATTACAGCATTTCACAGATATAATTCCAACTTGTCTATCAGTCCTGGTAGAAACCCCTTTAAGAAACATTGCAATGATTAAGTAGCCCAACTTCAGGAACCTTGAAAAAGTGTCAGCCGAAAAAACAATAAAATTACTCTTAACGGTAATGTTGTTTCCTTGAGTTACGACGGCACCAGAGAGATTGGGATCCTCCCTCCAAGATCATATAATATATACTGTATATTCCGGCGTATAAGACGACCTGGTGTATAAGACGACTCCCCTACTTTCCTGTTTAAAATATAGAGTTTAAGATATATTCGCCGTATAAGACTACCCCTTTTCCAACGCATACAAAACACAGGTAAAAATTTAAAAAAAAAAACAGATTTGAATTTAACATGGTCCTTTTTTTAATTTAAATTCTTATGACATGCAGGTATATAGCAGGAAAACTGTCGCTCATAAACATAAGGCATACAACAACAACATTACCATTACAGCACAGCCCCCAGTAGTATACAGCACAGCCGAGCATTAAAAAAAAAAATAAACTTATATAGTCACCCTCCGGTGGCCCCGATGTCCGCGCGGCTCGTCTTCAGTGTTCCGCGCCGCCATTGATCTTCTCCGGCAGGCGCCTAGTATGACGCGCCGCTGCTGACGTCATACTAGGCGCCGCCCCGGGGAAAAACATGGCGGTGCCCAGCAGAAGAAAGAAGACGGCGCAGAAGACTGAAGACGAGCCGCGCAGACATCGGGGCCCGGAGGGTGAGTATGCGCCCCGATGTCTTTTTGAGGCTGACGGCAGCCATCGCTGTGAAAAACACCCGCGATCGGTGCTAGCACCGATCACGGGTGTTACCGGTAAGCCTTTGCTGCAATATGCAGCAAAGACTTACCGGCATGATGGAGGGTTCAGCCCGTGAGCCTCTCCATGCACCGGGACCCACCGCCGCCGTGAATACACGGGCAGGCGTATAAGACGACCCCAGACAAGAAACAAGATTTTTCTGTCTTCAAAAGTCGTCTTATACGCCGGAATATACACTACATATGATATATAGAGATAGAGATATAGATATATATATAGGATATTTTTTTTTTTCATAAAGGAAAGCCAACACCACAAAAAAAGTAACACCCGGGTGGGAAACAACGGTAAAAGTTATTTATTGTTTTCCCCTTCATCACGACGGCACCAGAGAGAATTACAGAGAAAAAACAAGACTGTTAGGGGGGACAACCGAGGAGAAGACCTTTCTTCCAAAAGATAGGGAAGAGGACCCCATCACATCCAACCTATAGTGATTTAGGAAAGTGCGAAGGGTAGACCAGGTGGCAGCCTGGCAAATCTGTTCCAACGTAGCTACATCATAGGCTGATTTTAGGGATGATAAGCCTCTAGTAGAATGGGGACGGATGCCATCACGGATGCCGGATTACGGAAGTACTTTGAAAATCCGGATGTATGGGAATGTGATAGTATGCAGCGGTCAGGCCTATAGAAGCCATGAAGCAACCGGGGAACAGTAGGTTCACGGTTGACTTCAGGGTCTCCATTTTGAATCGTAGGACAAGAAGGAACTTGTTTAGGGGCTTTAGATTCAAAATAACCCTTGGGGAACCAATTTTTTTTTTACCAAGAATAGGGATGAGTAGAAACCCTGGCCTCCATCGGCAGGATGAACGTGGCACAATACCTTCTTTTGAAGTAGAGTCCGAATTTCGGTAATCATTGCCTCTGTTTTCCCCTAGTGCAGGATTAGTGACTTTTAACCGAGAGGGTGGAGAAGTGAGAAAAGCCAGTGAGATGCCCTTTTGTATTGCACCCACTTGCTTCCTGATATCTCTGTCCAGGCTTGGAAGAAATGGGTTAGTCTACCCCCTACGGAAAGCTTGGTCCCTGACACTTGGGATCTCTGGATTGATTAAATAAGAGCCCCCTGCTTCTCTGAAAGTGTCTGGAACTTTGATTCCTTTCTTTGCCTCTTCTTTAGGGCCTTGCCCTCCAAAAGGAACTAAAGGGTTTGTACAGGCTGTTTACAGGGGGAAATTACTTCACGCTTTCTCCAACAATTCCTCTAACACATGACCAAACAACAACTTTCCGTCACATGGGATTCCACAAAGTCTATTTCTTGAGCCTACATCTCCTGGCCAGTTTTTTAGCCAGAAGGCTCTTCTGCCCGAGTTAGACAAAGCAGATGAAAGAGCAGCGAGTCTAAGCGCATCAATAGAAGTGTTTGCTAGAAAGATGGCCCCTTTCTGCACATTTGAAATAGACAAGGCTAAAGCGTCTCTAGGTATTTTATTCTGGATGTCAGTTTCTAGTTGGTTTAGCCAAAATAAAAGAGTGGGCCACGCATACTGCCGCAATATTAGGTTTAAAGGCTGAAGCAGCCGAGTCCCATGATCTCTTAAGGAAACTTTCCACTTTCTTATCCATGGGATCCCTGAGGGAACCCATATCATCAAAAGGAAGTGATAGCCAAAGAAAATTTGTAGATTAAGGATGCATCCACCTTAGGGGCAGAACCCCACGTACAGGAAACGTCTATTTCCTTTTGACAGATCTGGGGATGTACGATTTTTTTTTGGCCGGTGACTCCCATTCCTTCTGTTACAGAGATGTCACAGTATCATGACAGGGAAAGGTTAGTTTACGTCTTTCTTTTAGACTCTCCTGTGTGAGAGGAAGTGGGTTAGGAATCGACAACTCTGTGGCCCTTTGAACCTCTTCCTTAACTACATTCCTAAATGACTCCATCCAAATGGAAGACTCTTCAGTTAAGATTTTTGCCAATACAACTATTAAAAGTGGCTTTATCATAACCAGTGGGAAGTTTATGACCACAGTGCATTCCCTATGATACGTCTTACAAGTCGCCTTCTTAGGCCCCTCTTCTCCCTAATATATGGAAACAACAACACCCATTAACTGTCACGTTTGTCTGCCATACTGCACAGCTGATCTCAGACTCCGCCAGGAGTCAGTGGGCGTGTACATTACTTCCGGTCGGGATGCACAGCTGTGAGAAAAGAGAGTTTTTTAAAAATTGCTCAACAAACTCTATATAGGACCAACTCAGGGGGAGGCCTAGTGGACCGGGAGCTCCCCCGGCTTTTTCTTTCTCCGTGCGCCTCTTCGGACGCCAGAGCCCGATACCGGATGTCACTTTCGGCACCTGCAGCCTGAAAAGCGCCGATGGACCCAATGCCCACACCGGAGGATTACACGGATGGTGTCACACACTCCTATGAAAAAAAGTAAAACACCACAGGGGCACCTTCATCACGGCGTGTCCAGGTCTCCAAGGGACAGGAAACCAAAACTGAGGAGTAGGAGAAGCCTCTTTTTATGCTCAGGTTTCCTGTCCATGGGGGGGGGGCGTATTCCAATCTTTCTGGTAGTGCCGTCGTGATGAAGGGGAAACACATTACATGTGCCCCCATTCTGTTCTTTGGCTCCTTCCTGTCTACTGATACTTCTGAGCTCCACACATGCACTCTGTATTTCAAGAAATCTTATATGGAGATTACGCATTTCAAAGTTGAACTACCTGCTTCATCAGATATAAAAAAAAAAAATATCCAATAATATAATAATGTGGTCCAATAATACATTTCTTAATGTATAAAAAGTAGTAAATAATAGGTAATGTGATAGTACTAGTTAATACAATAACCATGCTAGCAAAGGTCATAGCATAAATACATAAAAACTCAATCATAATCAGTGCAGGCATTGATACTTACAAAAAGACAAATACAAGTGAATTAATATGACTAGGTATGAGCATAATATAATTAATTTGATAAATATATATACTCGAGTATTGCAGAGTTTTTCTGTATCCACATTTCAGACTACCCCCTAACCCCCCTGCAGGTCCACAGCTTCATCCCTGCCCACCAGCAGCCCCAGGTCCGTGACTAGAACACGGGCAAGCAGCTGCGTCCCCACACACACACACACACACACACACAGGATTGGATCAAGTAATGGCCCTGTGGGGAGGGAGGGGATTGTTGGGGGGCATCATAATAGAGAGTATAGTGTTATTTTTATCTGCTGGGAAGGGGGCTGGCTGGCTAGCTACATTCAGGGGACTGTATGTGGATGAATTAAATTAACATTTAAAACAAGTTTCCACAGAAGGTCATAAGTATTCAAGAGTGGAAATATATATTAATCAGTAATAATTGACATCATACATCTGTGCATTTGTTTGTTGATGTTACATATATGTACAGATATATCAATGGGCATGTCCAATTGAATTGAACTTTTAAATGGCCCTCTGTGGTACTTAAAGTCATTTCTGGACAGGGTCAATGTTTCCTTTCTTTCCATTACTTTTAAAAGGACATCTTCTATCAAGAGAAGGCTTTAAAAATTATGCAAACGAGTCATAGGGGGATATTATATGTTTTATGCATTCATAATTTGACATTTTAACTAGTATTATCGCATTACTTATTACTTTTTATACCTTAAGGCAGGGGTAGGGAACCTATGGCTCGGGAGCCAGATGTGGCTCTTTTGTTGGCTGCGTCTGGCTCTCGGACAGATCTTTAATAAATAGTGATGGGTGTTGTGTGCCTCAGACTGATCACTGGACACAGGCAGCGATGTTACCTTTGTACGACCAGGTGTCATCGCCACCATCGTTTAAGCCTGGGTCAAAGAGAAGAGCGCTGGAGCGATGAGGAACTGGCTGCAGCGAGCGCTGGTAAGTGAATATTCTTTTTTTTTTTTTTGTTGCTATTTCTACCCACCTACTGGGGGGGGGGGGCAGATGTCTGTGCGTACCCACCTACTGGGGGGTGCGAGGGGGCTGTGCTGTGCTCCACCTACTGGGAACGGGGGTGGGGGGGGGCATATGCTGTGGCTACCCACCTACTGGGGGGCATGTGCTGTGGCTACCCATCTACTGGGAGGCATGTGGTGGGTGTCAGGATTTGGAGTAGTGAACCCCCTGGACGATGATGTAAGAAGACACCTGGTACTGGAATATAAGTGGCAACCGGTCTTCACCAGAGCCTGCCGCAAAGCAGGATGGTCTTGCTGCAGCGTGGTACCTCCAGGTCGTTCTGCGCCGCAACTTGCCAACGGTGGCGGCCAAGGTTGAGGATCACTAGGCAGTCTCGTGGTCAGGAACAGACAGACGGTCAAGGTAGGCGGCAATGATGCGAGGTCGGAGAATGGGCAAGAGGTCAGGGCTGGCAGCGAAGGAGCAGAATCGGGAACAGGTCCGGGGTTACAACGGGAGGTCAACACTTGGGAAGGAAACACTGTGGAAAGCCGGGAAGTGGGTAGTGCTATTCGACGGCACGGTGGCCCTTTAAATCTGCGCTGGCCAGCCGGGACGGGTGCCACCTCCGATAGGTATATTTACTCAATTTGCATTTCTGCAAGCAAAGGTCTTTAGACCAAATTGGGAAAATGGAAAAAATATATAAAATTTTACTTTTATTGTATTCGTTTTTTTAAAAAACAGAGTAAAGTCTGTGTCTATCACTTTACTGGGGTATATGTGCTGAACCGAACAATCTTAAAAGTTTTTGTGGTGGTAGTGGGTTAGTGATAATAAGTGTTATGACACTTTATGGGGAGAACGTACTGTGCTGTAAAGATAGAGTGTGTGTTAGTGACCACTCTTTTGCCTCTACCAGGGAGGGGAGATGCCTCTCCGACTCTGGTTGTGGGAACTGCTGGGCTAATATGGACCTCTAAGATTATCCCAAAGGTCAGTGGTGTCCACAAAGGGAACCACTAGTTGATGAGATGTATTACTTGTCCTCTCTATAATTAGCAGTCACGCAGTTGGTGGTACATATTGCTCAACCTCTCTATGGCTCGCAGTCACACATGCTCAATTGTTAGAGGTGGTTCAGAGTTCACATACACACATTAGTAAACTCTCTAGCAAGTAGCTAACTCCAATCCTGCTGCTGTTATTATTCCTAATTGGTACGAGATAAAGGTCTTGGGATCTAGCACTATGTCTCCTGAAGTGTCCAACCAACTGTATGAGTTCTTGATCAGATCCTAATATATGGCGCTGCAGTCCGACACATTTGGACCATTGGACATCCCACTACTTTCCAACACCATTATCTTAAAAAATAAGTCGCTCAATAAGCCCCCCCGACATGTTTCGCCATAAACTGGCGTCCTCAGGGGGTATCTTTATCTTTAACCTCTCTCCCGCATGTCCGTAGTGTGCAGGGATGTCTTCAGCTGCGGGAGCAGGACCCTGTCTCTGGGTGTCAGAGGGACCTATAGACCCTAGGGCAGTGGTGGCAAACCTATGGCACGGGTGGCAGAGGTGGCACTCTGAGACCTCTTTTTGGGCACCCAGGCCATCAATATAGCACTCTACATAGAACTCAAAGAATCATCCTTCAGTCCCAGGCGACTCAATAAATGCTGCTCTGAGTGATATTTTAAAGCAACACATTCTTGATTGCTTGGGACTGCAGGTAGAGGTAGAACATGTTAATAGAAGAACAATATTCAGTTTACCCTTACTCGCAAAAAAGAATGGAAAAAAACGGCGCAAGGAGTATACAGGTTAAAAAGATCCAAAAAAATAACCAGTAAATGTTAGTACAAAACATTTGCAAAGGGGAGGATTATCTTTAGAGCTCCTCTAGGCTTCTTCCTGTTGAGGGGGACCATAGCGAGATGCTACAACATTAGTCCAAATTTGCCCTTTTTATTTCACTGTTTTGTTGTCCTTTAGAGGCCGATATGATTAAAAGTTGTGGTAGAACAGGTAGGAAAAATAACTACTTAAATTGCCGTGCTGGCACTTTGCAATAAATAAGTGTGTTTTGGTTGTTTTTGGAAACTAGACCCCTCAAAGAATTCATCTGGGGTTGTGGTGAGCATTTTAACTCCCAACACGCTGGTCAAAATCTAATGCAAAGTAAATGGTACAGAGTAAAAAATGCGTTTTTATTGCAAAAATGTCAGTTTAGTGCCCAATATATTGTGCCCAACCCATGGCAATTTAGACAAACACCCCAAAAATCATTCTGCGGGTTGTCCCGAGTACGGCAATATCACACATGTGCCAATAATTGACAGGCTGGGCATACAGTAGGCCTGAGAAGGAAAGGAGTGAAATTTTGATTTTTCGCCTCCTTTTTCACACGTTTGGATTCGGAGTGCCATGTCATGTTTGCAGGGTCCGTAAGGTACCACTGCAATAGAAACCCCCGAGAAATTATACCATTTTAGAAACTAGACCCCTCAAAGAATTCATCTGGGGTTGTGGTGAGAATTTTAACCCCCAACATGCAGGTCAAAATTGAATGCAAAGTAAATGGTGCATAGTAAAAATTGCGTTTTTATCGAAAAAATGTCAGTTTAGTGCCCAATATATTGTGCCCAACCCATAGCAATTTAGACAAACACCCCAAAAATCATTCTGCGGGTTGTTCCGAGTACGGCAATATCACACATGTGCCAATAATTAGCAGGCTGGGCACACGGCAGGCCTGAGAAGGAATGGAATAAGATTTTGCTTTTGGAGCACCCTTTTCACTAGACTGATGTTGGGGTGCCCCTGAGGTACCAGTGCAATAGGAACCCCCGACTAGGTACCCCGTTTTTGGAAATGGCACACCTCAAAGAATTTATCTGGGGTTGTATGAGCATTTTAACCCCTGAAATGCTGGCCCAAATGTCATACAAAGTGAATGGGTCAATGTAGAAATAGCATTGTTTTCTCAAATGTGCCATTGTAGTGACAAATGACATCAGCCCAACTCATGCCACTATGGATAAACACCCCAAAAATCTTTCTGTGGGTGATTACGGGTATGGCAATACCCCATGTGTGGCAATAGTCTACAGGCTGGGGACACGGCCGGGCTGAGAAGAGACCAGCAATATTTAGCTTTTGGAGCACCCTTTTCACTAGAATGTTATTGGGGTGCCCCTGAGGTACCAGTGCAATAGAATCCCCCGAGTATTGACCCCGTTTATGGAAAGGGCACACCTCAAAGAATTGATCTAGGGTTGTATGAGCATTTTAACCCCTGAGATGCTGGCCCAAATGTAACACAAAGTGAATGGTTCAGTGTAGAAATAGCATTGTTTTCTCAAATGTGCCATTGTAGTGACAAATGAAATCAGCCCAACTCATGCCACTGTGGATAAACACCCCAAAAATCATTCTGCGGGTGATTACGGGTATGGCAATACCCCATGTATGGCAATAGGCTACAAGGTGGAGACACGGCAGAGCTCGGAATAGAATGGTATTTGGAGCACAGACATTTAATTTTTTTTTTTACATCAAAAAACATTTGTAGATGCCCTTAGGGATCAGTACAGTAGAAACCCCTAAAAGCTGACCCTATTTACAAACTACACCCCTCCATGAATAAATCTAGGGGTGTAGTGAGCATTTTAACCCCACAGGTGGACCCCAAGGATGATGCATAATGGATAGTGCATAGTACAAATTATCCATTATGTCATCTTGTGCCCAGCTCCTGCCACGGGAGACAAAAACCCCAAAAATCATGATGTGGGTTCTCCCGGGTACGGCAATACCCCATATGTGGCAATAATCTACAGGCTGGGCACACGGAAGAGCTCAGTAGGGAAGGTGCGGCATGCGGCATGATGTATAAGCTGTGTGAGCTGTGTGCATCAGGGTACAATTATACATCCAGGGACGTGTGATATATCCTAAAACACTCCTTCATGCATAACCCTGGTTTGTCGGGGCATGTGTCACACTGATATATGGTTTCCTTCCTTATGCCCCTTTTTGAGCACACCCTGCACCTTTTTTGATTCCTTCCCTTGCTGGCTGTTTGGGGAACTTCTCCTGGAAAGTGCTGCCCTGGTACAATCCGTGATGTGGCCTCGCTTCCAGACGTGCTAGCACTCTCCCCTTCCTGGTCTCTAAAAATCAGCTTCTTGACTACCACCTCTTGAAATTCCAGGAAAGTTCCCCTCTGGCCGGCATATCGATGCAGCACAAAAGCATTATACAATGCCATCTGCATAATGTGCACGGCCAGCTTCTTGTACCACACCCTCGACTTCCGCATGGCATTGTACGGCTGAAGCACCTGGTCCGACAAATCAACCCCTCCCATGTACTTATTATAATCCAGAATACAGTCTGGCTTGGGGGCTTCTGCACTGGTACCTCGTACATGGGCAGGGGTGGTGCTGTGCCCATGTATTGTTGTTAGTACAAGGACATCCCTCTTGTCCTTGTACCTAACACACAATACTGAGTCGCTGCTTAGTGCTCGGCTCTCATGCCTTCTGAGCTTTTCCCCTAGCAGCGACTTAGGGAGACCTCTCTGATTTTTCCTAACAGTGCCACATGCCGCAGTTTGTCTGGAAGCGAGGCACTTGAACAGGGTAACACTGGTATAAAAATTATCCAGGTAGAGGTGGTAGCCCTGGTCCAATAGTGGGTGCACCAAATCCCACACTATCTTTCCAGCTATTCCCAGGAAGGGGGGGCATTCAGGGGGCACTATCCTAGAGTCCTTCCCTTCATATACCCTGAACCTAAAAGTGTACCCTGATGCACTCTCACACAGCTTATACATCTTCACGCCATACCGTGCCCTCTTATTGGGCAGGTACTGGCGGAACTGAAGTCTCCCTTTGAAATGTACCAGGGACTCGTCCACTGATATGTGCCTCTTTGGAGTATACACATCCATAAATTGGGCACTCAGGTAGTCTAATATGGGTCGGACCTTATAAAGCCTATCATAACTGGGGTCATCTCTGGGTGGGCACTGAGAATTGTCAGCAAAATGCAGAAACCTATGGATGGCTTCAAAGCGCATCCTATTCATTGCCATGCGGAACATCGGGGTGTGGTACAGAATGTCTGTGCTCCAATAATCCCTGATAGATGGCTTCTTTACTAGTCCCATAAGAAGTACTATGCCCCAATACTTCTCCATCTCTGCTGCACTAACAGGGGTCCACCTGTAGGGTTGCGCATAAAAAGAAGTGGGGTTGTGGGCAATGTGTTGTGCAGCGTAGAGATTAGTCTGGGACACCATCAAACTAATAAGCTCCTCGGTAAAAAAAAACTTAAAGTAGTCCACTGGTCCGAGCCCTGCCGTGTCTCTGTGTATCCCAGGGCTGGCCGTAAAATCAGGGACCTGAGGGGCATAACTACTGGGGGTCACCCATGTGGGGTCAGAAGTCTCGGGCACTCCAGCAGAAGTCCCGGGCACTCCAGCAGGAGTCCCGGGCACTCCAGCAGGAGTCCCGGGCACTCCAGCAGGAGTCCCGGGCACTCCGGCACTACTGCGTAAGCGCCTTCTCGGGGGTTCCTCTGAGTCGCTATGTGAGGACGAGGAAGACAAATAAAACTCGTCCCCACTTGCTGACTCCGTATCGGAGGCCATAAAACTATAGACCTCCAAATCCGTATACGTCTTTTGGGACATGATGGGGGGGATAGTATGCAACCTACACTACAACTACTCCACTCCACTACTACACCGCCTTCTCCTCCTCACAACGCCTTCTCCTCCACTAACGCCTTCTCCTCCTCACAACGCCTTCTCCTCCTCACAACGCCTTCTCCTCCTCACCAGGTTTCGGCGGTCGGTCATCCCGTCTTGCGACGGGATGACCGAATTTGTACACGTCGCGCCGCTGGCGGATATATCCGCCGCGGAGCGCTAAGGGGTTAAAGAACCTCCAGACTTCTGAAAATCTAGCCCTCGCCACGGGAGCTTGACTACGTGAAACATTTGGCGCTGATGCACCAGCTCTGGCCCTGCCTCTCCGTCTGGCCCCACCACTGCCTCTTCCAACCTGTTCTGGTGTAGGACTCGCCTCCGTCTCAGAAGCACTGTGTTCACCCGGCCTATCAACCCAGCTGGGGTCTGTCACCTCATCATCCTCCGATCCCTCAGTCTGCTCCCCCCTCGGACTTCCTGCCCTGACAACATCTTCATCACTGTCTGACAACCGTGTCTCCTCATCGTCCGACACCTCTTTACACACTTCTTCAACTACGTCAATAATGTCATCATCACCCACAGACTGCGACCGGTGGAAAACCTGTGCATCGGAAAATAGCTCAGCAGCAACCGGACGGTATACCTTTCTTGAGCGCAAATGGATGATAGGATTCCCAACGTAAGAGGGAGTTGGTGGATGTAGGTTTTCTATAAAGGGTCGTGTCTACTTCTCCATTAAATTTCTTTTTGACCAAGATGTCCAAGAAGGGGATACTGGAAGTGTGTATCTCGAATGTGAACTTAAGTCCTAAGGGGTTAAGGTTGAGGTCTGGTACTAGGATCTTGATAAAATTGTATCCACATAGGGTTTTTAATATATCGAATATCACCTGAAATAAGTCAGGTCATAAAAAATGAATAAACCTCAATGTTCATTAAGTCCTTGTGGGGACTCCGTCTTAAGTTTAAAGATCCATGTGATTCTTTTGTCGTAAAGTACGGTCCCAGTCCCCTCCTCGTTCGGGGTTTTAAACGGTCTATACCTACAAAAGTAAGTCCCTTGATGTCTTCCCTGTGTCTCTCTTGTATGTGCCTGGCAAGGGGTTTGTCCCTATTATGTTTAATGTCACTCATAGATGTCCCCTACCCTGCGACGAAATTCGCGGTAATTTTGCCCACATACTGTAGTCCACATTCACAGTAGCAGATAGATCACGCCTTTAGATTTACAGTTAATGTAGTGTTGGATGGAATAATTCCTGTTGGTGACCGAGCTGCAAAAAGTTTTGCAGTTCCGTATCACCTTACATGCAATGCACCCACTACACTGGTAGCAACCTTTGATATCTGAATGTAACCAAGTCCTGATGCTTTCTGGTCTGGAAAAATGACTATGGACGAGTCGATCTCTTATGTTGCGTCCCTTTCTGAATGTAATGGTTGGATGGTCTTGTAAAACATTAGATATGTCAGGTCCATTTTAAGTATATGCCAGTACTGGTAAGGGACCTGGCTACTTGTTGGGATCCTTCGTCATACGTCCATGAGTCGTGATTGTAGGTGTGGAAGGAGGGTTTGCCACGAGGGTAAGTAGATCTGTTCTGTTGGTTTTCAGTGTCTTGTGTATGCTAATTTAAGGGTATATTCGGGGTACCCGCGGGCTAGGAATCGAAGTTTAAGATCTTTGGCTTGAAGTTTAAACTCATCAAGGGAGGAGCAATTGCGACGTATCCTAAGGTATTGCCCGTACGGTATACCTTTCTTGAGCGCAAATGGATGATAGGATTCCCAACGTAAGAGGGAGTTGGTGGATGTAGGTTTTCTATTAAAGGGTCGTGTCTACTTTCTGCATTAAATTTCTTTTTGACCAAGATTTCCAAGAGGGACCATATACTGGAAGTGTTGTAATCTCGATACTGCAATACTACAGTATTGCAATATATGGCATTTTTGCAGGCCATACATTACAATGAGCCACTGGCTCATTGTAACGAACCTGCATAAGCCATGTAGCCTTGTGTCAAAAGAAGACCCGAGGCTACCATGGTAACCCACCTCTGTATGAAGAGGACTCAGCCCGTGAGCCCTCTTCATACATCCCTTATACCGCTGCGCCGTAGAGCTACGGCGCAGAGCGTTAAGGGGTTAAGCTGTCATTATTACTTTGTATTGTACAGGCATTCATCAATTTATGTAAAAAAAATAGGTTATTTAGGTTTGTTCTTAAGTTGAATTTGTATGCAAGTCAGAACTATTGCATTTTATAAAATTGTAGCCCCAGACAAAAAAAAATTTCGTCCCATTGACAATTCAATTTTTTAAATTATTTGCTGTAATGGGAACAAGGATTATCAATAATACATTAATACAGACACCTTTCAGCTGATCACTGAAGCCTGGGACTAAAGTAAAGCATCCAGATAGGTTCACAAGAGGTCACAGTGTGCAGAGAGGTCTGTCTGTAACTAGCGGTAATCTGTAAGTCGGGTGTCCTTAAGTAGGGAACTGCCTGTATTACAAGAACTACCATACGAAATTAGTAAACCACTTTACATACCTCACTCATTGTAAAGATCTTGTACATCTCTGGGAGAATGACAGGAGCTACCAAAGGCATTTGTGTATCAGTTACCTCACGGGTGAACTCTGTATATTTGGGGGGGAAAAAAAGAGCAAAGTATTACTACTGCATGCAGACTTTATATGACATTCATGCTCAAAGACAGTTACTAGTAACTATTATGAACCTAATTTAAAGGAAATCTGTCACCAGGAGACCCATATTTGCACTTCCCAAGTCTCCACAGAACATTTGTATTAAAAAAAAAAAAAACGTATTATTTCGTAACTTTCTATGCCACGTGCACTGTGACTAGGCACTTATCCCCTGGAAGTGGCTATAGAGTAGTCCCCCCACACACCAGGAAACTGCTCCTCCATGTGACCTTTTCAAATATATGAAACCGCCCATCACTTGGCTTAGCGACGCCCCCTGCTCCTCTAAAGCTATTCCCAAGGGATGGGAGTTATTCATATGTTTGAAAAGGACACATGGAGGACTGATTTGCCAAGGGTGGGGGCCTAGTCAAAGAGCACATGGCATTGAAAGGTAATGTATTTTGTTAAATTGTACAGGCCTGCTTTAAAAGAGTCTTGCAAGAATACTGTACCTCTATCAAATGTCTGAGCTTTTACTATTATCAATTTCTTTTTATAAATAAAAGAGAATTTCTTACAGCTTTAGGCTGGATTTACACAGACATATGCCCACACAGCTACGGCTGGGTGTCCTATCTTTTCGGAGCAGTATGTTGTCATACCATATTGCTCCATGCGCCCATTGCCAACCTATGGGGGACATATTTATGGCCACAAGCTTGCAGCTTTACATATGTCCCCTTAGGGTGGTGTGGACATTACCTAACAATAAGGACAGAATGGTTGTAAAATCACCACTGCTTAATGTACCTGTCAAGACTCTCATGGCACCATGGACAGCATTGACTTCCCCGCTTACAAGCATCTCCATGAGCAAGTTAAAAAGCTGCGGCCAGGCTTCAGGCCAATCCCAATGTGCAATAGCAGACACTGCATATGCTACACTGGAACGTACTTTACTTATAGCCTCTCTAAGCCCTCGAGGAAGAAGTTGGCGGATTGCTGCTTTAGCCTGACAAAAAGGAAAAAATTTTAGATTAATTATGTTTAGAAAAATATTTTTTTTAAATAAATCTGATAGATGGATGAGACAACAGAATAACTTACCCTCTCGGAAGTTTCAGGTAACCTGAACTTCTCAGAGTGGGAACACCAATGATTTTCAACATACTGTTTCAGAACCACTGATGCCAGCTAAGGGTTGGAAAGAAGCAAATTTTAATAATGACTCACAATACCAAGACGACAGAAATCACCTTAACCCTTTAAGGACCTCGCCCTTTTTTGTTTTTTTCATTTTTGCATCCCCACAATCAAAAATCTGACTTTTTTTTTTTTTTTACACGTAAAGAGCTCTGTGATGGCTTGTTTTCTGCGTAACAAATTGCATTTCATAGTGATGGTATTGAATATTCCATGACGTGTATTGGGAAGCGAGAAAAAAAAATTTCAAATGCTGTGAAATTAGTGAAAAACAGCATTTACGGAGTTTTCTTGTGAACTTGGAATTTACAGCTTTCACTGTGCGCCCCAAATGACATGTCTACTTTATTCTTTGGGTCGTTGTGATCACGGGGATACCAAATTTGCATAGGTTTTATAATGTGTTCATAAATTTACAAAAATTAAAACTCGTGTAAAATCTTTTTTTTAACTTTTTGAAATTTCGGTGTAAGGAGCTGTGGATGACTTTTTTTTGCGACTTGATGAATTTTTCAATGCTATCATTTTTAGGACTGTATGACCTTTTGATTTTTATTTTTTTTTTTATATTTTTCAAAATGGCAAAAAAGTGCCATTTTCCGTTACAGGGTTAAACACAGTAAAAAACTGTGTTTTTTTGGACTATAAGACGCACTGGACCATAAGACGCACCTAGGTTTTAGAGGTGGAAAAATAAGAAAAAATGGGTTTTTCCCCAAATAGTGTGCTAAAATATTTAATAAAGTAACAGTAAAGTAGCAGCGCCTTGCAGGGCGGTGCAGCCATGTTTCTCTTTGGAAAGGGGTAGGGGCGAGCAGCCCTCACCCCCTCCTCCTCTCCCGGGCATCAACGTGTGCCCGCCGTGCTCGCCTGTTCTCTCAGATTCAGCCCTATACAGAACACTTGGTGGTGGTGGTGGGGGGTGGGGGTTCCTTTGACCCAACACTGATGGGCTAGCACCAAGCTCAGCCAACACTGATTGAAAAAAGCCTGGCAAAAAAAAAAAATTTTTTTTACAAACTTTGTGTGCAGAAGACCCCTTGTTTTGAGTACTTTGAATCAAGGTGAATTATAAGCTCACATCATAAATCCATTACATTTTGGGCTGTTGTCCACACAGATGTATACTGTGTGTGTGTGTGTGATATTATATATATATAATATATATATATATATATATATATATATATATATATATATATATATATATATATATATATATGATATATTATACGTGCTATCAAAAAACAGCAGCACAGTCCTTATTAATGAAATATAGGCGGGTGCTATCCTTCCACTCACACCAGTCTGAGTGGGTAAGATACCAAGCAAGAAAAAACGGCAGCACTCCAATGTTGTGAACAAACAAGCGTGTTTTATTCCCCTCCAGCAACGTTTCGCTGTTAGCTCAGCCTTGTCAGCCATATTATACTCGTATAAGCTGAATTTTTCAGGCTATATGCTGGGGCAACGGGGGGGGGGGGGCAGGCAGGCTATATGCTGGGGCACGGGGGGCAGGCAGGCTATATGCTGGGGCACAGGGGGGGGGGCAGGCAGGCTTATCTGGGGCACAGGGGGGCAGGCCGCTATACGCCGGCGCACGGGGGGGGCGCAGCAGAGTCTATATGCTGGGCACGGGGGGGGGGCAGGCAGGCTATACGCTGGGGCACGGGGGGGCAGCACTATACGTGGGCACGGGGGGGCAGGCAGCTATAACTGGGGCACGGGGTGGGGGGAAGCGATGTCAGGCTAAAGTGGGCACGGGGGGGCAGCACTATACGCTGGGGCACAGGGAGGGGGGCAGGCAGTGCTATACGCTGGGGCACAGGGGTAGGCTTGTCCAATGCATTTCCCACCCTCAGCTTATATTCGAGTCAATGTTTTCCCATTTTTTTGTGGTAAATTAAGGGCTTCGGCTTATACTCTGTTCGGCTTATACTTGAGTATTACTACTTGATCAAGTAGTCCATATTACTTATTTTCATACCAAGGCTAGGAACATTGGGGGAGATTTATCATTAGTCTCTGGTTTTCCATGGGAAGCTATAACAGTTCTGCTCTCAAGTTCTGCATTTACCGTATATACTAGAGTATGAAGATGAGTTTTTTGGCACAAAAAATGTGCTGAAAAACCCTACTCGGCTTACACTTGAGTGTATGAAAAACTCTGTACTCATCTTCCGACATAGTGTGGCGCCTCTATTGGCGCACACTTATGTAAGCAAGTGGCTCGTCATGGTGTATCGACGGGACCCGCGTTGGAAGCTGAAGACTGAGACCTGCGTGGTGGTCAAAAAAGAAAAAAAGCTTCCCCTTTGTGACTGGACCGTGGGCTACTGGCTATATACTAGGGGGCAGAGGGCTGGCTATATACTAAGGGACAATAGGTATTCACAGTTTTTTGTGTTAAAATTAGGTATCTATGCTTAACAGCTGTGGGAAAATGAAATTTGAGCTCTGGTTGTTAGCCTAGACATCATAACAGTACCACACTTCTGATATCTCTCCCCATTGTCTTTTATGAATCATCGTCGGGTCTGTTCATTTTTCTTTTTTATGTTCAATAAGTTAAAATGGGTTTGCCCTGAAATAAAGATCTCAAATTTTAATACCCTATTAATGATTACACAATAAGAGCATTTTTAACCCCTTCTTTACATCTTACTCAATTATATTGTTCTTCTAATTCGTGATGAGCATTGTAAAATTCCAGAGCGTGGGGTTGTCTGAGTAGACAAGACTTCTTCATGATTCCTCTGTGTTGTGAGATGTTGTGTGCTGACAATGTGCTTAGGTTATTGAGGTAAATGGCTAATCTACATTTTATTTTAGCTTCTGGACCTTCTACTAGTATCTAACAAAGAAAGAAATAGAGAGATCAGACAGATCAGAGTCATGAGATGATATAAGACACAATGACACACTTTTTACGGTCAGACCTAGGGACAACCAAAATTGTGTACACCAGGACTGATGGAGACAGGTTGGAATTATATATCTGTGAAATTCAGTATTTTATTTAATAACAGTGAATTAGAAAATGTTGTGGTGTTGTCCTGAGTATATATTAAAAAAAAAATTATTTTGCGTGCAACCTTTTTGTTTTGGTATATATTATGTATAGTCTTGGGCAAACAGGGCGACTATGCTGTGTTTATTGGAAATGTCAATTTATTTTTTATGAATATTTACTAATATTTTTGTATGTTTTGACTTTGTATGTCCCCCTGGAGGTGATTAAAACATTAACTTTTTTTTTCTTCTAGTTTTCTCCTTTAACTGGGGCATCTATAGGAGCCTCAGAGGAAAACCACCACCTGTCACTGGTGGTGCCGATTAGAGTTGTACTGGGGCTAATGACAAAGCAGCTCTGATTAACTCTTTAGTCAGCGCAATTCTCTGTTGAGCGGAGAAGGGAGAAGCGGTAATAAACCACATCTCCCTTCCCCCTAGGGCAGTGATGGCAAACCTTTTAGAGACCGGGTGCCCAAACTACAACCAAAACACACTTATTTATTGCAAAGTGCCAGCACGGCAATTTAAGTAGTTATTTTTGTCTACCTGTTCTAACAAACTTTTAATCATATCGGCCTCTAAGGACAACAAAACAGTGAAGAAAAAGGGCAATTTGGACTATGTTGTAGCTCTCGCTAATGGTCCCCCTCAACAGGAAGAACCTAGAGGAGCTCTAAGATATCCCCCCTTTGCAAATGTTTTGTACTACATTTACTGTGTTATTTTTTTGGATCTTTTTAACCTGTATCCTCCTTGCGCCGTTTTTTCCATTCTTTTTTGCGAGTAGGGTAACTGAATATTGTTCTTCTATTACACTGTTCTACTCTACCTGCAGTCCCAAGCAATCAAGAATGTGTTGCTTTAAGTATCCTCAGAGCAGCATTTATGAGTCGCCTGGGACTGAAGGATGATTCTTGAGTTCTATGTAGAGTGCTATATTGATGGCCTGGTGGCCCAAAAAGAGGTCTCAAGTGCCACCCTGCCACCCGTGCCATAGGTTTGCCTCCACTGCCCTAGGGTCTATAGGTCCCTCTGACACCCAGAGCCAGGGTCCTGCTCCCGCAGCTGAACATCCCTGCCACACTACGGACATGCGGAGAGAGGTTAAAGATAAAGATACCCCCTGAGGACGCCAGTTTATGGCAACATGTGCGGGGGCTTATGAGCGACTTATTTTTTAAGATAATGGTGTTGGAAAGTAGTTGGGATGTCCAATGGTCCAATGTGTCCGGACTGCGCGCCATATATTAGGATCGATCAAGAACCATACAGTTGGTTGGACACTTCAGGAGACATAGTGCTAGTCCCAAGACCTTTATCTCGTACCAATTGGAATAATAACAGCAGCAGGATGGAGTTAGCTCTTGCTAGAGAGTACTAATGTGTGTATGTGAACTCTGAACCACCTCTAACAATTGAGCATGTGTGCTGCGAGCCATAGAGAGGTTGAGCATTGTACCACCAACTGCGGTACTGCTAATTATAGAGAGGACAAGTAATACATCTATCAACTATTGGTTCCCTTGTGGACACCACTGACCTTTGGGATATCTTAGAGGTCCATATAGCCCCAGCAGTTCCCACAACCAAGTCGGAGAGGCATCTCCCCCCCTGGTAGAGCAAAAAGGAGGTCACTAGCACACACCTATCTTTACAGCACAGTACTTCTCCCCATAAGTGTCATAACACTTATTATCACTAACCCACTACCACCACAAAACTTTTAAATTGTTCTGTTCAGCACATATACCCCAGTAAAGTGATAGACACAGACTTTACTCGTTTTTTAAAAAACGAATACATAAAAGTAAAATTTTATATCTTTTTTCCATTTTCCCAATTTGGTCTAAAGACCTTGGCTTGCAGAAATGCAAATGAGTAAATATACCTATCGGAGGTGGCACCCTCCCGGCTGGCCAGCGCAGATTTAAAGGGCCCACCGTGCCGTCGATATCCACTACCCCCTTTCCGCTTTCCACAGTGTTTCCTTCCCAATTGTTGACCTCCCGTTGTCACCCGGACCGTTTCCCGATTCTGCTCCTTCGCTGCCAGCCCTGACCTCTTGCCCATTCCCGACCTCGCATCTTGCGCCTACCTTGACCGTCTGTCTGTTCCGACCACGAGACTGCCTAGTGACCTCAACCTTGCCGCCACCGTTGGCAAGTGCGGCGCAGAAACCTGGAGGTACCACGCTGCAGCAGACCATCCTGCTTTGCGGCAGGCTCTGGTGAAGACCGGTTTGCCACTTATATTCCAGTACCAGGTGTTCTCTACATCATCGCAAGCCCGGGGTTCACTACTCCAATTCCTGAACACCCACCACACTCCCTCCCAGTAGATGGGTAGCCACAGCACATGCCCCCCAGTAGGTGGGTAGCCACAGCACATGCCCCCCCCCCCCCGTCCCCAGTAGGTGGGTAGCCCCAGCACAGCCCCCTCGCCCCAGTAGGTGGGTGCCACAGTCACTGCCCCCCCCCCCCAGTAGGTGTGAAATAGCACCAAAAAAAAAGAATATTCACTTACCACCTCGCTGCAGCCAGTTCCTCATCGCTCCAGCGCTCTCTCTTTGACCCGGCTTAAACGATGGTGGCGATGACACCTGGTCGTACAGGTAACATCGCTGCCGTGTCCGTGATCAGTCTGAGGCACACAACACCCATCACTATTTATTAAATATCTGTCCAGAGCCAGACCAGCCAACAAAAGAGCCACATCTGGCTCCCAGCCATAGGTTCCCTACCCCTGCCTAAGGTATAAAAAGTAATAAGTAATGCGATAATACTAGTTAAATGTCAATTGAATTGCATAAAACATATAATTCCCCCTATGACTCGTTTGCATAATTTTTAAAGCCTTCTCTTGATAAAATGTCCTTTAAAAGTTAATGGAAAGAAATGAAACATTGACCCTGTCCAGAAATGACTTTAAGTAACCACGGAGGGCCATTTAAAAGTTCAATTCAATTGGACATGCCCATTGAATATATCTTTACATATATATGTAACATCACAAACAATGCACAGATGTATGATGTCAATTATACTGATTATATATATTTTCCACTCTTGAATACTTATGACCTTCTGTGGAAACTTGTTTAAATGTTAATTAATTCATCCACATCCTCCCCTGAAGTTAGCTAGCCAGCCCAGCCCCCTTCCCAGCAGATAAAATAACACTATACTCTCTATTATGTATGCCCCCCAACATCCCCTCCTCCCCCAGGGCCATTACTTGATCCAATCCTGGTGGTGTGTGTGGTGTGTGTGTGTGGGACGCAGCTGCCTTGCCCGTGTTCTAGTCACGGACCTGGGTCTGCTGGTGGGCAGGAGGAAGCTGTGGACCTGCAGGGTTAGGGGGTAGTCGAAAGGTGGATACAGAAAAACTCTGCAATCCGAGGTATGTAATAATATTATCAATTAATTATTTATGATCAGTACCTAGTCAATTATTCACTTGTATTTGTCTTTTTGTAAGTATCAACTGTGCTGCAACGTGATTATATTGAGTTGTGTATGTGATTTATGCTATGACCTTTGCAGCATGTTATTGTTATAATAGTACTATGCATACCTATTATTACTACTTTTTATACATTAAGAATGTATGTATTGGACCACATTATTATATTATTGGATATATTTTTTTATATCTGATGAAGCAGGTAGTTTCATTTGATAATGCGTAATCTACCATATAAGATTTCTGGAAATACAGAGTGCAGTGTGTGGGAGCTCAGAAGTATCAGTAGACAGAAGGGAGCCAAAGAACAGAATGGGTGCACATGTAATGTGTTTCCCTTCATCCGACGGCACTACCAGAAAGATTGGAAACGCCCCCCATGGACGGAAACCTGAAGCATAAAAAGAGGGCTTTCTACTCCTCAGTTTTGGTTTCCTGTCCTGGAGACCTGGACACGCGTGATGAAGGTGCCCGGCGGTGTTACTTTGTTTTCATAGGAGTGTGTGACACCATCCGTGTTACTCTCCGGGTGTGGGCATTGGGCCATCGGCGCTTTTCAGGCTGCAGTTGCCGAACGGAAATGACATCCGTATCGGTGCTCTGGCGTCCGAGAGGCGCACGAGAAGAAAAGCCGGGGAGCTCCCGGTCCACTGGCGCCCCCCTGAGTTGGTCCTAATATAGAGTTTGTTGAGCCCAACTTTTTTAAAAACTCTCTTTCTCACAGCTGTGCATCCCGCGGAAGTATGTACACCCCACGACTCCTGGGGAGGTCGAGATCAGCGGTGCAGTATGGAGACAAACGGTGAACAGTTAATGGTGTGTTGTTTCCAGTATATTTAGGGAGAAAGAGGGCCAAAAGGCGACTTGTAAGACGTATCATAGGGAATGCCTGGTGGTCATAAACTTCCCTGGTTATGATAAAGCCACTTTTACATAGTTTGTATTGGCAAAAAAAAAAAAAAAACAAGTGTACTGACGACATTGACACAATATTGTTTAGAACAATATTAATATTTACATAATGTACTACATAGGTTTTTGTTTATTTTTTAACCCAAAATCCCAAAAAAGTTTCACGGCCATACCTTCAAAACCTCCATTTTTAAGCCACTATCAGAAGTGGGACCATCAGGCATTTGTAGTGCTTGAACAAAAGCCTCTGTGAACTGTTGTATCACTGGCAAGATAAGAGCATGTGCCACACCCTGCAGAATAAAATACAGGCAATGTTACAAGACATAAGTAATAAACATTTAGCAGTGCTCTGTGCTGTACAACAGACAGTTAAGTCAGCGGTAATGAGTTTAGACATTAGTGGGTGCAGGTAAGGAGTCTGCAGTTAATAGTGCTGGCACTACCTTTGGCTCACGTGATTGTAGTCAGTATAGCTCTGACCCAGACATCTGCCCCCACATGGGAGCAATTCCCCCTGTAACTGAGGTGCTTTTAGATACCGACGGAGATGGAGACGGCTGGAGATACCACACTCGAAAAAATACCCTAGTCACAAATGAGAGTTGACTATGAGAATGTTATTGTTTTTTCTCCCACTATTTTGAGTTTTTGAGTGGTACACCGTTAAATGTTCTATGTAGAGGTTTGGGCTTTTTGCCCACTGAAAAATGTCATGTATTCAATACATTAATGGATATGAATAAGTTTATTTGATCTTTAGTAGTAAAAACATTTCTTTCAATTCGTTGATGTATCAAAATCACCTTATGTGAACAATGACCTAGAACCTGGGGGTCATGATGTAAAACAGTTTAAAGATCAATACACACTGGTTACGTTGAAAGATCTTGGTGTATATGTGTAATGTAGAGGAGAGTCCCATCATACCTGCTACATTTGCTGTCACCAATACACATTTTTACCCTCAAAAATCACGGCTTTCTATCCTGGACAACTTTCATGGTCTTGTTGAGAAAAATCTATGTCAATATATTACTTTGTCTGGGGTTATCTATGCCCTACAATGCCTTTACATTTTTTTGTATATAGGCAAAACCATCCGGGAACTGAAGACCAGAATAAGATAACATCTAAATGACATTAAAAATTCTGAAAAAATGAAAAATGAAGCGCTGAAACAGAAAAAAAAATAATCCAGCCAACACCAATTGCAGAACATTTAAAAAAAAAAAAAAAAAAAATCATGTGTGTAGTCTGAAAGGGCTCAAAGGACGGGACATTACCCAAATAAGTTAGGGCATTCAAGGCGGAGAGATAATATTTTTATCATTACTTATACACTGCTTTTTATACAAATATATGTTGTCTACAAGCATTCTTGTCTAACAATCATTGTATGTAGAATAAAACACGACCTGACCGCGTCCGCCTGTGCCCCTAGAAGAAGCCGGGGAGACCCGGTGAAACACATGTCGGCACATGTCAAAATACATTCACAGGTTAGGGAATCGATACTTACTATAAGGCTCACAACAGTTAAACATGCTTGCGTACTGGCATCCTTGCCTGGTATCGCAATCTGACACAAGCTGGGAGCAGCCACAAGTGTCTGGACGTACTCACTTGCTAATTGTTACAGCTCCACTGTAGGAGCACTGCAGTGTCTAGCTTGATTTAGTATTGTAGCTCTCAGTGACCCAGCTAACATGGATGTGGAATTAGGTCCGTCAGGTCGGGGCACGGCAACCTAGCCTGTTATTTGTAGATGCTTTTTCATACTACACTGACAAGAATTAATTATCCACATAAAAGGGGACCTCTCTTTTGTGATCCCTGGAAAATTTAATTCAGAAGCTGTGAATGTATACTTGTGGCATAGAAACATAAATGCCTCAAAGTTTAGTAGTTTGTTTTAACAAGTAAAAAGATACAATTTTATCTGTTTGATAAAGTTTACATTTTATGCGAGACGCTACTTTTTCCCCTTCTTCCATATTCTATTCCCTTTCTTTGTAATGATGCTACACTATAGGTGGTGACCACTGTGAGTGAGTTATGTTAGGATTAACACTATGTTTACTACCCTACAGGAGTATGAGGGGAACATGAAAGGAGTTTCCTACCAACTGATCACCCAGAAACTTGCCTGAAGGCCTGAATGGGTGCCAAACTCAGTAATTACCTCCAGTACTGCACTCAGAGGGCCCAGAGTTTTCCGGATAAAGCAAGGTATTATCAGCAAATAGGTTGATACTTTCCACCCATTTTCAACACTAGATAAGCTCCGAAGTTTAACAACTAAGGCTTCTACAGCAATAGCATACGGAAGTGGAAACAGGGGGCAGCCCTGGTGGGTTTCTCTACCCAGTGAAAACTGCCTGGAGGGGAATCCATTTGCCAGAACAGAGGCCATGGGGGAGTTATGCAACAGGCTAACCCAGGCCACAAACTCCCTAGGGTAGCCAAATTGTTCCAACACTAGCCAAAGTCAAAGTCACTCCACGGAGTTGAAGGCCTTGGCCGCGTCCAGCAAGACCCTCGACCCAGCATGGTCATGGACCACCTGGAGATTTAGGAACACAGGTTACGAGAAATAGTTTTATCTGACATGAAACCGGCCTATAGACAGGATAGAAAGTTTAACTCTACATGGCAAGACTTACGCTAAAATTTTTATATCTACCTAATTAAGGGATATGGGCTTATAGAAATGACAATGAGTGGGATTCTTCAGTGGCTTGGGGATGGCTACAAAACGTGCCTCCGTCAGAGTCTGGCAGTGAACCCGTCTCAAGAGCCTCTACATATACACTCACCAGCCACTTTATTAGTTACACCATGCTAGTAACGGGTTGGACCCCCTTTTGCCTTCAGAACTGCCTCAATTCTTCATGGCATAGATTCAACAAGGTGCTGGATGCATTCCTCAGAGATTTTGATCCATATAGACATGATGGCATCACACAGTTGCCGCAGATTTGTCGGCTGCACATCCATGATGCGAATCTCCCGTTCCCCCACATCCCAAAGATGCTCTATTGGATTGAGATCTGGTAACTGTGGAGGCCATTTGAGTACAGTGAACTCATTGTCATGTTCAAGAAACCAGTCTGAGATGATTCCAGCTTTATGACATGGCGCATTATCCTGCTGAAAGTAGCCATCAGATGTTGGGTACATTGGGGTCATAAAGGGTTGGACATGGTCAGCAACAATACTCAGGTAGGCTGTGGCGTTGCAACGATGCTCAATTGGTACCAAGGGGCCCAAAGAGTGCCAAGAAAATATTCCCCACACCATGACACCACCACCACCAGCCTGAACCGTTGATACAAGGCAGGATGGATCCATGCTTTCATGTTGTTGACGCCAAATTCTGACCCTACCATCCGAATGTCGCAGCAGAAATCGAGACTCATCAGACCAGGCAACGTTTTTCCAATCTTCTACTGTCCAATTTCGATGAGCTTGTGCAAATTGTAGCCTCAGTTTCCTGTTCTTAGCTGAAAGGAGTGGCACCCGGTGTGGTCTTCTGCTGCTGTAGCCCATCTGCCTCAAAGTTCGACGTACTGTGCGTTCAGAGATGCTCTTCTGCCTACCTTGGTTGTAACGGGTGGCGATTTGAGTCACTGTTGCCTTTCTATCAGCTCGAACCAGTCTGCCCATTCTCCTCTGACCTCTGGCATCAACAAGGCATTTCCGCCCACAGAACTGCCGCTCACTGGATGTTTTTTCTTTTTCGGACCATTCTCTGTAAACCCTAGAGATTGTGTGTGAAAATCCCAGTAGATCAGCAGTTTCTGAAATACTCAGACCAGCCCTTCTGGCACCAACAACCATGTCACGTTCAAAGGCCTCAAATCACCTTTCTTCCCCATACTGATGCTCGGTTTGAACTGCAGGAGATTGTCTTGACCATGTCTACATGCCTAAATGCACTGAGTTGCCGCCATGTGATTGGCTGATTAGAAATTAAGTGTTAACGAGCAGTTGGACAGGTGTACCTAATAAAGTGGCCGGTGAGTGTATGTGACAATGGTTACAAGAGCTTACAATCTATGAGGAGGGGAGGACAGGAGGTGACAATGCTTGTACAATGGCCACCAGAGCTTACAATGTATGAGGAGGAGAAGGGGACCCAGGAGGTGACAGTGCTTGTACAATGGTCACAGGAGCTTACTATATATGAGGAGGAGGGGCACTGGCGGTGGCGATGCTTGTACAATGGCCACAAGAGCTTACAATCTATGAGGAGGAGAATCTCTATATACAGCTCCCAGTAATCACTATATACAGCCCCCCAGCCAGAGGTCGCATTAACCCCTCTAGAAGCGTCATAGACGCTCCTAAATGTAGTATTACTCCTTGAAAACTGCCCCATGCGTCTAAACACGCACTGACATTGCACCTTATTTGGGACGAGTGAGGACGGCAGGGCATAGCAGAAGGGCTGCTGCAGCCCCTGACTTACACAGCCGCAGCTGAGAGGAGATGGATGAGCTGTTGTATGTGTGTGAGCCTGAGCCGTGCAGCAGCAGTTGGACAGGTGTACCTAATAAAGTGGCCGGTGAGTGTAGTTTACACAGTAGGGGGTCAGGACGTCAGTGTGTCGATTATAGAATTCAGCTGGTAGGCCGTCGGTGCAAAGAGATTTGCTGTAAGCTAAGGAAGCCATCGCCTAGGCAGTTTCCAGTTCGCTGATAGGGGCCTCCAGAGCCACCTTGGCCTCAGAGGTAAGGGATGGAAGGGAAAGAGCTGAGGTAGTCATCAGTCTCCTGAGCAGCCACCGCGTATGTAAAAGAATACAGAGATGCGTAAGTGTATCTAAAATGCTTCCTCAACCTTATCTGCGGCCAGTAGCAGAGTCACTTAGGTCACAGACCTCAGTAACCACAGTAGGTGCAGACTCTACCTTAGCCAGGCGAGCGAACAGTGCCCCGCAAGTCCCCATGTTCAAAGTGGTTCTGTCTGGAAAACAATGACCATTTAGTGGTGTCCGTCATAAAGGTAGAGTAGATGTGTGTCCATCACACCATGCCTGGAGAGCCTGTTCTGAGTGGGCTTGTAAATATGCTAGCTCCGATTGCAACGCAGCGAGTTCAGCTGTGGTCTCAGTGGAAGCAAGGCATCTTTTAAAATGGTGTATGGCTTGGGACATAGTTAGTACAATCTAACAAATAGGGTCAGGAAAGGAGGGGGACCTGGACAGTCCACTGCATGTAGTGGATTATTCCTGTAATTGTGATGGGGCCACCACTCCAGAGTACCGCACCTCAACAGTGCCACAAAATTGCACAAATGAAAACCAAGATTGCCTTCCCAGAGGGAGGTGGTCTTCCCGGGCGGTGGAACATATTCACGATTTAGGTAAGAATTGGTAGCTTGAATCAAGGGTCCCTGGTGTGTAAACAAACAACATTCCAGGCACCAGTTGCTCATTGTGTACACCTGTACTGGTCACGAACAACTTTTATGGGAACCACTCCTGTTGACATACATACATACATACATACATTCATACATCATAGTTCCACCTTGCCCACTGGTAGACCACCCCTTTCTGTTTCTGTGCTTTACCACCCTGCATTGTACTGTATCCTGTGGATTTCCTCCACAGTGAGGCCACATTTGCTGTCTTCATGGTTTTTTAATGGCATTATGTATTGTTGTATTAATAAAGGATAATTTTGACATTTTAAAATTATGTATTGTATTAGTGCCCTCTTTTCCTTGCCTCTGGGAAGGCAATCTTGGTTTTCATTTCTTTTCTTGGGACATAGTTCTAACAAAAGTCAAAGGCATCACAGAGTTCTAGAACACGACCCTCTGGGCAAAAGGGATTTGAAGAATGAAGGACACTGTTTGGAGAAGTATGCAGGAGGGGGCAGGGTAGTAAGCTAAAATGGGTTGAAATTCCAAGGGGGACAGGAAGGATGTGTACCCCAATGCGGCATTACACACAGCAGGACAGCAGTGTCCGATACAAAATGGGAGAGATAGGAGGCCTCACTAATCAAGGGAAGGCATGGATAATCAGCAAGGCACTTATCCATGGGGAACATGGAGTTATAAGAAGCGGAGAAGCAGGAGAAGTTTCGACTATCAGGGTGTAAACGGCGACAAACATCTTCCAGCCCCAGAATCTCAGCAAGGGGGCAGAAAACAGTTTGGGAGGATGAGGCAGACCTCCAGACACCCGCCAAGTTCCTGTCCAAGGACAAAGTCCAAACCGTATTGAAGTCTACCAACCACATTACATGGACATCTGTGTGTGATAGCATAAAATCAAAGATAGGGCGGAGGAGATCGCACTTGAAGGGGAGAGGGATATAGACACTGGCCAGTATCAGGGTTCTTCATAAAAAATTAGGTGGACGATGATGTATTGGCCATCAGGATCGATTGACACTTTCAGAAGAGCAAAAGACATACTGCTGCGCACAAAAAGAGATACTCCACTATCATTGGAGAAGAACAGAATGATGGGCCCAATCCATCTAAGTCTTCGTGAGCCAATTAGAACAAAAATTTTCTGTACATATACTATGCTAATATTGCATCCTGTAGCACTGTCACTTTATTTTTGCATATATTTATTATACTGTGCACTTTATGCAACGATATCCGTTTTTGTTTGTTATTATATACACTTGTCACTTTAACTTATCAGGTACCTATATAACATAACAACCGGTACAGATATACTTTCTGCTTAGATATGCCTTTCCATGCACCCTCGATGTAAATATTTCATCTGTGTGGATCAATCTTCACAGAGCCGCACTTAGACGTTACTAGGCAACCTGGTAGTGTTAGTGCATGCACGAGTACGCCCGGAATGGTGAGCACGCTCCGATTGGCCCAGCTTTTCCTTTATAGGTGACCTCTGACCGGGATGACGCCACCCCCAGACATAGGCTCAATACGAGCCGAAAAGCGCGCCGGGGCGGCAGTCATCCCCGGACAATGTGAATATTACTACCTATACTTGGTAAGGACTGGTTCCGATTCCCTTAACTGTTTCTCTTCCTTTACTATATTGGCATTTGGTTTTGCTATACCAGCACTGCTGTGCATATCTACCGATTAATACTGCTTTCTGCCTTAAGCCTACTTATACCAATCCTTCCTCATATTTAATGGTGTCTATGTACAATTTTTATATGTCCGGGCACAACTGCCTTTTTCTGCTGTATACCACCTTTACAACCCTGTCATGTATCTTTTAGCAATTTTTAAATTGTGTCTGTTTGTGTATATGTTTGCATAAATAAAGGTAGGTAATAAATAGGTAGTATATTGTCTTCTTGAGCCAGTATAGTTGCTCCCCATCATAGTGCATTTCCTGTAGGCACATTGTCTCAAAATTCTGTTTTCTAAGGTACCCAAAGACCAGAGAACATTCACCCAGTCATTCATCCCTCTGACATTCCAAGAGGCAATCGTTAGATCCCTATTCGCCATATCAAATTAGTACAAAAGGGTATACTGGGCATTAGGGCCCTGGGGCGAAGAGCAACAGATTGACAGTGGTCACTGAAGCAAAACATAGGTGCGAAAAATAGAAATAATACCAGGTATAGAGCAAGGTCAAGAGGGGGAGGGGTTTCCATGCTTCCATGTGAAGCCATTATAAGGCAGCCAGCCAGGACAGGATGAGTCTCTTTGAGGGGAGTGCTGAGGGGAGCGGCCCCTAGTGTTTAACCACACCGAGACCTCTTCTGGGATGTCGAAGAAGGCGTCTGGATCCACGTCCACAACACGGATCCTAGCAGGATAGAGCATGGTGTGTTTCAAGTTGGACTCCTGTTTTTGATGTGCACATATTGTGCCCAGTTCTACTGTACCTCAACAGAGGAGTCCAGGAATACCATGACCTCTGCATTATGCATTTTCAGATTACCTTGCTCTGCAGAGAATGGCATATTGGTCCTTATAGTTAAGGAATTTAGTAATGAATGTGCGTGGTGGAGTGCCACCACAAAGTATTGTTGAAGCTATCATGCCTGTAGGTAGATGTCAGCATATTTTACAAGATAGTAACCATGAAACCTCAGAGTGCGCAGGCAGCTTTTCCTGCTCTTCCTTGCACTGATGAAGCCTCTCCAGCCGAGCAGTCTCCTCCTGCATGGTGTTCACTAGTGGGATTTGATGGTCTTCCAAGTCACCCACACGATGTACAACATCAGTAACTCGCTCCCTGGAATGTTGGGCATTTTTCTTAATCAGAGCCATGTCCACCACAAACTTATCAATCCTTGCAGTAAGTGCCATTTGGCAATGCTCAATAGCTAAGACGACCTACTTTGGTTTCTAGATTAACAGCCGAGGTCTGTTTAGGCGATCCAGCCTCCTGGTGACGAGAGGAGGAAGACTATTCCAGCCTCTTGAAGCGCTCCAGCTTCTCTGCAGCTATGGATGTTTTACGGCCCGCAGCATGAGTAACAGTTTGGAACCAGGGTGTGGGATGGAATTCCAAAAAGGCATCAACATGTATGGGGGTTCCTTCTGGAGGAGTCCATACAGTTTAGCAAAACATCCTCAAAGCAACGGAAAACAAATGATGCAGGGAAGGGTGTAGGGGCTGAGGCAAGGTGGCCTGGGGGTACCAAGAGCTGCAGGCATTGGGGATTAACAGCGGTTGCGTAATGAAATGTAGTACTCAGAGTGTGCATCAGAGGGGTGCCGCTGGCGGGTTAGCACTCTCTGGAGTCAGTTGGCAATCGGTCACTGGCAACTTCTGAGAATCATCCGTAGGTAGCAGGGTGAAAGGAGCACACATGGATTTCCGCGGTGAGTGCAAGGTCTTAGAGCCCAGCGCCGGGTGATCTCAGATGGTCAGTCTCTTAAAATCCAGGCCAGGCTACAGGTCCAGACAGGCCCTAGCATGAAGCACCGCTGTAGGGGTACTTGGGGACAGTCCTCAGGGCTAATGGGGCCAAGATGCTGAGCCCCGTGGGATGGAGCAGGACCTATTGGGATCCGGCTACTTCCCGCGGGGATGGTGCACAACCGCCATCCACCGCTTCAAATCTAGGCCGTGCTCCAGTCAGTGCTCCGTGCCCTGTCAGTAGGCCGTTACTTTAAAAGTGTCCCATAAGGCCTCCAACAGCAATAAAATGTGCCTACCGGAGAGTGAGGTATGGTCCTGGGGAGTCCCGATGGAGCTGCAGGGATCGTCAGCAGGATCTGGCTCCGGGTGAACCAAGGCTGGGGACATGCTAAAAGCTGGGGGTCTCCACAGGCCAATGATGAGTTCTGGGTACTGTGTAGGGCTGGCAAAAGATAGAAAGTCCTCCCCAGCAGAGCTGCATGTGGTCATGTTAGCTGCTAGTAAAGCTGCCCTTGTATGACGCGTATACTCAATCTCCGAGTATGACGCAATCTCAGCTTGGCACACAGAAAAAGGGGAGCAAAAGATATAAACAAAAAAGGGCTGCAGCAGCACAATGTT
Organism: Engystomops pustulosus; assembly: GCA_019512145.1. Classification (NCBI taxonomy): domain Eukaryota; kingdom Metazoa; phylum Chordata; class Amphibia; order Anura; family Leptodactylidae; genus Engystomops; species Engystomops pustulosus. The sequence continues at coordinate 158,859,968 of CM033642.1, forward strand.
GAAGCTTTCGAGTTTTACAAAAATTAATAAGTCTAATAAGACTTTCTTTTAAATAAGTCTATTAAAATTTATCTTGCTATATAGAACAGGGAGTACAATTAGGCAATAAGTTATTTTGCTAATTGCACAACCGCTTTTGATCAAAAACTGGCATATCAAAGACATGATAAATCTCCCCCAAAGATTTTATTAACAATCTATTACCAAAAGTATCTTAACATTACAAGAAAACCCACCTTTTCCATCTCTTCCATGGTACAGATCATGTGTGCACATGTAGTAAAAATCTCCACAGCTCGAGACCGAGTCCGAATTCCATATACCTGCATATATATATATATATACATATAAAATAGAAAATGTAATCCATGGTTTATAGTAAATGTACAGTACAATTATGAAAGCATACAAATGACAAAAATGCCATTTTCATATGTAGTTTAATATACCATAAAACTGAATATTGACGGCTAGAAAGAGGCTGGCTCTACCCAAAATATAGCCAACGAACAACTACAGAATCCAATTAAGGAGAAAGCAGGGTTATTTCAAACAGCCTACGATAGATTAACCCCTGAAGGACGAAGCCATTTTACAGCTTAAGGCTTACTTTCTTATAAAAACGATTCTGTTTTTTTCCTCGCATGTTGTACTTCATGTTGGCTGCTTAGTTTTGTGTTTATTCACAAAAAAAAAAAAAATTATGATTTTTTTTCGCGTTTTCAAGCAGATAGATGTACCACCTAAATAAGATGCCGAATAACATTTCCCATATGTCTACTTTACAGTTTCATCATTTTTTAAAAGTCTGGATAATTTGTTTTGTTGCCACGCGCAATTTTCAGAATTTACTATTTTGGGGATAAATATTGTTTTGAATGAAATTTTAAATATTTAGCATTAAAATCCCCCTATATAATCAACCCATTATCAAATCTGCACCCCTCAAATTATCAGAAACAGCTTTTAGGAAGATTGTTAACCCCTTGAGATCTTCATGGCAATTGAATCAAAACGGAGGTGAAATTTAGAAAGGTTAAATTTAGTCGGTTATACATTCATTTAGCCCTAAAAAAAGATAAGAGAAAACCAATCTTACAATTTGTAATTTGCAGCTGCCAGGATTTTAGTTTTCCTCATTGACCCCTTTTGTAGGCTATAAAATTCTCGCTTTCGTTATTGGGGCCATGTGACGGCAATTTTTTTGCGGGAGGAGATGCTTTTTCCATTGTTGCCATTTTGGAGTTGGTATCTCCCATTGCTGAAAATTTAGGAACTTTTTTTTTTTTAGGTCAGGAGTAAAAAAGAATCTGTACTGGATCGTTTTACTTATTTTTGGTGTTCACCGTATAGCCAAATAATCATGTTGTTATCTTTATGCCAAAAAAACCCTAATGTGGGGAAAAATCTATCATTTTTCGCCCTCTTCCAAGTGGCATATCATTTTTACTTTTTAGGCTACAGAGCTGGTTGATGGCTTGTTTTTTCGGGACATATTGTACTTTGCAACAGTATCATTACTTTTTTTTGTGGGCTTAAATAGGTAAAAATAATCATTTTTGGAGAGTTTTTAATTTAAATTTTTTTACGGCGTTCCACGTACGAGTTCAATAATTATTTAATTTTATTCTCGGGTTGTTACAGATGCAGTGATACTATATATGTGGGGTTTGAGCTAGGATTTAGACTTTTTTTAGCGTTATATGTCTCTGTATATGTTATAGGGCTTATGGACATTTTTATTGACTTCAGCAACCAGATAACCTGAAGGGTATAGCAAAGAAACTGCTGAATATAGTAACTGCTGAAGATAGTAAGCAAATTTGTTCTACATCCGAGAGCTATTGATTTGTGGGGAAAAAAAAAGTTTGTTGTTCTTTAACAGAGGGAAATCTAGAAAGGATATATCATACCCTACTTGAGTATGCTGGTAGGTTACTGTGGTAAATACCAGTGACAGCGTCACCTTTTAAAAGGTGATTAAAGGGAACCTGTCACCACATTTTTCACAAATACAGGTAGCGACAGGCTCCTATAGAGCCATTGTAATTATCTGACCCCCTGCTTTTAGATAAAAGTAGTTTCCCTCAGATCCTCTTGAAATCAGAGTTATAATCTTGTCTGGTATCTATGCATATTTGGAGCAAGTCAAGGGGCATGGCCTAATGTCCTTAAACACTCAAAATTAGCAACCTGACCCCATGTACATATCCAGCCACATAAAACAATCACAGCAGCCTCCATGGACTTCTACTTCATGCAGGCTGCTGTGATATCATGTAATAAAATATGCTGTGATTTCATGAGATATTTGCTTGGTATACAGTTTCTAATGCTACAAAAGCTATAGGACCTGTGATGTCACCCTGGTCACATGACATTAAAGCTGCAGAGAGAAAGGGGAGGAGCTACTGGATTCAGCCCAAGGAGGCCATGCCCACCTCGACTCGCTGTAGCCATGCTTAGAAACTAGGTAAAACTATAAAGTTGAAAAAAATGGGAATCTCAGCTAAAAGAAGGGAGTCAGTAAGTTGCTAAGGCTCAATGGGAACCTGTCACTACCTGTATTTGTGAAAAATGTGGTGACGGGTTCCCTTCAAGCTGTCATTATTACTTTGTATTGTACAGGCATTCATCAATTTATGTAAAAAAATAGGTTATTTAGGTTTGTTCTTAAGTTGAATTTGTATGCAAGTCATAACTATTGCATTTTATAAAATTGTAGCCCCAGACAAAAAAAAATTTCGTCCCATTGACAATTCAATTTTTGAAATTATTTGCTGTAATGGGAACAAGGATTATCAATAAAACATTAATACAGACACCTTTCAGCTGATCACTGAAGCCTGGGACTAAAGTAAAGCATCCAGATAGGTTCACAAGAGGTCACAGTGGGCAGAGAGGTCTGTCTGTAACTAGGGGTAATCTGTAAGTCGGGTGTCCTTAAGTAGGGAACTGCCTGCATTACTTTGTGAGGCTGTCAAAATTTGCAAGAACTACCATACGAAATTAGTAAACCACTTCACATACCTCACTCATTGTAAAGATCTTGTACATCTCTGGGAGAATGACAGGAGCTACCAAAGGCATTTGTGTATCAGTTACCTCACGGGTGAACTCTGTATATTTGGGGGGAAAAAAAAAGAGCAAAGTATTACTACTGCATGCAGATTGTTTATATGACATTCATGCTCAAAAACAGTTACTAGTAACTATTATGAACCCAATTTAAAGGAAATCTGTCACCAGGAGACCCATATTTGCACTTCCCAAGTCTCCACAGAACATTTGTATTAAAAAAAAAAAAAAAAGCTTTGTTATTTAGTAACTTTCTATGCCATGTGCACTGTGACTAGGCACTTATCCCCTGGAAGTGGCTATAGAGTAGTCCCCCCTCACACCAGGAAACTGCTCCTCCATGTGTCCTTTTCAAATATATGAAACCGCCCATCACTTATCTTAGCGACACCCCCTGCTCCTCTAAAGCTGTTCCCAAGGGATGGGAGTTATTCATATGCTTGAAAAGGACACATGGAGGACTGATTTGCCAAGGGTGGGGGCCTAGTCAAAGACTAGTGCCTAGTCAAAGAGCACATGGCATTGAAAGGTAATGTATTTTGTTAAATTGTACAGGCCTGCTTTAAAAGAGTCTTGCAAGAATACTGTACCTCTATCAAATGTCTGAGCTTTTACTATTATCCATGGTCCGGCACCATGGAGAGGAGGAGGGATGAACCCTCCCCTCTTCATAGCGATCCACAGCACTGTGTCCTATCTTTTCGGAGCAGTATGTTGTCATACCATATTGCTCCATGCGCCCATTGCCAACCTATGGGGGACATATTTATGGCCACAAGCTTGCAGCTTTACATATGTCCCCTTAGGGTGGTGTGGACATTACCTAACAATAAGGACAGAATGGTTGTAAAAGCACCACTGCTTAATGTACCTGTCAAGACTCTCATGGCACCATGGACAGCATTGACTTCCCCGCTTACAAGCATCTCCATGAGCAAGTTAAAAAGCTGCGGCCAGGCTTCAGGCCAATCCCAATGTGCAATAGCAGACACTGCATATGCTACACTGGAACGTACTTTACTTATAGACTCTCTAAGCCCTCGAGGAAGAAGTTGGCGGATTGCTGCTTTAGCCTGACAAAAAAGAAAAGATTTTAGATTAATTATGTTTAGAAAAATATTTTTTTTTAAATAAATCTGATAGATGGATGAGACAACAGAATAACTTACCCTCTCGGAAGTTTCAGGTAACCTGAACTTCTCAGAGTGGGAACACCAATGATTTTCAACATACTGTTTCAGAACCACTGATGCCAGCTAAGGGTTGGAAAGAAGCAAATTTTAATAATGACTCACAATACCAAGACGACAGAAATCACCTTTACCCTTTAAGGACCTCGCCCTGTGAGTCTTGTTTTCTGCGTAACAAATTGCACTTCATAGTGATGGTACTGAATATTCCATGCCGTGTATTGGGAAGCGAGAAAAAAAAATTTCAAATGCTGTGAAATTAGTCAAAAACAGCATTTACGGAATTTTCTTGTGGACTTGGAATTTACAGCTTTCACTGTGCGCCCCAAATGACATGTCTACTTTATTCTTTGGGTCGTTGTGGTCATGGGGATACCAAATTTGTATAGGTTTTATAATGTGTTCATAAATTTACAAAAATTAAAATTCGTGTAAAATCTTTTTTTTAACTTTTTGATATTTCGGTGTAAGGAGCTGTGGATGACTATTTTGCCACTTGATGAATTTTTCAATGCTATCATTTTTAGTACTGTATAACCTTTTGATTCTTTTTTTTATATTTTTCAAAATGGCAAAAAAGTGCCATTTTCCATTACAGGGTTAAACACAGTAAAAAACTATTATATTTTGATAGATCGGGCATTTTCGGATGCAGCGATACCTAATGCGTTTGTGATTTTTACTGTTTATATTTATATAAGTTCTGGGGAAAGGGGGGCGATTTGAATTCTTAGTTTAATTATAATTGTTTTTTAGCTTTTTTCCCCTTTTTTTTTACTTTTACTATTTTTCAGACCTCCTAGCGCAATGGTGGCGAACCTATGGCATGGGTGCCAGAGGTGGCACTCGGAGCCCTTTCTGTGGACACCCAGGCTATCAGAATCTTCCTACAATGATAGATGAGTTTGCCCTCCTCCTTTCAACTGTGTTGGGGTCCTTAGGAGGCTGAAGGATTGAAAGTTGTCAATGAACAAGGAGAAGTAAATTACTGATTAAATTGCTGCGCTGGCACTTTGCAATAAATAAGTGGCTTTTGGTTGAAGTTCGGGCACTGAGGCTCTAAAAGGTTCGCCATCACTGCCCTAGGGTACTTTAACCCTTGGTTGTCTGATTGATCCTTTCATATACTGCCATACTACAGTATGCAGAGGTCACATTAATGCCTCACCACGTGTCATAGACACATGATGAGGCGCCATTACTCCCCAAAATAATTGCCATGCGTAAAGATACACTTGGCAATTATTCCCATAGTGTGGCGTGGCTGCCAGCACCAGGAAGTATAGAAAGAAGCAAGCAAAAGAGTTTCACATCATTATACAGGCTGTCAGTCAAGCACTGGAGGAGTGGCTGTGCCTCCCACTCACGAATAAGCTGTACTGCTGAATATGATAACTCATTGGACCCATCTCAGGTCATATGAATACAGCTTCAGTACCAGATTGTTTAAGTTTACAGGCATGGAGAGGGACAATGAAGGGATAGGGGTAATGCTGTTTAAAGGCAGTTTAAGAAAATATATTTAGTTTTAGGGGTTAATATGCTTGATGGGTTCCCTTTAAAACATATTTGGCATATAAAGTACTTAATCTATAGCAACCTGCCCCTGATTAAAATCGTACTCTAGTGACAGGTTCCCTTTAAGGCCAGATAAGACATGGTCAGAACAGGGATATGTGGCCAACAAAGTCTAATCTGAGCAGGACGAACATTTTAGCTGAAAAGTGACAAAATTGCGCCCCTACATATTTATTCCGCACTGCCAGGCTAAACAATCAGTGTACAGCAACCACCAAGGTCAGACCTATTCATCATTCTATGCACTTAAAACGCCAATATTGCTCAGCAAAGCAAAGGTATGACATATAAGACACCAGCTACAGTCATATCTCAACAGGTCATTATACTGTGCCTCCAGGCAGACCAAATAATTACTGTACACTAGATACCAGTGTCAGCCGCAGTCATGAAACTGTGCCTACCAAATGCCAATAACAGACAGGCAAAAGCATCACTGTGCAAAAACCCCATTTATAGGTCATTATGTTATACCAAACCGCAGCAGATGCCAATACCACACAGGAACAGTACATCGGGTTACAGGCTCAGACATAACCATCCTCTATCTTAAGGGGGTTTTACCACAAAAGAAAATTCTCAAATTTCAACCCCCTAGTGATGTTTACACAATAAAGATCATTTACCTTCTTACTTTACAATTTTACTAAGTTTTATTGCTGTTTTAGGACCTATCACTCCCTAGGTAGGTCAGTGCAAAATCCCAGGGTGTGGGCGGAGACTCTCTAAGCAGACACTTTATGATCTATCTAGTGCTGTGGGGTTAAAATGTGGTTAGTTCAGGGTACAGGTGTATATACACTTTCATCTAGCTTCTGACATTGTACTAATACATAGAAAGATAGATGATGAGATGCATGAGATACCCATCACAAAGAGGCATGACATAGGCCGACAGACCTTTACACTGTCAGCCCTGCTACATATCTGTTCTCACAGATATTTGCCTGCCTCCCCCAGCATAACTTGTCTGCCGATAGTTTGTAGTTTGAGGTTCTCTCTCCTCACAATGTGTTTGCTGACAGGAAGTGACGAGTGCAGGGGGTGTGGCTACAGTGCAGGGAGCAGACACACAGAAACTCAGCAGCACGGCGTCACATAGAAATCCAAGATGGTGGCCAACCCCAAATCAGAAGTTCGTGTCTATGGGCAACTAAAATTGTGTACACCAGGAATGATAGAGACTGGTTGGACTTATATCTGTGAAATGCTGTCTTTTTGTTAAAAACTGTGAATTAGAGAATGTGTTATTTTGTTATCTGAGTATATTTAAAGAGGACCTGTCACCTCGGCAGTCACCGCCGGCCAATGGAGTAGGAGGGCGATCCGGGGGTGAAGCAGCACCTCGGACCGCCCCCTCATGAACACGCTCAACCGCTTACAGCACGGTCCGGTGTTTTCTATTGTACAGCACTGCAGTGTTTGCTAGCTTTATTGAAGGTTTCCAATAACACTAGCAATGTAAAACTGTGTTGTAGCACTAGGAGCTGCTTACCTAGTGAATTTTGACAGGTCCTCATTAAGGAACTGGTCTTCGTGGGAATACCCCTTTAATACCATGGATTCAACATGTCTGTACAGCACACAAGGGTCATAATAGCTTAGACACCTCATGCCAATACCTCCCAGGCATACTCATATAATAATGTGCGCAACCACATCATTTCCAGCCAGGTAAAGTACATAAGGTACCTGGGTGGGCCATAGAAATTCTCAATGTACAGTCTCCACAATATCAGATGATGCTGTGGCCAATATCTTACCTGTCTTATGGCCAGAGCACCATGTGGATCAACAGTCAGTTCAGCCAGATGCACACCGAATTCTATTACAAGACAAAAATGGAAATGTGAGTGGTCAGCAGACTCCACAGGGGGATTATCGGGCCCCCATGCCATGCCCTCTACACAGCAGTATACATGGACGCCCCGGTCCCTGCCTCCATCACACAGCCTTACCCTCTGTCACTTCCAGCACTTTCAGCTGCTCCTCTGCTGCCGCTCGCACCTCATGTCCCGGAGACAGAATACCACTTAAGGTTTCCAGCAAGGCCTCCCGCAGCCCTGCCTGCACAGTGGGTAAACCGGGCGGCATGCCCTGCGCCATTATACAGATCCTATGCCAAACGCCGGCCGGGAAAACTTCAATGCTGTACAGTAGAGCGCGCCAAACACCACCCGCCAAGCCGAGCACGCATGGGGGGAGGGCGGGGACACGCAGGGAACAGGAGGCGGCGCCACGCAGGTTCAAGACTAAGGTCATGGGTGACGCGCTGGCCTGGGAGCAGGATGCTCCTGTCACATTTGCGTGTAGAACATTGTTATTCCTGGTAGGTTCTCCTTCCAGCAACTGCATTTTGCAGATGCATCACTCCATACTAGGCTCATCACTGGAGAAGTGGCGTTACTGCTAGTACAGCCTACCACCAGCAAATCCATTTTAACTTCTCACACTAGTGAAGAAGTGAGAATTTATGTTCTAGCATTTCCTGTACTGAGAAGCCTAGAGTTTGTGTGCTCTCATGAGATCTCCTGAAATCATGTATGTTCTAGTATTTCCTGTACTGAGAAGCCTAGAGTATACATGTTCTGATGAGGTACTAATTACCGATTACTTCCTTCAGCTTGTTGGCCAGCACCTTTGCCAGGATTTTCAGAGATGGGACGCCAGGTCTTTAGGTCGCATCTCTCACCCCTTCCACTTGTACAAGATCATGATCAGTCCTTTCCTCACCAGGGTACTTGAGCCCTAGGGGGTCTGATCACTTATACAATATATACTGCTTCTATATAACGGTCTGACTCTGTGCGCCATCTGATAACGGAAAAATGGCAGTGCCCAGAAGCAGACCTGTTAGGTGCCAGGGTGAGGTTCAACAGCAGCACCAAACATGTTAAAGGAAACCTACCAACAGAAATCTGCCTATTTAACCCTGAGCCCCAAAAGGCTATTTAATGGACAAATAGCCTCTTCTTGGCATATAGTTTAATAAATTTTACCTTAGAATCTATCATAGGTTTAGGTAAAGATAGATTAGTATTTAGAAGATTACAACAAACCTAAAATCAGATCAGGTAGATTTCTGATGGTAGGTTTGCTGTAAAGAGGACCTGTAACCCAAAAAAATGCACTAGGAGCTGCTTACCCATTTTTAGCAATGAAACTGCTAGCTTTATCTGAACCCTCCGATAAAGCTAGCAGACCCTGCAGCGCCGTACAATAGGAACTGAGCTTACTGCAGTCCGGCGTATTCATAAGGGGGCGTTCCTATTGTACGGCGCTGCGGTGTCTGCTAACTTTATCGGAGGGTTCCGATAAAGCTAGCAGTTTATCACTGCTAAAAATCACTGTAGCACTAGTGACCGGTTCTCTTTAACTGCCGTGATAGGTGCCAGCACCAACTGGAGAAGTTCCCGGAAGGTGTCAGCTGTATAACACATATGGAGAGGGCTCGACCCTTGAGCCCTCTCCACACACCCATTCACAACTGCCTAATGTATTTCAACGTTGACCAGTCGTGAAAGGGTTACGGCAACGCTGGAAAATAAGGGTACAATGATTACATACATTTTTTTTTACTAATTAATTTTTTTTTAACTCCACTGCTGTTTTTTTAGGCAGTGGCAGACTTGGATCCAGCAGGAAGGATAAATGGCAGTTTTCTTTATCCAGAACAGCAAAAAAATAAAATTACAATTTGTGAAACTGTTAAAATTAAAAAATACCATATTTTTAATAAACATCAGTCCTTTACATATACAATATTCTCAGCAATAATATCAATTTATCACCTGCACCTCTCGGCTCCTCTCCCACCCTCACCCATCATCTATTGGCTTCTCATCCTCTTTCCCATTTCTTGGCTCCTCATACACATGCCTGCAATCTCGCAGGTCCTCACCCAATCCCTTGGCTTCTCATCCTCACCTCACCATCTCTCGACTCCTCATCCCACTATGTATGTTATCTCCTTGACCCCATCAGCCCATCTGTCTTGACACCTCCCAACCCACCACTCCCATCTCTTGGCTCTCAGCCATTTCCCACCCCACCATCTCTCAGCTCCTGGTCCAAACCCCACAATCTTTTGGCTTGTCATCCCTTACCCCACCATCCCTAGGCTCGTCATCCCCCACCCCACCATATTTGGGCTTCATCACCCCACCATCTCTGGCCTCGTCATCCTCACCCCAATATTTCTGGGGTCGTCATCCTTATCCCACCATCTCTGGGTTTGTCATCCTCACCCACTATCGCTCAGGTCCTCATCCTCTCCCCACTATCTCTCGGCTCCTCATCCTCAGCCCATCATCTCTCGGCTCCTCACCCCATCTCAGCTCCTCAGTCCCCCCAAATTAGCTCCTCAACCCGCTAAATAAAGTCTTGTCTGCAGCTCCTCACCACCCCCATCTCCCCCTACCTCTATTGCTTGGCTCCTTATCTAAATGCCCCCCACCCCCGATTTGGCTCCTCATCCACATGCCGCTCCAATCTCGGCTTCTCATACACATACTCCCCCCATACTCCTCAGTTTCTCACAGCCATGACCCCTGTCTCGGCTACTCACCCTCACCCCATGCATCTCAGCTTCCGATCCCTATTACGGCTCCTCAACCACCATCACTCAGCTCCTCAGCCCATCGTCTCTGGGCTCGTCATCCCCCACCCCACCATGTCTGGGCCAGTCATCACCCACCCCACCTTGTTTGGGCTCGTCATCCTCATCCTAATATCTCTGGGCTTGTCATCCTCACCCCCACCATCTCTGGGGTCGTCATCCTCACCCCACCATCTCTGGGCTCCTCATCCTCACCCCACCATCTCTGGGCACATCATCCTCACCCCACCTTCTCTGGGCTCGTCATCATCACCCCAACCATATATTGGGTGTGGACCTTCATCCGCCCCTATCTTCTACTGGTCCTTATTCTCAGCCCACCATCTCTGGGCTCGTCATCATCACCCCACCATCTCTGGGCTCGTCATCATCACCCCACCATCTCTGGGCTCGTCATCATCACCCCACCATCTCTGGGCTCGTCAACATCACCCCACCATCTCTGGGCTCATCATCATCACCCCACCATCTCTGGGCTCGTCAACATCACCCCACCATCTCTGGGCTCGTTATCATCACCCCACCATCTCTGGCCTCGTCATCATCACCCCACCATCTCTGGGCTCATCACCTTCACTCCACTGTCTCTCGGGTCCTCACCCTCACCCCACTATCTCTTGGTTCCTTATTCTCAGCCCACCATCTTTTGGCACCTCACCCCACCATCTCTCAGCTCCTCTTCCACATGCCCCCCCATCTCGGTTCCTCAACTTCACCCTATGCATCTCAGCTATAAAATCTCCACTCCATCTCGGCTCCTCAGTACCCCCAAATTAGTTCCTCAACCTGCTAAATAAAATCCTGTCCGCGAGTCTTAATCACCCCTCATGCGGTGGCAGAAAAGAGAAAACGTTGGATTCTAGTCACACGAGCAGATGGGTATGTGACCGAGTGAGGTTAGACCCTCAAAGGATCACATACAATCTAGCATTGTAATGAATCGCTTGTCATAGGCTGTACTAGAAGCAAGGGGTAAGGGGGAGATGGCAGCATAGTGCACAGATATGCATTTCTATATCCTTAAAGGGGTTTTTTCCACGAAAGAAAATTCTCAAATCTCAATCCCCTAGTGATGTTTACACAATTTTACTTAGTTTCAATGCAGTTTTAGCTCCTACTACTTAGGCTGGTCAGTGCAAAATTCCAGGGTCTTGGCAGGAAGTCTCTGGACAGACACGTTGGGGCACATTTACTTACCCGGTCCTGTTGCGATCCCCGAGGTGTGTTGTCCAACAAGGATGAAGTACAGTGCAATTCACTAAGATCGTGCGCCCGAAATCCTGCATGTGTCGCTTCCCCGCTGAGGTCTGCAGAAATTCCCCTTCTTCCCGGTCTATGTGAGTACATGTCTTGCGACACAATTTGAATTTTAAATCCCGCGCTTAGTCCAAATCAGTCTGGTTGTCCGACGGCCACGGTGAGCCAAAAAACCCTGTTAAATGCGGCGCTAATTGGAAATAGTCTGGAAACCCGACGGAAATGCTGTGTGCAGACCCTTAGTATATGCGCACCATCATGATCCATCTAGCCCTGTGATTAGATTATCAGGGTACAGGTGTATATACACTTTCATCTGGCTTTTGACATTGTACTTACACAGTGACACATAGAAGGAAAGATGAGACAGATGATAACATGCATGAGATACATATTACACAGAGGCATGACAGACAGAGGCTTACAGACTTTTACATTATTTGCTCTGCTACATGTCTGTTCTCACAGATATGTGCCTGCCCCCCTCCCAGGGATCACTTATCACCTTCTAGTTCGTAGCTTTTCTTTCCTCACAATGTGGTGGTGCTGGCAGGAAGTGAATCAGTGAATGTCTCTGAGCTCCGTTCTGCTGGGGGGGGGGGGTCTACAGGCACAGAGCAAAGAGAGACATAAACTCAGCAGAACAGAGTAACACAGCAATCCAAGATGGCAGCCACCCGACCTTAGTCAGAAGTAACTAGGGGCAACAGAAATTGTGTACACCAGGACTGATAGAGACAGGTTGGACTTATATCTGTGAAATTCTGTATTTTTGGGAATAACAGTGATATAGAATCTAGCATTGAAGTTGTATACCTTTAGCAAACTGCTGTACTTTTTGTAAGTTTTTTTGAGTATTATGGAAATATAAATTCATTATTTTTAACATTTTTGATGGTAAAATTCTCTTTTTATATGAGGTATATCCGATTAAGTGAAAAACTAAACAGAATTTAATTCGGTTTTGTGGAATTGTACTAGAAGCAACTCCACTCTAGCCAGTTCTCTAGTGAGGAGCAACTCTATTCTATACAGTTCATTACTAAAATAGCTAAAATGAAGAAGCTTACAGGCAATAGCTATGGGGAAGATGCAGGACATCTGGATCTGGCGGAAACACCCATCGCCAGCGTAGTCTGCAGAAATGACATCATCCCATGGAAAGACGGATGACAGACCGTGGTGGCATGCCGGGATCATGAGGGGACATGCCTCCTCTGACATCACCAATCTGATTGGTCCTCTGTAAAGACTGGCCAATGACAGTGATCAGTGAATGTGGGGGGCAGATCCAATTCTGCCCATGCTCTCCAACGCAGCCATTCTGGTTGTGTTGGAGAGCAGACCGTCTTGTGATCTGTCCTGTATATTGTGCATCAGAACATTACACCTATCATCCACCCGCCTCCCAATGTGATCCCACTTCCCTGTACTATCCCCCCCATAATCTGTATTCCCTTTCCCCCCAAACCGCACTTTTAAGTGTCCTTTGTATGGGGGAGTAGTGGTTCTGTGGAGGAGTAATCGTTCTGTGGAAAAGTAGTTCTGTGGAGGAGTAGATAGAAGGAGATGTTTGTCTCGATTGGTGCACTCAGGTATAGGAAGTATATTGTAAAAAAATATTTTATTCAGTATCTCTGGAACACAGCACGTTTCTGAGTCCAATATGGCTCCTTTATCAAGTGGAAAGAGACAGCTGCACAGCTGCAGTGAAATCTCTTGTGTAGTTCTCCATCTGAATTTGTCTTTATGTAATTTTCAAACCTTCTAAGGTCCTGCTAGGTAAAACCTGAGAATTCAATAAAGACCCCAATGGTACCTTATCGCAGTCGTGACTGAACTGCGATATCTGTGAGATGGACCTGTCTCAATGTATTGCATGGCTGAAAGGAAAGCAAAGATATTTTTGTTAAATGCCTACAATAAGATAACATTGAGACTTTAAGGTCCTGGTAGGTAAAACCTGAGAATTCAATAGAAGGTCTGAAAATTATGTAAAGACAATATCAGATGAAGAACAACAACAGTTTTCACTGCAGCTGTCTCTTTCCAACTGATAAAGGAGCCATATTGGAGTCAGAAACACATTGTGTTCCAGAGATAATGAATAGAATATTTTTTACTTCCTGTCCACGTGAATACCTGAGTGCGCCAATTGAGACAAAAACCTCCCTCTATCTACCAAACCCAATTCCAGACCATGTTTTGACAACCCCTGTCCGAAGGCCGCACCTGGAGGCACACACACCAGTTTCAACACGTCCTAAATAGAGTTGTGCCTAATCTAGCACATCTAAATCTGGCGAGCCTCTTTTCAATCCTCCTTGGAAAAACCACCACTGGCTACAGCAATAATACTACTCTATGAGCACTATGTGGTCTACAGTTGTCCGCCTTTCTATTTCCTGAGGAGAAGTATTCGTTCTGTGGAGGAGTAGTTGTGTGGAGGAGTTTGGAGTGCAGAGGAGATTGTGTTGTATAGCCCCCATTGTATGTTTTTTTCAGGGAAAATCATGGCCCGTAAAACATACACGGCCTTGGAGGCATATAGTTATATAACCTCCAATACGGAGTCTGCTAGTGGGGACGAGTGTCCCTTTTATTTGTCCAGCTTGTCCTCCCAAAGGGACTTCTGACTTAACGTGGGTGACCCCCAGGAACCATGGCTCTGAGGTCCCTGATTTTACGGCCAGTCCTGGAATACGCAGAGACACGGCAAGGCTCAGACCAGTGGACTTTTTATATATTTTTTTTTTTTTTAGTGAGGACCTAATTGGTCTGATTGTGTCCCAGATCAATCTTTATGCTGCACAATATATTGCCCAAAACCCCACTTCTTTCTACACACCAGATAACTGAAACCCTGTCAGCGCAGCAGAGATTGAGAAATATTGGGGGACAGTACTACTTATGGGACCGGTAAAAAAGCCCTATATGAGGGACTATTGGAGCACAGACATACTGTACCACACCCCGATGTTCCGCATGGCGATGAGTAGGATGCGCTTTGAAACCATCCATAGGTTTTTGGTATTTGCATTGTGCCGACAGGTTGTGTCAGTCACATGACAAGGGGCAGCGCGCAGCCTGGAGGAGCTACAGGACAGTTGGCCGACCAGACCGCCGACGCAGTACCGCCGTGTAAGCAGGTGTAGAGGGACGGGCAGGAACAGAGGGATGGGTGGAGGCGGAACGGAGAGGGAGGTGGGATGATTGTTTTGACCGTGTTGCACCGTATATCAGGGCCCAGGCAGCGGTCAGACAGGGTTGAAAAATGCAACGCAGCAGTCTGCAGACAATGTAATTATGCCGCTGTCATCTGCCCAATACATGTTTTCGAGGAGGTAACGCCCTGGGAGACATGACCCATATCTGGTGGTGTTGCCCTATAGTTGTCTCTCTCTGGAACAATGTCAAGATCCTTATCCGTTCCCTATTAGGTACTGCAACACCAGTGAACCCGGCAGTCCTATTGCTGAGAGATAAGCCAGCAAAGGTCAAAAACAAAGCCCATCAACTAATTCTTTTACAGCGGTCAAAAATAGAATTAACCTACTGATGTTGAGAGAATTGAGGCAACCAGGACTTTCACCTTCCAGCTGTTTGAAGGGATATGGAACCTTTGGATTTTTAGGCTCCCCTAACCTTGAGAGAGCTTTAGTACTGTCCCTAAAGATTCATCTGTAACTCCATGGCTCATATGACACATATACCATATACCATGACAAACTACTTCACTTATCACATGTATTCCAATCTTGTGAAAGCCTTTCTTTCTCTTTTTCCCCAGTGTGCCCCTTCCCCACCCCTTCCCCGTTATACTTTATTGGTCAAATGATACAGTTGCTGGCTATGTATCCGATGAGACTGTGTTGTACTTCCCCCTGCAAGGGGCATATGTTTTGCTGGTTCTATTGTAAGGCATCTTTTAGATTTTTGATTTTTGATTTTTGGCTTTTTTTTTTTCTGAAAGTGCTTGACAAAAATCTTTCTCACCAGAAGTGAAGTGCGCAGAGACTAATGTCTGTCTATGCTCTCAAGCTGAGGCTGTTTAGTTTGTCCACAGATCCCATGATGCCCAGTGTTCTCTCTCAAAGTAATTTAGCATTAAGTTTCCCACAAGTAAATTCACTGCAAAGTGCACATATAGGATGTGTAGGGTTACTAGCCTGGCAGCTTCCATCACATGGAGGAGCAGGGGATATGTAATAAGTGGTAGAAATCATAAATACATGAAGCCTGTGCTGTGTGAGCACTAAGGGTTAATAGCTTATCTACACAAAGCTTATAGTGCCAATGACAATGTGCGGGAGGGGAGCAGCATGAGGTGCAGAGACAGACAAAGAAAGTTCTGTAGAATCACAGACTGCGATAGAGGAACTGCTAGGGAACAGAGGAGATCTTGTACCTCACTATTCTGTGCAAGAGACATCTGTATCCACTGTTCTGAACACATCCAGGTCTGCTACATACACAGAGAGCTCTGTCACATGACCTCCTCCTCTGAACAGGGAGCAGCAGCCCCCACTCCCCTGAAACCAACAGATAAACTATAAACAAACTAGGGACTCACAGGGCTAATCAGCACAGACAGAAGAACTGCAGCAATGCGGTAATCTGAAGGGTATAGCAAAGAAACTACTGGATATACGTAACAAAGCTATTAGGCAAAGCTGTTCTTACATCACAAGAGATATTGATCTGTGGAAAAAGGAAACTTTGAAGTTACTTTTTAAGTATTATGAAGGACTCTGTACTCTTAGGAACCTTTTATGCTGCTCTCTCCTCAGGTCAAACCACATTTGCTATTTTAATGTCCTAAAGTTAGGGTCATTGGTTCGGTAATTGGTAATGTCTTGTAATCTAGCTGGAGTAGACCCAGCAGAACTGATCAACCTCCTCGGATTTGTAACTCGAAGACCAAGCTTTCTAGAGTGTAACCCAGCTACCCTAAGCAATCGCTAGCTACTTCTTCTTATTTAAGCTTTGAAAAAAGAGCACCACGTAGTGGTTGAAATGGGTGTATACTGTTTACCATGTAATAAATTATGTACTCTAATGATATTAACATTGCCTGATGTAAAACATAAGTTGCCTGATGTAAAACACACTAAGTTATCCATAAAAAAGCCACATAAATGGGGTATCACCATAATCGTGATGACGAATAGAATAAAAATAACACATTATTTTTATGGTACGGTGAACGTCCGGGGAAAAAAATGCTAAAAACCATAAAGAAGAATTAACGATTTTTTTAACCACCACCAAGAAAGAGTTAATAACCCCTTAACGACTTGGCCTTCTTTAGTTTTTTCATTTCCATTTTTCACTCACCACCTTCAAAAATCTATAACTTTTTAATTTTTCCACATAAAGAGCTGTGTGATGGCTTATTTTCTGCGTAACAAATTGCCCTTCATAGTGACGGCATTGAATATTCCCTGCCGAAAAAAATTCCAAATGCAGTGAAAATGGTGAAAAAACACATTTGTGACATTTTCTTGTGGGCTTGGATTTTACAGCTTTCACTGTGCGCTGCATATAACATGTCTACTTTATTCTCTGGGTCGGTACGATTACGGGGATAACAAATTTGTATAGGTTTTATAATGTTTTCATACATTTACAAAAATTAAAACCTCCTGTACAAAATTTTTTTTGGGGGATTTGGTTATCTTCTGGCGCCAATAACTTTCTCATACTTTGGTGTACGGAGCTGTGGGTGGTATCATTTTTTGCGACTTTAGATGGCGTTTTCATTGCTATAATTTTTAGGACTGTACGACATTTTGATCACTTTTTATTAATTTTTTTATATTTTTCAAAATGGCAAAAAAGTGTTTACAGGCGGTCCCCTACTTAAGGACATCCGACTTACAGACAACCCATAGTTACAGACAGACCCCTCTGACCTCTGGTGAAGCTTTCTGAATGCTTTACTATAGTCCCAGACTGCAATAATCAGCTGTAAGGTGTCTGTAATGCAGCTTTATTGATAATCCTTGGTCCCATTACAGCAAAAAATGTTTAAACTCCAATAGTCACTGGGGCCAAAATTTTTTTTGTCTGGATCTACAATTATAAAACATACAGTTTCGACTTACATACAAATTCAACTTAAGAACAAACCTCCGGACCCTATCTTGCACGTAACCCGGGGACTGGCTGTATTAATATTTATATCAGTTCTAGGGAAAGGGGGGTGATTTGAATTTTTAATTTTAAATTTTTTTTTAAACTTTTTTTCATTTTTACTTTTACTATTTTTCAGACTCCCTAGGGTACTTTAACCCTAGGTTGTCTAATGGATCCTATCATATACTGCCATACTACAGTATGGCAGTATATGGGGATTTTCCTCCTCATTCATTACAATGTGCTATCAGGACATTGTAATGAATGGGTTAAAACGAGACAGCTTCGGGCCTTCGTGAGACCCGAAGCTGTCATGGCAATGGATCGCCGCTCCCCGTGATGACATCGGGGAGCGACGATCCGCGGCAAGATGGCGGATCCTATCATGGATCCTATCATATACTGCCATACTGCAGTATGGCAGTATATGGGGATTTTCCTCCTCCTTCATTAATGTACATTCCACATTTAGTAATGGGTTAAAAGAGACAGCTTCGGCCTTCTTTAGATCCTTGAGACATGAAAGCGGGGAGTTGACGATCCGCGGAAGATGGGCAGTGGCCCTATGTGCCCCACTCTTTTTGAAGCCGCTGGAAGCCATGACAACATGGCAATATCCAGCAAAGACTTACCGGGCTATGGAGAGGGCGTCGGGAAGGAGTTAAAATCTGATTATTGGCTATTGAACCCCCTGTAAATTATGTACTTGAAAAGTTGATCTCATCCACAAAATAAATAATCCCCCATGTGTCCAAATTACAAAAAAATAAAAAACAATTTTATTCCTGTAAATGTGACAGTTGTGCAGATCTCTTCTGAAGTGCGCCCCTTCCGTTCTATGCCAACTGTGCCCATACGCAGTCAGCACCACATATGGGTCTGAGTTTTCGTCATTAATACTTTTGTGACGTTTTAATTTTTTGCCCAAATTAATACATTGTCTAAAAAAATTACAGCTGTAAATTACACCTCATTTTGTTTTAACCCTGGTGAAGGCAAGTTGATTTTTTACAACATTGAAGGGTGTAGTTTCTAAAATGTCATAATTTATTAGGGTTTTACTGTTATTTAGGCTCTCAAAGAAGTCACTTAACCTGAGCAGGTGCCTCTAATAAGGTTTAGGTGATTTTTAATAAAGAAATTAGGATAAAATTGCACCAGCAATGTTGAACCTAAAAGATCGGTAAGAAGATATCTCAAAATGTTTTATTACTTTGAAGTACATGTGTAACGAAGGAAACATCTCAAAAAATCCCTGGATATGTTAAGCGTCACAAAGTTATAACTTCTATAATGACAGGGCAATATGTTCAAAAAATCAGGCTGGTACTAAAGGTCTAAAATGTTTGGACACAAGGAGTTAAACCAACTTTCCAAACCATAAATTAAAAAAAAAAAAATGGTGGGGAGAATAGGGGCTGGGGGAGATGCTTATGAAGGGGGCCATTTGGTGGGGGTCTATTTTCGTGTTGTACAGCGGTGCTCTGTTAATATTACTATGGGCTATTCTACGGTCGAACAACGCTTTTTCGTCGGGATACCTGATTTTTACAACGTTTAACCGGAAATGTTTCTGGGTTTTGTGCGCACTGCGATAAGCGGATTATGTGTGCGATCGAGACTGCGGAGCTTGCATGACACATAAATGGGGGGCGTGTCACTGTCGGACAACCGACTGATTAGGACAAAACCGTAGAATTTAAAACCAAAGTGTGTTCAATGATCAGCACTCACATGCACCTAGAAAGAATAGATGAACTCCGGCGGACCAGCATAGGAAGCGACACAAATGCACACGAATTTGGACCCACGAATCTTAGTGATCGCTGCACGACCTGACCTCGTTTCGGCCTTCGTCAACAGGGACGGGTTAGTAAATGTGCCCTATATGTCCTGGTTTAGGTAAATCCTGATTTGCTGAGCACTAGTGGAGAATGGAACTGTGAGGCATTAACAAGTAATATATAAATTAACACTGGTGTTTTAGGACATATTACGTAGTGTAATAGTATATAAATTCAAAAGGGAAAAAAGACATAGAAGAACATACATAATTTTGAGATCTTTTATCATTATTTGTATTTTCCAGGCAGTACATCATTCTTTTTAACAAGCTCCCAAATATAAAACACCATTTTTCTCAGCAAAATTGAGCGGTCTGCTCTAAGTAGTTCTTCTTTTGGCTTACAAATACTGAAAATATACAGAATTATGCATTAGGCCGAAAGTGGCCACAAAAGGTGCATAGAATTTTGGGCTACTTTCATGCTTTAGCTTACAATGCTGCTTATCATTGCCAACACTTCATTTTTTTCATAGACTGTACAATATCTGTGTAGACATCCATAAACTTCTGGCACTTCTCTAGCTTGCATGAATTTGTTCCGACTATTCAGTTTTGTCAAGCTCTCTTTTGAATAATGTTGTCAGGGGTTTTTATTATCCAGGAAGATTTCAGCTCACCCTAAAGATTTTCAATGGGATTGAGATCAGGACTCATTGGGGCAGATTTACATACCTGTCCCTGCGCGATCCGCGAGGTGCGTTTCCAAAGTCCAATGCACAGCTGCGTGTGCACGATATCCTGCAACTGTTGCTTCCCCAATCAGGTCTGCGTGCGACGAGTTTACCTTCTTCTGTGCAAGTCAAGTGACTTGATCTTGGCGACAATTTCAAAGTAACATCACGCGGTTTTTCAAGTTTCAGAATCCGTCGTTCTATGTTTGACCAACCCCTCACCCCCATTTCTGTCGCATGAAAGCAGGCGCCGAAATCTTTTTTTTTAATCAGATGGTCTTATAATCAGCACATATCATTAGCATGTCCGTTTATAGCAATACTAACAGTGTTCTTTATGTGACACAAAAATTACAGTTTATGACCAACATATACAAATCCAAACATATCCACCACCCCCCAGAGGATAACCTCCTTGGCTTACAAACTCCCCCCACCATCTTTTCCGATCCCCTGTGGCCTATAGTAAAAAACCTTGTTTGCTGTACCCCAACACTGCTCCTGCTCCATCTCAGCCCCTACTTCCCCCTTACAAATCCCCCCAGGTTCACTGATGTCCATCTTCTGATTAACTCCTCCGTCCCCTGTCCTGGGCACTCCAGCCATTTACACCATTGCTTTTCAAATTTCTTCTAGGTATTACGCTTTAGGTAGACCCCTAGTTCCATGCGAATTGTGACATTAACCTTTTTCTTAACTTCTGAAATCCTAGGAGATGTGGTATCCAACCAATGTGTAGCTATTGTCTTCCGCACCTGATATAGAATTTTGGCTATTGCCAGCTGTTCTGCCCTTGTAACCTCCAGTTTCCCCACATAGCCCAATACGCACACCTTTGGGTCAGATTCCACTGTCACGTCGAACACCCTTTCCAACAATCTCCTTGTCCTGTCCCATAAATCTCTCAGCTCTGGGCACGACCAGAACATGTGCATAATATCAGCGTCATCCATCAAACATCGCGGACACCTGGCCTCACTACGGATTCCCATTTTCCTCAGCATGACTGGAGTACGGTAGGCTCTATGGAGCAAGAACAGTTGTGACCGTCTCTGCGCTACATTCAATGAAAGCTTACAGGAGGACTCCAATATTTCGTCCAACTCTTCCTCTTCTAACCCACCCACATCCCGTTCCCATCTCTGCCGCGCTCCACTCATCTGATCTCCTAGCACTCTATCCAGGATTTCTCTATATAGCAGAGATATTAACCCTCTCATGGCCCTGGCCTGGGCTACCCCATTCATTACCCCGAGCGAAGATATCTCCAACTCACTTGATTCAAATTGCGACTGCAAACTGTGCCTCACTTGTAAATATTGGAAGAACATTTGTCTGGGAACTTCAAATTCCTCCTCCAACTGCTGGAATGATTTCAATGTGGAGTCCACATACAGCTGATGTAGATATTTAATCCCCTTCTGTTCCCATCGTCTTGTGCCCTCCAGCATGTACACTTCTCCCAAACGCGGATTGTCCCATAAAGGAGTATACTTAGTCCATGGCCCTACCCCCACCAACTGCTTATACATCCGCCACACCCTGTTCATTAGATCCAGTGTCGGATATTGTCGCGATCTACCCCCTAATTTCCCTGCCTCCAACATCGCCACTGGCGATAATGTTCCCCCAAAGTGCCTAACCACCAACGGGCATCCCGAATCTCGTCCCTCCAATGCCCATCCCCCAAAATGTTGACATTGGGCCGCCAAAAAATACGCCCACGCGTCCGGCACCGCTAGTCCCCCTTTAAATTTAGGTAGCTGTAATTTCGCCAGTTTTATTCGAGGAACCCCTTGTTTCCAAATTAAGTCTCTAAATTGCCCATGAATTCTTTGAAACCAGTACTTCGGTATCCACACTGGGGAATTGTGTAGTACATAAAGTAATTGTGGCATTATTGTCATCTTAATAAGATTCGCCCGTCCCAAAGGAGATAATGGGAGCTTTTTCCACGCTCTAATTCTATTGCGTATTTTGGCTAGTAACGGAACCACGTTTAATTCAATAAAGTCCGATACCCTCCTAGTGACCCTAATACCCAGGTATTTAAACTCTTCTACCACTGGGATTTCCCCCTCCCAACTCTGCAGCCGATGGTCCTGAGCTAGTGGCAGTATGGCAGATTTCGCCCAATTGATACGCAACCCGGAGTAATCCCCAAATCTTGCAATAGCATCCATCACTGCCGGCAATGACTGGTGGACATTGGAGAGAAAAAACAATATGTCGTCCGCATACAATGCTACTTTCTCTTCCCCTCCATTATACCGGAAACCATGAATGTTTTCATGCTGTCGTATCCGACAAGCCAATGGCTCCATGGCCAGTGCAAACAACAAGGGTGATAGAGGGCACCCCTGACGCGTACCCCGCTGTAATGAGAACTGTGCCGAAATGGCCCCATTCACCCGTACACATGCCACTGGTGCCTGATAAAGTAAACGGACCCATCTAATAAAGTTCGGTCCAACCCCCAACTTTGCCAGGACAGCCCACATATAGCCCCACTCTATGCTGTCAAAGGCTTTAGCGGCGTCTAACGAAACTATTACAGACTCCTCCCGCTCTTCTATTCCAGTCTGCAGATTTAGGAAAAGTCTTCTCAAATTAATTGCTGTAGATTTGGTCGGTATAAATCCTGATTGATCACTATGTACTAATGATCCTACTACTAAGCCTTAGCTCGAATTTTTATGTCCGACGTTAATAGTGACACTGGCCTATAGGAGTCAGGAAGCTGTGCATCTCTACCTTCCTTCAAAAGGACCACTATCAAGGCCTCATAGCACGAGGATGGTAGGCTACCCCTGTCAAAACTTTCCTTCAGTGTCTCCCACCATTGAGGTAATAAGATGTCCCCAAATTCCTTATACACCTCCGTAGGGAGTCCGTCCATCCCCGGGGCCTTGTCATTCGCCATACCTCCCAGTGCTTCCTCTAGCTCCTCCTGGGAGATGGGAGCTTCCAGCATTTCTCTGGCCTCCATTCCTAACACTGGCATGTCAATTCCCCTCAGAAATTCTTCCAACTGGACAGTAGTATAATCCACCCGTGTCGCGTATAATTGCCTATAAAAGTCACTAAACGTCTCCAAAACCCCTTTGGTGTCAGAGACCAGATTACCACCCATGTCCTTCAGCCCATACACAAAAGGATGCTCCCTTTGAGCCTGCGCCATTTTTGCCAGCAGTCTACCCGTCTGCTCCCCTTCCGCATAATACTGCTCCTTTAAGAACATACGTTTGTTTCTCCTTGTTCTAATAAATGCTCCGTATACTGCTGTTGGGCTGCTATCCATACTTCTCTCGATTCCACTGTCCCATGCCTAATATAATTCTCCTCTGTTTCCACCACTTTTGCCTGCAATTCCTGCCCTTGTTGTCTAGACCTATCCTTGACCTTCTTTATTTCTCTAGCTAATGCCCCTTGTAAAAACATCTTCATCGCATCCCAAAGTACCATCCTCGGTACCGACCCTTGATTGAACTCTAAGTACTCCTTCACCCGCTGTTTAACCGACATGCCATTGATCACCCGTAGCCAAAAAGCGTTCATTCTCCAACCCCCTTTACACCTCACAAAATCCCCTCCGCATTTCACTGTCAGAAGAATAGGGGCATGATCTGACAACGTCCTCGGCAAGTATTGAATATCCAGGACTACTGGTATTACTGAGTCAGACCCCAGAATCATATCAATCCTGGACAAGGAACCATACGTGGAGGACACACATGAATATTGTTGCACATTTTCATTACGCTCTCGCCACAAGTCATGTAGACCTACTTCTCTACACAGCTGTCCAAAGGACGACAAAGTAGCATTGCCACCTCTCTCCCCCGAGGCCCGTCTATCTTTTCCTTCACAGACCACCGTATTAAAATCCCCCATTAAAATCACGGGTACATCTGGTAACTTTGCCAGTTTCTCCAACAAGTCCCTTAACGGGACACTAGAATATGGAGGAGGGATATAAACCACCACTAACACACACTCCCATCTATATATCCGCCCATGTATCCCCACATATCTAAACTCCCGGTCAGCGAATGTAGAATAGCATGTAAAAGGCAACCCTTTGTTAATAAGCAGGCTCACTCCCCTGGAGTAGCTTGTGTGGAAAGCATGGTATCCCTGGGTAAAGCCCCCCCTATTAACAAAGTGTACTGTGTCTTTTGAGAGGTGTGTCTCCTGAAGTCCCACTACCTGTACTGAGCGCTCCTTTATATAGTCAAATATAGCTTTCCTCTTCCTAACCGATCCCAAGCCCCGAACATTCCAGGACAGACAAACAAATTTATCAGTCATTGTTATCCAAGTCTCCCTGCGTCCTTCCCCCCCAATTTTTATACAGGTTCAAATGCATGGGGTACAGCCACCACATCTCTAATTTAGTATTTCCCTGGACCGCTACCCTCCCCCTCCCCCTTTGAACAATGAACACTTTGATCCCTTTTCCAACAGGGTCAGGGCGAACAATTAGCATCCTAGCACACCGTACAAGCAATAACAGTAATAATGCAATTCTTGCCCTTACTAGTATTGCATTACTCACCACAGCGTACGTAATTCCCACCTTACAAAGGTTCGACATACCACCCTCTGCTAACAGGATAAACTAAGCATTATCTTCCGCTAAAAAACAATCTGTAAACAGTGATAACAACACGTATATATATACGACCTGGCTTCTGGTCTCAAGGCACCAATGGTCTTATCACAAAATAGAAAAGAGTCCCAAGCCAGTCCCCTTCAGGTTACGTAGGTCGCATCCACCCACTGCAAAGCCGCTCTTGGTGTGTCGAAGAACTGCGTGTTCCCAAAGGCCACCACTCTCAGCCTTGCCGGATACAACATGGAGTACGGCACCTCCAGCGCTCTCAGCCGCCTCTTGATATCCATGAATTGCATCCGCTTTTTCTGAACCTCTGCCGAAAAGTCCTGGAAGAAGGCCACTCTCCCTCCATTCACCGTTATATCATTACGGTCTCGAGCCATCCTCAGGATACGATCTCGATCTTTATAGTGCAATAACTTGACCAGTACTGGCCGTGGCGGTCTTCCCGGCGGTCCCGGCCTGGTAGGCACCCGATGTGCCCTCTCCACTGCAAATAGAGGTGTGAGATTATCTCTTCCAAAAACCTCCAGCAGCCACTTTTCAAAATAATCATCCGGGTTCTGCCCCTCCACCTTTTCCGGCATGCCTACTATTCACACATTATTCCGGCGTAACCTGTTCTCCAAATCATCAGCTTTGGCCTGGAGAAACAACACTGCATCAACAAAATATCTTCCTTTAGGCTATCCACACGGCCTGTGAGTTTGAGCAGGGTTGATGTATTATGCTGCACAGCCCTTAATATATCAGCCAGCGTGGGTTCTGTAACCTCCTCCTCCCTCTCCACTGCTTCTGACTGGGACTCTTCTGTTTCCCCCTCATCAGCCGACATTCCTTCCTCCTCAGACATGGGCTCCCTCAACACATCAAATTTGGACCCCGGGGACTTGCCTGTGTTTCTGTTGTTAGCTCGGCTACCTTTAGCATAGGCACTCACCGGATTCACCGCCCGGGCAAAGCTGCTTAGTTTGGCGGCAGTTTCTCCCTGGCGGCCGCCATCTTGTGTGCCCCGCTCCGGCTGCCTCCCCACCGACTTCTGCCGCTTATTTCCGGGCATTCCGTCTCCGGACCCGGCTCCGCTGATCGCTGGGAGTAATAGCTGGGGGATCGGCGCCCTGAGACCTTCCACTTGGTCAGTTATCCACGGGTAACAGGATTCTGTCGCGGAGCTCCGGTGCCGTGCGACTCACTCCATCGGCAGCTAGGCCACGCCCCGATCTAGAGAACTCTAAGGAATTGATACACAAAGTATATTGGAAATTTGTCTAACTTTTCATCATACAAACAATAACATTAATTGCTGAAATGTGATTAACCCTTTAAGTGATTTAAGGCCAAACTGCAATACCAAACCCTACCACTATATAATGTATTTGCACTGTGCTCGGTGGACCGTTTGGAAACATGGTAAAATATTGCAAAAAGTGGATAGTGGAGCAGCATGTGGAGTCCAATAGAGTTTTACATCCTTTGCCCACAAATGTTCAGAAATTGCACAGATCTGCACCTGCTCAGTAAGTTTGACCTTATTTATGCCTATGGACTTTTGATAGACTGGTGTGGAAAAAATATATAGTTACAAGACAATCCCTTGTAAAGGCTATGGAAACCTTTTGTGAAAATTCAATAGACGCATATAATGCCTGGTTCCACTCATAAAATAAGATGTGCTGTGCTGTATTTTGCTCTAAGCTTTTGTTGTCATGCATCCATAAATCTGAGTTTCCAAATAATGTACCTGACCAAAGAAATCCAAGACAAAGCACACAATTTACATTGTAAATAAAAGCATACGTTTATTGGAGAACAGATCTAAAACCACATAATAAAGAGGAACAACTCTGAGAAAATAAAGATCCACATAAAGTCACAATGGGGGGACATGTATCAGTTTTTTTTTTTTTCTTAGGTGAAATTTTGAGACGTTTGGAAGTTCTTTTTTGCGCCATGTATGATCATAGCTTTTTTCCTATCTAGAGAGGCGCAAATTTTGGCTTCTTTTTGAGACTTTTTGTTGCAAATGTCTCAAATCCACATGCCGACATTCCTTCCTCCTCAGACATGGGCTCCCTCAACACATCAAATCTGGACCCCGGGGACTTGCCTGTGTTTCTGCTGGTAGCTCGGCTGCCTTTAGCATAGGCACTCACCAGATTCACCGCCCGGGCAAAGCTGCTGAGTTTGGCGGCAGTCTCTGCCAGCAGCGCCCGCACCCCTCTTCTCCCTGGCGGCCGCCATCTTGTGAGCCCCGTTCCGGCTGTCTCCCCACCGACTTCAGTTGCTTATTTCCGGGCATTCCGTCTTCGGACCCGGCTCCGCTGATCGCTGGAAGTAATAACTGGGGGATCGGCGCCCTGAGACCTTCCACCAGGTCAGTTAGCCGCGGGTAACAGGATTATGTCGCGGAGCTCCGGTGCCATGCGGCTCACTCCATCGGCAGCTAGGCCACGCCCCCAGGCGGCGAAATCTGATCCCATGCAACACAATCCCCTGCGCGATCCCCGAAAAGTCAGAAAACCCGACGAAAATGCGGCCACGAGACCCTTAGTAAATAAGACCCATTGCTATCCATTTTAAAACAGAACATTTTTTTCTTTTGGTGTGCTAATTCATTACAATTTGCAATTTGTTAAAATGGTTTAAACAAGACAGCCTTGGGTCTTCGTAAGACCTGAAGCTGTCATGGCAACCGATCACCACTCCACATGACATCACGGGGAACGGCGATCGTCAACAGATCTTTTTAATTATTATCATCTTTTGCATTATCTTAACATTTTTATGCAAACTAGTTTAAAATGTAATATGATCCGTCTAATGTAATAGATGACATCAATGCCAATATTTTGCATCACTCCCCTTCTATATTTAAATTGATTTAGTGATTTAGCACAATATTTGTACCGATTGAATTTACTGAAGATACGATCTACTGTATATACTCGAGTATAAACCGACCCTAGTATAAGCCTAGACCCCTAATTTTACCACCAAAACTGGGAAAACCTACTGACTCGAGTATAAGCTGAGGGTGGAAAATCCATTGGTCACAGTCTCCCAGTAGTATACAGCCAGCCAGCCCCAAGTAGTATACAGTCAGCCAGCCCCAAGTAGTATACAGCCAGCCAGCCCCAAGTAGTATACAGCCAGCCCCATGTAGTATACATCCAGCCAGCCAGCCCCATGTAGTATACACCCAGTCAGCCCCATGTAGTATACACCCAGTCAGCCCCATGTAGTATACAACCAGCCAGCCTCCAGTAGTATACAGCCAGCCAGTCCCCGGTAGTATACAGCCAGCCAGCCCCATGTAGTATACAGCCAGCCAGCCCCATGTAGTATACAGCCAGCCAGCCGCTTGTAGTATACAGTCAGCCCCTTGTAGTATACAGCCAGCTAGCCCCAAGTAGTATACAGCCAGCTAGCCCCAAGTAGTATACAGCCAGCCCCAAGTAGTATACAGCCACAGCCCAGCTCCCCATAGTATAACAGGAGGGCCAGCCTCTATAGGTATAAAGACCAGCCCGCCCCCATATTAAACAGACAGTCCAGACCAATATTATACAGCCAACCATTCCAAGTATATACAGCCACCGCCAAGTAGTAACACAGCGCCATCCCCATTAGTATACAGCCAACCATCCCCCAATTAGGATACAGCCAGCCCACATAAGTATCCGCCACCCATTATAACCCACCACCCCATGTAGTATACAGCCAGCCCCGAAAAAGTAGACAGCCACCCCCAAGAAATACACCGCCAGCCCCCCAGTAGTAACAAGACAGGCAGCCCCAAGTAGTATACAGCCAGCAGCCCAAGTAGTATCACCAGGCAGCCCCGAGTGAGTATACATAGACTTACGTACTCACCCTTTGCGGTCTTCCTCTGCCTGTATAAGCCGGCACGTAGACACGTCCACGTGAATCTGCCGCCGGCAACACTATGATGCCATAAGCGCTCATAGTGTGCGCTAGAGGGCAGATCGCATGAAAAGCGGCTCTGCGCTGCTAATACAGCTGAATGAAACAGAAGAGGTGGGACAGGAGCTGTCCCGAGATTGTGGCCTTGACAAGCATCCGGCATCGGAGTGAGTATGTAAGTTTTTTTTTTTTTTTTAATTGACCGGTGTATAACACCAGAATGAGGTTTTTCAGCACATTTTTTTGTCCTGAACAAACTTGGCTTATACACGTATATTCGTAATCTATTCTGGATTGGATACAAACTGACACAACCACAGCTCCGTACACCAAAGTTAAACAAGTTCTAAACGCCCAGAAGATGGCAAATCCCCCCCCCCCCCTCCAAAAAAATTTTTTGTACAGCGTATTATTGTTTTTTTTTTTTGTAAATGTGCAAACATAAAACCTATACAAATTTGGTACCCTGTGATCGCAACTGACCCCCCAAAAAAGTAGACGCGTCATATGGGGCTCACATAATGAAGCAGTAAAATCCAATCCCACAGAAATGGCGCAAATTGAGGTTTTCTCACTATTTTCACTGGCATTTGGAAGTTATTTTTCCCCGCTTCCCAATGGCTGCCAATATTATCACCAGGAGATCATTGGTTACGCGAAACAGCCGACACAGAGCTCTTTCGTGTAAAAAAAAAAAAAAAAGGTATGATTTTTGAGGTGGGGAGTTACAAATGTAAGATGACAAAATCAAAAAGGGCTCATTAGGTGATAAAACGGTCCAAAAACGGAGGTTGGCATCACCCATTAGACGCCCAACTAGTTAATGGCTTTTCTGGGAGTTAATAAACATGGCTGTTTTCTTCCAAAATCAACATCAATACCAGCACATATCACAATCAGGTGTGTCGCTATTCTTGAAAGAAAGCAGCCATGTATTTCACCTTGGCACACCCTTTAACCCTTTAAGGCCTCACCCTTTTTTCATTTGTATCATAGTTTTTTTGTTTTTCATTTTATTTTTCCCTCTCTACAATCAAAAATCTAGAACTTTTTTTTTACACGTAAAGAGTTCTGTTCCGGCTTGTTCACTGCGCAAACAAATGTACTTCATAATGGTGGTATTTATTCTTCCATACCAGTGTACTGGGAGCGGGGGGGGGGGGAACCTGAATGCAGTGAAAATTGGTAAAAAAACAACCACATTTTCAGCGTTTTCTTGTGGGCTTGGAATTTACAGCTTTTATACTGAGCTCCCCAAAGACATGTCTACTTTATTCTTGGGTTATGCAATCACGAGGTATACCAAATTTGCATAGGTTTTATATGTTTCATACATTTACAAAAATTTTATAGATGTGTCGAATATATAGATATATATTTTGTTTTTGCCATCTTCTGGCAGTAATAACTTTTTTATACTTCGGTGTACAGAGCGGGTGGACTCTTTGTTTTTTGTGACTTTTGATGACGTTTTTCAATGCTACCAGTTTTTAGTACTGTACGACTTTTGATCACTGTTTATTGATTTTTTTATATTTTTCAAAATGGCAAAAATGTGCCATTTCGACTTTGGGCACTATTTCTGTGAGGGCGCGTTCACACGTTGCGTTTTGGTCGCATTTTCATTGCGTTTGAAACGCATATCAACGATGATTAGAGGTGATTTGCCTAATTACATACCTTAAGTTTGTAAAACGCAATGTTAACGCATTGTTAACGCGTTGTTAATGCACGTTAACAATGGTTTTGTAAACGCAAATGTTAACAGTGATTGTAATTAGGCAAATCACCCTCCTCAGCTGTTGTATATGCGTTTCAAACGCAATGAAAACGCAGGTCAAACGCACGTGTGGGTTAAATGCAGAGAAAAAACGGATTATATTTTGTTAGATTGGCATTTACGGAGCAGCGAATACCTAATGTGTTTGTGATTTTACTGTTTATTTATAAGTTTTAGGGAAATGGAGGTGATTTGAACTTAGTTTTTTTAATTATAATTTTTTTTTTTTTTACTTTTTAATTTTTAATATTTTTCAGACACCCTGGGTACTTTAACCCTAGGTTGTACGTTGATCCTACCATATACTCATACTACTGTGTGGCAGTATATGGGATTTTCCTCGCTCACCGGAATGTCTTAAAATGTCGTCAGATTTAAAAAGCTTACACCTAATGCAGTGTAATAAGATTACAACGAACCAATATTATACTGGCATAGTAGTTGTGAGGGATTGACCTGTAAATGGTATGTAGACCTAGTAAGGTCCTCCCTTCAGCAATACCAGTACCTGCCTCAATAGAGAGGTAAGGATGTATCTGCTTCTAGCAGAGCCATTCCTTCTAGTCTCTCTCTGCTGGACAGTCTAGTTTGAGTTAACTGCTCGCAGCTGTGTGTAACAACTTCAATTCCCATATACAAAAGTCATGTTTAGTCTATACCTAGGTCAACTCCCCTTTCCACAGAGTTTGCGGAAAAGTTGCATGTTCAAATACAAAATCGAGCCTTTAGACGCAGTATCTTTTATAGGATCCATATTGTGTGAAGCACAACTCATTGTGCTTGTTAGATCTTGTCTCCGAGAAAATGCGGGCAGTGTTTTTGCTGACACTTCCGGTAACATCCCGTTACCACTGGATATGGAGATTTCCCATGAAACCCTGATATTCATCAGTGTCGCCGGCAAAACAGTCATTTAGAAATCGTGAAATTGTGATTTCTGTATGTGTGTGTTGTGTTATTGAGAGTCGGTTGCTTGGCTGGTAGAAATGGAACTCGGTTGTGACGGCCGCCGCTGAATGGCGGTTCTTATAAGTAGGTATGTTGGTGTAGAATTGGCGGAGGTTTTATTTTTTATTTTTGATGCTGTGAGGCTGCACATTGTTGGTAGAAGTGCTACATTTTGTATTCTTGATTATTTTTCCACAATACTGCAGTCATTGATAAAATAGTTCTCTATTTGGGGTTACTCTGTAAGGTTGGCTTAGGCTACATTCATACATTACGTTTTTGTATCAGACAGCTCCTAGCATATGCACGGCAATCTATAGATAACTATGTTGTCAAACAGAGCATCACTTTTGCCTCTGTATGGGCAGTATACATGCACGCGCATGTTTCTATCCTGCTCCTCCTACTTAGCGATACATATGCTGATCATTCCCTTGTTGACAACCTCTCTGGCTAAAAGGATAGAGCATCAGAAGGACGTTATACTTATGATCCTAGCCCTCTGTTGTAAGGATATATGGGAATCTGGCTGCATATATAGGACAGTGTGTTTGACACTCCTTGACCCCTAAGGATGCAGCCATTTATAGCTTTAAGGGGTATCCCATTTCAGGCAAATTAATGATATTGTTTTCTCTTATAAAAAGTTTCTACAGTACAACTTTTCAAATATTTCTGTCTCAATTCTCCTCACAGGTTTCTAATCTCTGATTGTGTTTCTATAGAAATCTTTCTATACATAACTTCCAGTGGACAAATGTACATGGTCACAAGAGGTGCGGAGGCTCGTAAACACGCTAGCTCTGTGTGCTACTAAACGAACTTGCACCTGTGAGCCAGGGTCAACGTCTTTTTCCCTGGAAGTAAATCTTAGAAACGTTCTATAGAACACAGCATTTTTTTTGTCAATCGCCGTTTCAGTGACATAACATTTACTTTTTGGCTATACAGACGCTAGCGTTTGTAATGACTTTTTTGCTCTGCGGACTTTTTTAACTGTTAGGTTAACTTTTGCAATTCAGTTATTAGCTCAGGAGTCATGGACAACAGTTGATTGATTCCAGTGTTGTGGGATTAAAGATATATAATAACCACTAGTAATTGTGGCTTGGATTTACTAGTACCTAAGCGACGAGCACTAAGGGGTTAAGGTCCGGTGCCACTTCCTTGTACATAACGGGTGTGCATCCAGTAGGATCCCCTCAGTCAGATAATAAATTATTCCCGAAACCACCCTCTTAACTGCTTACAATTATAACCTAATTGGCTTTACTCTTATACTCACAACCGCAGCCTGACGTCAAATATCGAGCATCTATTTACAAATAATATGTTATATTTTAATCCTGATGTCCCAAATAGGGTCTTGTGTTTGATTCCACTCTTCCTCTTCAAAGAAGTGTTTGTGTTTCTCAATCGCAACTATTCCTATGCCTCAACATTGTGGCATGCTTGGCTGGTGTGTGAAAGGAAACAGTACGTAGGCGGTTGCAACATGACATAAGAGGATGATTGCATAAGCCAAGGGAAATTCAGAACAAGAGCTGCTGGGCTCCAATCATTTCCTTAGCCAGTGGGGCGAACTATGGCAAGTCCAGAATGGCACTCGGAGGCATCTCTGGGCACAAGGCTTCGCCAGGCACGAGTTTGCCAGCATGGCATTTCCTGCCGTCTCAAGTAGTGCCTTGCTATTTAAAGTGACCCTCCTGTGCGCTTGGTCTTGTCCAAAGAGTGCGGATTGGAGCTCAAAGATTCTGATAGCATAAGTTTGTTACTGCCATATTTGCTGTGTTGGCACTTTGGGAAACTAGTGGTTTTTGAGTCTCACTTTGGGCACTCTCGAAAAGTTCACATCACTCCTTAGACCATGCCACGGGACAAGGATGTGCCGTGGGCAAGGAAACCAATAAGGCCAAAATGGATCCGTGACACCTAAGCCTTCTGGTTGGGGAACCTGCCAAAGACTGGTAATACTTGCATGAGCAGTATCTTGTTTATCTATTGTTATTTTATTTTGTCTATTGCAATCGTATACGATTCTGAAAACGAAATGATATATAGTGAAGAAAACCAGCAGAATTACTGTTGTCAAGCAGTGTTCAGCAGTGCTTTTTTTGTGCATGCCTAATTTCAACATTGACCATGATGCCTGCTTGTCTGATATGATGCTAGTCTAATACCTGCTCTAAGTTTGTGATGCTTGAAGCCTAGCATTTTTCATTAAATCAAGCAAACCCAGGTAAGGTCCATATATATATCTGACTATGTCTTGTATCTTTTTATCACCTGGTCTGTTTTCTAACAGGAGGACTTTCTTTTGTCTTCGATATTCCATCTGTCAAG
Source organism: Engystomops pustulosus (assembly GCA_019512145.1). NCBI lineage: Eukaryota > Metazoa > Chordata > Amphibia > Anura > Leptodactylidae > Engystomops > Engystomops pustulosus. Next base: position 158,893,957 of record CM033642.1, read on the forward strand.
AACTAAATGGTACTGCCTGCCCAAGGTCATATTTTCTGGTTTTATGGTTTTGCTCTATAGACCCAAACAGTGATTTTCCCAATAATTTTTTCTGCTCTATGGCCTCCACAGCTGATTAAATGTACAGAATAACTTTTTACTAGATCAGGTCTTTTAGTTTTAACTGTTATTTTTACAGTTCGGTGTGTCTGGCATGTTCCTAGTTATAACAGTTTTTCATCTGATTAAAAACTAAATTCATGACATGCCTTGAAACTGATGAATATCAGCCATAGAGAAACAGACAGTTAATGTAGTTTCTCATGGTTGACAAAGGCTCTGTTGTGGGGCACGCCGCCGACTACACAAGCGTCAGGGAGAGATGTTGGGATCCTGAAGTAGTATGTACATATTGCAGATTCACAGCTTGCACTGGTACTCTGCTTTGATCAGGTTTTTACAACAGAATGGGATGAGATTGTGTATAAACTACTAACCCTATCGCTATAATAATTGCTGTGGTTAGACAATAACAATGTGGAGTACTCGCAAGCCAACTGACCTTTCTGTATCGTGTCTTCTGGCGAAAATACTGTCCATTTGTCACAATGCACATCGTTTTGGCCGGATGCATTGCAAAGCGATTTTCAGTACATCGGAAATGCACCCGTGGAACACAACCCAAGAGTATCTGAGACATGGGTCAAATGTGCGCTGAGTATTCATACTGAGCTCTCTGTCCTTTTTCACTATTTAGTGGTCATGCAGTGTGGTTTCCTGCCAAGGGAATTCTGAGAAATTTTATTGCAGGAGTAGCAACAAGTGAGTAATGTGTACAATAGCGGATCACATAATCGATATACCCACACCTAATCCATATCATTGTGGAAAGGATACACATAAGAAAAGAATTTGTTGCCGACAAAAAGTAATCCTTTAATAAATAACCATTCACTGAAGAAGCAAACGGTGCTGGTTTATGGTTGCTTAAGTTTTACTGGTGCTTGTACAGATCGTTACATAATATGTTATGCTTTAACCTGTTATTATATTCTAATAATAGAATTCAGTGTAACTGAATAATTGTTGAGTATTGTTTACCTAGAATACGCGAAAAAAAGTGAATTCAGATCCCTGCATTAAGCTGTACAGTCTTTCCCTTTATTTAACTACCTCCTCTCGGTTCATGTGGGCTACATTAAATTTCATAAATTGATGTGTATTTTAAATGGTATTTAATAAAGACTGAATTTTTACTTTTAGAAGGAAACCACCGCGGATTTTGGTTTGGGACTATTTTTTGGATTGTGTAAAAAGACCGCTCCCCTATCATATATGCTAATCTGTCTATTTCTAGACATTGATGACTTTCTTCTGTGACTGGTGTAACTTCTTATATTTTAGTAGGAAGCTCATGATAGCAAAATTAACAATTATATATTATGCCAACTGAGTGTGATGGGATACGTGGTCGTGTAGTCTCCAGTCTCTCTCAGTGCTGAGATTGCACAGGGTGTTACAACTGGCACAGAGCAGGATCTCCGGTCTCTGCTGCTGCGTAAATTACAACAAACACAGGAGAAGGTATTTGGGTAGAGCGCAGGAGCAGCTCAGGGGCTGCTGGGGGGAGCAGGAGTACGCAGGGTGGTTCACAGTGGTTGGCCTTTTGCTCCAGTGTAACTAAATACATAAAAGATACCAGTCCCAGTGTCTGGAATCTATGAGTGAAGTGCCACTAGTTTTTTCATGCTTGATTTTGATGGTACGATTTGTAAGGACTCTAACACTATACACTGTTGTCAATGAAAGATATTTATATAAAGCCACCACATAAAAGTTTCATAGAGAGTTAACACACAAACTCAACTGCTACTGGTAGTATACAAGCTATTAAATATCTCCTTCGTATATCACTATAGTCCTTTGTGTAAAAGCATAATTATTAAAATTAAATTGAATAAAAATGTGGGCACACATAGGTATACTTTTTGATAAACCAGGGGAACTTACAATAAGTAAATGACATGACATCAATGCCCAATATTTTGCATCACCCCCCTTCTATATTTAATTGATTTAGGTGATTTAGCACAATATTTGTACCGATTGAATTTACTGAAGATACGATCTACTGTATATACTCGAGTATAAAACCGACCCTAGTATAAGCCTAGACCCCTAATTTTACCACCAAAACTGGGAAAAAACCTAATGACGAGTTATAAGCTGAGGGTGGAAAATCCATTGGTCACAGTCTCCCAGTAGTATACAGCCAGCCAGCCCCAGTATAACAGTCAGCCAGACCACCAAGTAGTATATAAGCAGCCACAGCCCCAAGTAGTATACAGCCAGCCCCATGTAGTATATCCAGCCAGCCAGCCCCATGTAGTATACACCCAGTCAGCCCCATGTAGTATAAACACCCAGTCCAGCCCCATGTAGTATCCAGTAGTATACACAGCCCAGCCTCCAGTAGTTATACACAGCCAGCCAGTCCCCGGCTAGTATATACAGCCAGACCTGTAATAAGCCACCCCTGTAGTTAAGCAGCCAGCCCCATAGTATCAGCCAGCAGCCCCTGCGTAGTGAACAGCCATCACCCCAAGTAGTTAGTATACAGCCAGCCAGCCCCAAGTAGTATACAGCCAGCCTGCCCCCTGTGGTATACAGCCAGCCTGCCACCTGTAGTATACAGCCAGCCCCCTGTAGTATACAGCCAGCCCCAAGTAGTATACAGCCAGCCAGCCCCAAGTAGTATACAGCCAGCCAGCCCCAAGTAGTATACAGCCAGCTAGCCCCAAGTAGTATACAGGGAGCCAGCCTCTAGTAGTATAAAGCCAGCCAGCCCCCAGTATTAAACAGACAGCCAGACCCAAGTATTATACAGCCAACCAGTTCCAAGTAGTATACAGCCAGCCAGCCCCAAGTAGTATACAGCCAGCCAGACCACAAGTGTATAAAGCCAGCCCACAGAAGTATACGCGCCCCCATGTAGTATACAGCCAGCCAGCCCCATGTAGTATACAGCCAGCCCCAAAAAGTATACAGCCAGCCCCAAGTAGTATACAGCCAGCCAGCCCCAAGTAGTATACAGCCAGGCAGCCCCAAGTAGTATACAGCCAGGCAGCCCCAAGTAGTATACAGCCAGGCAGCCCCGAGTAGTATACAGTAAACTTACATACTCACCCTTTTCGGTCTTCCTTCTGCTGTATAAGCCGGCAGAGACATGTCCACGTGATCTGCCGTCCGGCACACACTATGATGCCATAAGCGGCATCATAGTGTGCGCTAGCGGGCAGATCGCATGGAAGCGTCTCTGCCTGCTAATACAGCTGAAGGAAGACAGAAGAGGTGCGGACAGGAGCTGTTCCCGAGGATTGGGGGCCTTGACAAGCATCCGGGCATCGGAGAGTGAGTATGTAAGTTTTTTTTTTTTAATTGACCGGTGTATAAACCGAGATGAGGTTTTTCAGCACATTTTTTGTCCTGAACAAACTTGGCTTATACACGTATATATCGTATCTATTCTGGATTGGAACAAAAAATGACACCAACCACAGCTCCGTACACCAAAGTATAAAAAAGTTCTAAACGCCAGAAGATGGCCAAAAACATACCCCCCCCCTCCAAAAAAAATTTTTTGTACAGCAGGTATTAATTTTTGTAAATGTATGAAAACATAAAACCTATACAAATTTGGTATCCCTGTGATCGCACTGACCCCCCCAAAAAAGAAGAATGTCATATGGGGTCACATATGAAAGCAGTAAAATCCAAGCCCACAAGAAAATGGCGCAAATGAGGTTTTTCACTATTTTCACTGCATTTGGAATATTTTTCCCGCTTCCCAATGCATGCCATAATATCACCATGAAGGCAATTTGTTACGCAGAAAACAGCAGACACAGAGCTCTTTACGTGAAAAAAAAAAAAAAAAAAAGGTATAGATTTTGAAGGTGGGGAGTAAAAAATGTAAATGAAAAATCAAAAAGGGCCATTAAGTGGATAAAACGGTCCAAAAACGGGTATGTGTGGATCACCCTTAATTAGGACAGCGCCTAACTAGGTGTTCAAGGGCTTTTCTGGATTTGGTTAACCCCTACGAGGGACATCAGCATATTTTGGCTGAAAGGACGCGGACCATTTGTTCAATCTGCCAGCTGTCAACTAAGTTTTTGGTTATAGCGGGGGAACGAGAACGCTATGAGAAATCCAGGGGATTTTGAGATTTGTTTTCTCGTGAACCATTGTACTTCAAATTAAGTTTAAAATTTGGATGAACTTTTGCGTTTTATTTATTGAAAAGGAAAAACAAAGAATTTGAGCCAATAAAATGATGGAAAAAATTCATAAGTTTTTCCAACGTTCTAAATTCTCTACTTTTGTTGAGACGCAGATAGTCATAGAACATCCCAAATATAAATTCATAAACTTACATTTCCAAACTGTACTGCTTTAGTGGCCATGGTTTTGTGAAGGTTCACATATATATACTCGAATGTTCTGAGCTCAGGAAGATTTAGTGTATCATTTTTCACATTTTTGTTAAAATCACCAAACTGTATTAGTATGGCACCTGCCTTCAACTTCTAATTGACACTGAAGAGGCCTAAATAATATAGCTAGACTCATGTAAATATCCCCATTTGTGGAAAACTACACCCCTCAAGTATGAAAAACCACTGTTTAAGAATGTTTGTTTAACCCTTTTAGTGTTATATAGGGGTTAAAACAAGAAGGGGTGATGCGAAGTCTGAAAATGATAATATTTTTCAACCAATTACACTCATTTGGGTGGAAAAATTAAACTTTACAAGGATTAAATTAAAAAAGGCTCCATCAAAGATTGCTTAACCCCAAATTCTCGTTTACGATTGTGACCACCGATACCCTATATGGGTGGGTAAACCTGCTGTTGGGCGCACGGTGGGCATAGGAGGAGAGGAAGGCGCCATCCAGATCCGATTTGCATATGTCACATTGTACAGGCATAATTTTTTCTTTTTATTGAGGACCTATTAGGGGCTTATTTTCTTTTGCCACATGAGAAATGCACTTTTCTAGGTACATAATTTTGGGTATGGATCTAAGCTAATTGGTGAGATTTATTTAAAAGCTTTGTTGGTGGAGGAAAGATGAAAAATCGTTCAATTTGTTAGGAACAGTTTTATGTGTTTTTTTTTTTGGACCGTTAACCATACCAATAAAAATAGTATATTATTTTTATTTATGGGTCGCCACGATTACAAAACGATATCATTATATATATTTTTTATTTTTTCCCATTTTTTACTGAATAATAAATAAAATATGGGCAAAATTGTGTTAATTTTAGTTCAACCGTCTATTATATGCATAACTTTTTTTTTAACCTCACAGAATCTGTTTTAAGGGCTTATTTTGCGAGAAGGATTGTTCTTTTAGTGGTCTGTTTATTGTTAGATGAGTAATATTTTTAAATCACTTTTAGTAGAGCATTTTTAAAGAGGCATTAATAAAAAATCATTTTTTTGTCAGAGAGAGTTTCTGAGGTTGTTTTGTCGGGGTTCCACTTTGCGGATCTAAGTAACGATTCTGTTTTATAGCAGATGTTACGGACGCTAGGGCGACCAAATATGTGGGGGTTTTGTGTATTTATTCAATTGTACTGAATAAAACTAATTTGGGAGAAAATCTTATTCATTTTGCATCACCATCTATTCATATGCATAACTTTTTATATTTTGGCTGACAAATCTGGGTAGGGGTTATTTGTGCAGAACAGTTGTTCTTTGTAGGGGCTTATTAGGAGTGCACTAAAAATTTTTTAAATCACTTTTTAGAGATCATTTTATAGGGTATTAATAAAAAGTATCTCTTTTTTCGGAACGTTTTTGCGTTTTTTTTCCTCCGTGCGTTTACCGTGCGGGTCCAGTAATGATTCTGTTTTATTATGCAGATTGTTACGGACCGGCGGGCAATACCATAACAGCGGGGTTTTTTGTGTTTTTTTGTTTTTATATCTTATTTAAGGGTTTTATGGGAAAGTTGACATTTTTAGGTGGCTTATATTTTTATGTATTTAATTTTTTATTTATTATAATGTGTAGTTGTTAAGTGTTTTTCGTAATCATTTACTTATACATACTTGAACTTAAACCAGTGTACTCTGATCATGGTTATTTAAGTTCAATACACGCTCTACATACTATTTTGATTGTAGAGCAGTGTATAAATGTCAAGCATGCTTGCGCATGGCAGGACCTCAGCAGTTGCAGTCAGCCCGTGGTGACGGAAGGGTTCTGGTGCCATGGAAACGGGGAGCTCCGGGGCACATGCCAGTCACTCGGAGCTGCCCAGGAGAGGATCGGATCCCCCGCGTAAGCGGCAGGGGGAATCGATCCATAGGGGGAAGACCCTTACACGCCACGGTCATGCTTGACCGCGGCGTGTAAGGGGTTAACACCCGCGATCGGAGTCGGCTCCGATCGCGGGTGTTAGCGCAGGCTGTCAGCTGTACTAGACAGCTGACAGCCGCTGCTTCTGGTACCGGCTCCGTTCATGAGCCGGTGCCAGAAGCAGGACGTTATAGTGCGTCCTGGTGCGCTAAGTATCTAGCCACCGGGACGTACTATAACGTCCTGGTGCGCCTAGGGGTTAATAAACATGGCTGTTTTCTTCCAAAATCAACATCAATACCAGCACATATCACAATCAGGTGTGTCGCTATTCTTGAAAGAAAGCAGCCATGTATTTCAACCTTGGCACAACCCTTTTAACCCTTTAAGGACCTCACCCTTTTTTCATTGTATCATAGTTTTTTGTTTTTTCATTTTTATTTTTCCCTCTCTACAATCAAAAATCTAGAACTTTTTTTTTTACACGTAAAGAGTTCTGTTCCGGCTTGTTCACTGCGCAACAAATTGTACTTCATAATGGTGGTATTTATTCTTCCATACCATGTACTGGGAAGCGGGGGGGAACCTGAATGCAGTGAAATTGGTAAAAAAACCACATTTTCAGCGTTTTCTTGTGGGCTTGGAATTTACAGCTTTTACTGAGCTCCCCAAATGACATGTCTACTTTATTCTTTGGGTTGATGCAATCACGAGGATACCAAATTTGCATAGGTTTTATAATGTTTTCATACATTTACAAAAATTTTATAATTGTGTCGAATATATAGATATATATATTTTTTTGCCATCTTCTGGCGCTAATAACTTTTTTATACTTCGGTGTACAGAGCTGCGGGTGGAGTCTTTTTTTTTTGTGACTTTTGATGACGTTTTCAATGCTACCAGTTTTAGTACTGTACGACCTTTTGATCACTGTTTATTGATTTTTTTTATATTTTTCAAAATGGCAAAAATGTGCCATTTCGACTTTGGGCACTATTTTCTGTGAGGGCGCGTTCACACGTTGCGTTTTGGTCGCATTTTCATTGCGTTTGAAACGCATATACAACAGCTGATTAGAGGTGATTTGCCTAATTACATTACCGTTAACGTTTGTAAACGCAATGTTAACGCATGTGTTAACGCGTTGTTAATGCATGCGTTAACAATGCGTTTTGTAAACGCAAATGTTAACAGTGATGTAATTAGGCAAATCACCCCTCCTCAGCTGTTGTATATGCGTTTCAAACGCAATGAAAACGCAGGTCAAACGCAACGTGTGGGTTAAATGCAGAGAAAAACGATTATATTTTGTTAGATTGGGCATTTACGGATGCAGCGATACCTAATGTGTTTGTGATTTTTACTGTTTATTTATATTAGTTTTAGGGAAATGGAGGTGATTTGAACTTAGTTTTTTTTAATTATAATTTTTTTTTTTTTTACTTTTTTAATTTTTACTATTTTTCAGACACCCTAGGGTACTTTAACCCTAGGTTGTCCGATTGATCCTACCATATACTATCATACTACTGTGTGGCAGTATATGGGGATTTTCCTCCTCACCAGGAATGTCTTAAAATGTCGTCAGATTTAAAAAGCTTTACACCTAATGCAGGTAATAAGATTACAACGAACCAATATTATAACTGGCATAGTAGTTGTGAGGGATTGACCTGTAAATGGTATGTAGCACCTAGTAAGGTCCTCCCTTCAGCAATACCCAGTACCTGCCTCAATAGAGAGGTAAGGATGTATCTGCTTCTAGCAGGAGCCATTGCCTTCTAGTCTCATCTCTGCTGGACAGTCTAGTTTGGAGTTACTGCTCGCAGCTGGTGTAACAACTTCAATTCCCATATACAAAAGTCACTGTTAGTCTATTACCTAGCGGTCTAACCCCCTTTCCACCAAGAGTTGTGCGGAAAAGTTGCATGTTCAATACAAAAATCGAGCCTTTAGACGCAGTATTCTTTTATAGGATCCATATTTGTGAAGCACACTCATTGTGCTGTAGTGATATCTTGTCTCCGAGAAAATGGCGGGCAGTGTTTTGCTGACACTTCCGGTAACTCCCGTTACCACTGGATATGGAGATTTCCCATGAAACCCTGATATGTCATCAGTGGTCGCCGGGCAAAACAGTCATTTAGAAAATCGTTGAAATTGTGATTTCTGTATGTTATGTGTTTGTTATTGAGAGTCGTGTTGCTTGGCTGGTAGAAATGAGAACTCGGTTGTGACGGCGCCGCTGAATGGCGGTTCTTATAAGTAGGTATGTTGGTTGTATGAATTGCGGGAGGTTTTATTTTTATTTATTGATGCTGTGAGGCTGCACATTTGTTGGTAGAAGTGCTACATTTTGTATATCTTGATTATTTGTTCCACAATACTGCAGTCATTGATAAAATAGTTCTCTATTTGGGGTTACTCTGTAAGGTTTGGCTTAGGCTACATTCACATTACGTTTTTTTGTATCAGGACAGCTCCTAGCATATGCACTGAGCAAATCTATAGATAATATGTTGTCAAACAGAGGCATCCCTTTTGCCTCTGTATGGGCAGTATACATTGCACGCTGCATGTTTCTATCCTGCTCCCTCCTACTTAGCGACATATGCTGAGCATTCCCTGGTTGACAACCTCTCTGGCTAAAAGGATAGAGCATCAGAAGGACGTATACTTATGAGTCCTAGCCCTCTGTTGTAAGGATATATTGGGAATCTGGCTGCATAATATAAGGACAGTGTGTTTGACACTCCTTGACCCCTTAAGGATGCAGCCATTTTATAGCTTTAAGGGGTATTCCCATTTCAGCAAATTAATGATATTGTTTTTCTTATAAAAAGTTATACAGTACAACTTTTCAATATATTTTCTGTATCAATTCTTCACAGGTTTCTAGATCTCTGATTGCTGTTCTTCTATAGAAATCTTCTGTTTACTTCCAGTGGACAGAAATCTGACCATGGTCACACAGGTGCACGGCTCGTTAAAACACACAGCTCTGTGTGCTACTAACGAACTGTGCACCTGTGAGACCATGGTCAGACTTCTTTTCCCTGGAAGTAAACTTAGAAACGTTCTATAGAACGACAGCATTTTTTTGCATCGCCGTCTTTCAAGTGACATAACATTTTTACTTTTTTGGCTACAGAGCTCGTTGATGACTTGTTTTCTTGCGGGACATGTTGTACTTTGCAACAGTATAATTCTGGAGTACATGTGTTTTTTCTTTGTGGGATTAAATAGATAAAAATAATAATAATTTTTGGCTGGATTTTAACAGTTTTTTTACATTTTTATGCCGTTTGTCGTACGGGTTCAATAATTATTTACTTTTATTCTACAGGTTATTACAGATGCGGGGATATGTTTGGATTTGTGTTATGATTTAAACTTTTGTGCATCATATGACTTTTTATATGTTATTGGGCTTATGGACACTTTAATTGATTGATTTATTAGCCAAGTCAGCCCCCTGGCAGCCAAGTTAAACACCCACGATCTGAGCCCTCTCCAACCGCGGGTGTTACTCGGGGATGTCAGCAGTAGATTACCGCTGACACCCCGTGACTCCCGATGCTGGCTTGGCTCCGGTGCAAAACCGTACTAGTACTGCGACGAGCACTAAGGGGTTAAGGTCCGGTGCCACTTCCTTTGTACATAACGGTTGTGCATCCAGTAGGATCCCCTCAGTCAGATAATAAATTATTCCCGAAACCACCCTCTTAACTCTCTACAATTATAACCTAATTGGCTTTACTCTTATACTCAACAACCGCAGCCTGACGTCAAATATTCGAGCATCTATTTAAAAATATATAATGTTATATTTTAATCCCTGATGTCCCAAATAGGGTCTTGTTGTGATTCCATCTTTACCTCTTCTAAAGAAGTGTTTGTGTTTCACCGGCACATTATTCCTATGCCTCAACATTGTGGCATTTTCTTCTGGTGTAAATGAAATCAGTACGTAGGCGGTGCAACATTACATAAGACATTTTTACATTGCGGCAGATGTATGATTTATTGGCATAAGACACCAAGAGCTGCTTGGGCTCCAATTCATTATTTCCTTAGACCAGTGGTGGCGAACCTATGGCACTGGTGCCAGAGATGGCACTCGGAGGCATCTCTGTGGGCACACAGGCTGTCTCCCAGGCACAGAGTTTGCCAGACATGGCATCTTCCTGCAGTCTCAAGTAGTGCCCTGCTATTGTAAAGTGACCCATCCTGTGCTGCTTGGTCTTGTCCAAAGAGTGTCGGATTGGAGCTCAAAGATTCTGGTAGCAATAAGTTTGTTACTGCCTAATTTGCTGTGTTGGCACTTTGGGAAAAGCTAGTGGTTTTTGAGTCTCACTTTGGGCACTTGATCTCGAAAAGGTTCACCATCACTACCTTAGACCATGCCACGGTACAAGAGATGTGCCGTGGTCCAAGGAAACCAATAAATGCCCAAAATGGATCCAGTGACACCTAAGCCCTTCTGGTTGGGGGAACCTGCCAAAGACTGGTAATACTTGCATGAGCAGTACTTGTTTATCTATATGTATTTTTTATGTGTCTATTGCAAACGATACTGATTCTGAAACAGAAATGATATATAGTGAAGAACCAGCAGAATCTTACAGTGTCTAAGCATTTCAGCAGTGATCTTTTTATTTGCCAGCCTAATTTCAACATTGACCATGAAGCCTCTTGTCTGATATGATGTGCTATCTAAATACCTGCTCTACAGTTTTGTGCCTTGAAGATCATTTTCATTAAATAAGCAACCCAGGTAAGGTCATAATATCATCTGACTATGTCTTGTATCTTTTTATTCACATGGTGTTTTCTAACAGGAAGGACTTTCTTTGTACTTCAGTATTCATCTGTCAAGAATAAATGGTACTGCCCAAGGTCATCATTTTCTGTTTTATGGTTTGCTCCTATAGACCCAAAACAGTGATTTTCATAATTTTTTCTGCTCTTATGGCCCACAGCTGATTTAAATGTACGAATACTTTTTAATAGATCAGGTCTTTTAGTTTAACTGTTATTTTAACAGTCTGTGTCTGAGCATGTCCTAGTTATAACAGTTTTTCACTGATAAAACTATAATTCATGAGAATCCTTGAAAAACTGATGCATATCAGCCAAGAGAAACAGACGTTAATGTCAGTTTCTCATGGTTGACAATAGGCTCTGTTGTGGGCATCGAGCCTACAACAAGGTCAGGGAGAGATGCGTTGGGATCACTGAGTAATTCTGTACATATTGCAGATTCACAGCTTGCACTGGTACTCTGCTTTCGATTCAGGTTTTTAACACAGAATGTGGATGAGATTGTGTATAAATCCTATACACTATACTGCTAATATAAATTGCTGTGGATTAGACAATAACAATGTGGCTAACCTGCAGCCAAACTGACCTATCTGTCTCGTGTCTCCTGGCCAAAATACTGTCACCTTTGTCACAATGCACATGCGTTTTGGCCGGATGCATTTGCAATGCGTTTTTCAGTACAATGAAAATGCACCGTGTGAACACAACCCAAGATGTATCTGGACATGGGTCAAATGTGCGCTGAGTATTCACTACTGAGCTCCTGTCCTTTTCACTATTTAGTGGCTATGCAGTGTTGGTTCCTGCAAGGGAATCTGAGAAGATTTTTGGTAGAGGAGAGCAAAGTGAGTAGATGTGTTGACATAGCAGGGATCAACATAATCAGATAAACCCCATCACCTAATCCCTATCCATTTGGGAAGATACCACATAAGAAAGAATATTTGTTCCTACAAAAAGTAAATCTTTAATAAATACCATTCCTGAAGAAGCAAACGGTGCTGGTTTACTGGTGCTTAAGTTTACTGGTGCTGGTAAGATACGTTACATAATAATGTTAATGCATTAACTGTTTAATTATATTCTAAATTAGAATTCATGGTAACTGAATAATTGTTGAGTATTGTTACATAGAATACGGAAAAAAAGTGAATTCAAGATCCCTGCATTAAGCTGTACCTAGTCTTTCCCTTTATTTTACGACTCTCTCGGTTCATGGGGATACATAAATATTCATAAATTGTATTGTATTTTAAATGGTATTTAATAAAGACTGAATTTTTACTTTTAAAGGAAACCACCGCAGATTTTGGTTTGGGACTATTTTTTGGATTGTGTAAAAACCGCTTCACCTATTCATATATGATATTTCTATTTCTAGACCATTGATGACTTTCCTGTGACTGGTAATCTTCTTATATTTTAGTAAGGAAGCTATGGATAGCAAACATAACTTATATATTATGCCACTGAGTTTGAAGGGACGTGGTCGTAGTCTCCAGTTCCTCTCAGTGCTGTAGATGCACAGGGTGTTACAATGAGCAGAGCAGGTCTCCTGTCTCTGCTGCTGCTAAATTACACAGGCAGAAGGAGTTGGGAGAGAGCAGGGGGTTGGGCGAGACATGTTCTGCTCAGTGTAACAGAAGAAGATTACCAGTCAGTGTCTGGATCTATGAGTAAGTGCCACTAGTTTTTCATGCTTGATTTTGATGGTAGATTTTCTGTAAGGACTAACCTATACACTTGTTGTCAATGAAAGGATTTTATCTAAGAGCCACACTAAAGTTTCCATAGAGTTACACAAACTCAATGCTCTGGTATATACAGAGCTATTAAAATATCTCCTCTATATATCACTATATAGTCCTTTTGTTGTAAAGCATATAATTAATACAATTAAATGAATAAAAATGTGTGGCACAACATAAGGTATACTTTTTGTATAACCAGGGGAACCTTTACAATATAGTAAAAAGTATTTATAGCATTTTTTATTTAACATATAATCTCGTAAATTAAAGGTATGCTGTAAAAACTAAACTTCGCCATAGAGGAATCTGTTCACGTTGTGTATTATGTGTGGATTTGTTGCACAGCCTTTCCACGCTGCAAATCTGTAGCAAAATCCAGTAGCCTTGTCATGTGTGGGAATGGCCCTATGCTTAATCTCTTACTTTGATGCGCCTATTTACTAATTTTAAGTCCCTTGTTGTGATTACTCACTTTAGTGTCCCGGACTTGGAGCTCAGTCCAGGGCTAACCTCTCCTGAGTAGAGGTCATTGTGTGACAACACTATCCTCTGGGACAGCCACAGCCTCCTGGCTCTGCATCCGGTACAATTCTTATGGAGGTGCAGGCAGAGGATTTGGCCTCCATAGTACCAGAGCTCCACAATTTGTTCTCTAGTAGCTGTGTGTGAGAGTGTTGAGCCAGCAGTTCTGTGTGGCTGTTCTCTTTGCCCCTCAACTACAGTAAAAAGTCTTTACATTGTTAGACACACGAGTCTTTATGCAAAAAGCAATGCTGAGAAGCTTCCTAGCTTTTTATTTTTTTTACAGAATTTTACTGTTACATAGGAATGACATATCCCAGACATCCCTCCCCCTAACAGTCTGGACAAGTTGCACAATGTATATTACCGATATATTACAGAGATATAAATACAGCTTATACAGATTTTGTTATGACAATTTACAACATATTTATATCGGATTTTCCATATTAAAGAAACGTTGTGATGGCAGGCAGGAATGAAGTCTTCTGCAAAAATTTGTGACCCCATTTATAAGAAAATTCTTTCCTTCTAGCAGATTCTGCTCTGTATCCTATTCAGAAAACATTTCACCTAAGTTTGTGTATTTTGTGCGACAATTTTAAAATGAGTTAATTATCTTTTTCTATATATTGATCTAAAAGTTACATTTCTTTTTACCCAGCTTAGAATCCACAATGCCTGTTGACACCATGGCTCCCAAAGACATTATGACAAACTCTCATGCCAAGTCCATCTTAAATACTATGAACTCTCTACGCAAGAGCCAGACCTTATGTGATGTGACCCTCCGTGTAAACATGAAGGATTTTCCTGCTCACCGTATAGTACTAGCTGCCTGCAGTGATTATTTTTGTGCAATGTTTACTAGTGAGGTAAGATGGAAACCAAGGTTGAGAACTAAAGGTTTAGAACAGGCTGTGTGCTGATACTTTATCTTCTGCGTGAGATTACACTATACAGATTGAGGGGGAAGTTTTGAAGGAGCAGGGGGAGGCAGTGTAACAGCTTCAAATTGACTAAAAAAAATTTGATATTTTTACACCTTAAATTGAGTTTACCTTCAGTAAATTCAGTTAAATATCGCAGCTGACAATGCAAATCAAAGCACAAACCAACAGAAGCCAGAAAGAGCTGCCTATATAGCTCAAAGACAGAATTATGTGGATGTACAAACCAAGATTGAGGATACATGATGCTTCAACTGAATGCAGGGCTTGAATACTTCCAATATGTCAATATACTACATTCTCAGATGTGCCCAATCCATGCTTATTCTTCCAGTCCCTTTTATATGTTATTGCCATGGTGGGGATCATTAAGGGTGGTAATGGGTTATGATGCGGAATTACTGCATATCTCCCAGATAAATTTTTTGAACTGGTTATCTGAGTTCATATGGTTGCCTGGAATGGGAAAAGGATCCGCTCATGCTCCATTGACAATAGAAAAAGACTTCCAAGAAAGCTCATCTTTGTGGCTGAGAAAAAAACGTTCTCAAGAATGTCCATAAGATTTAAAGTGACCAAGTGCTAGGGCCAGGGCCGGCGCTATGGGTAGGCAAAGGTAGCAATTGCCCAGGGAGAAAGGGGAGAATCTCTTCTTTCAAATGAATCTTGAATTGTGTTTCTAGGTGCTATGGATCCAGAGATATTCAGGTTTAAAGTGAGAATATCAGGTGCCATTTTTATATATAAATATCTCCGTTTTCCTACATTTTAGAAACACAATGGAAATATTCACTTTATATGTTACTAGTACTACATTTTGAGAAGGGATAATATCAACTAATATTTATGTTTTTAACCCTTCTCTATGCAAATCTAAGAACACACTTTGGGCCACATGCATCAATCATTTTTTTTCTGTTGTTTTCAGGCGCACCGTTTTTGTGCCATTTTTGCAACTAAATGCCAAACTAGCTGCGCAGCAAAAATAACCAGCTTTTCCCTCATTTATCCTAGCAATCCAGATGTTTTGATGCGCCTAATGATATTCATCACTTGCGACTTTTCATTTTTAGGCGCAAAAACGGGAGGAAATACACTCCAGCCCGAAGCTGGGCCCTTTCTCTCTTATTCCCTTTTATTTTGTGAGTTTTTTTTTTTGTTGGGAAAATTGACTGATACGATGAACATTCAATCCTCTTCACCTAATGTGACTACACCGCGACCAGAACATGTCCATAAAGTTATATGTAACACCAAAAACACACACATGTCCTGGAATAAAGTTTTTATTTCCCATCATCCTCCATTATTTCCACCGATGTTATGACATTCTCACTCTCATTCTTATGAAGTGTGGAGGATTCTGTTATTGTGCGGCTAATACAATGGCGCACATCTAAAAGTGACTTTTATTATCTCATTAGCTTGGTTTATGGATATATAGTTATTTATTTGGGTGACCATTGTGTAAGGAACAGACAATGATAGATCTGTGTGAATTTTCTGCAGTTCCCTTTGCTGCATATTTTGGTGAATATCCACATGTGGGGTCTGTATCATCTCCTCACATCTTACTGTTTTAGGAAAGTAGATTTTCTTTATATAAGTATTCTGGATTTGTACATATTTTAGAGGAAATTTTGAATGTTAATTGCCAAATGCATCGCCTGGTTGTCTGCTTTCAAAATTCTATAGGTTTTATGGCGCCTTTTACTTTTTATTCTGTTTTATTGATAGATTTTGCAGGTTGTGACTGTCTAAAAATGTCTAGCTAAAAAGCAGATCTCTAGTTATTACAGTTTTAGTGATATTATGTGGATTTATTCATGTGAACATATCAATAGGGCACATTTGTGAACTCTACAAATGTCCATGTTTGGATCAAATTTTTTGCCATCAAAGTCAAATTTTAAGTATTTTTAATAAAATGTTTCAATTTGAATCAAAATTGCATGAAGGCGCCTATGTCTATAAAATCTTTGATGCAATTTTGAAAATGGGGCAAGTGTCTGCTTTCAGAAAATATCGGTCCCTCTCCCCAATGGGCCTCACAGTTTAATCAACCTACCAGTAATTTTTTGGAGTGTGGGAAGAAACCGGAGGACCCGGAGGAAACCCACGCAGACACAGAGAGAACATACAAAATCTTTGCAGATGTTGACTAGCGCTGCAAGGCTGTAGTGCTAATCACGGAGCCACCATGCTGCCCATAAATCTCCCTATCATTTATCATCTCCTATAAAATTCTCCCATATTACAGTTTGTTTTACCATACTAAAGGAGCCTCTTACTGACTGTGACTGGTCATAAAATAGTTTTATTTTGGGGCCCCACTTTTAGTTTTGCCCAGGGCCCCACTTTGTCTAGAACCGGCCCTGGCTAGGGCAGCATTCACACGAATGTATGGGGGCGTATATACGGCTGCATATACATCCCCCATTGTTGTCTACGGCACCTGGACTTGGTACAGTGAGCACAACGTACCACAAAAAAAGATAGAACATGCTCTATCTTTTGGGCGTAATTATGTCGTGCAGAACTATTCTCTATGGAGAGAGGAGTGGCCAGCAGAGCTCCCTACTCCTCCTCTCCACCGCGCCCGATGTGTGCATTGCTTAATTAGCTGGTTGTTGGTTTTTTTTTTTTATTTTTCCCCAGAGATCCCACCTAAGGCTCACCTAAACCTTACATGCCTCCACATTACAATTAGATCACACTTGACAAAGGTCGAAATGACCGAAACGTTATATATTTGATTGATCTGAATATTGCTTGATACAAAGTTATTTCAAGGTGAAGGCCGAATGTCATGAAATTCTCACTGTAAATAAAAACCGATATAAGCAAAGAAAAATTGTGTGTGCCAAAAATTTATCTGACATATTGAATACAAGTGGACTGAGAATTCCAATTTTTGAGCACCACATAACTTTTTGAAGAGTGCGGTACCTCTGCCATTTATATTTGGCTACGTTTGTGTGAATGTAGCCTTAACATGTGCGTGCCTGGCCGTAGTCTGGGCGAGCACACATTGGCCCGGGACAGAGAAGGTGAACCCTCCCCTCACATAAAAAAAGATAGAACATGTTCTATTTTATTTCTCATGTACGGTGCCACACTCTTGCCTACTGCTGTCTACGGGGACATATATACAGCTGCAAGCTTGCTGCCTCATATACCTCCGCACAATGGCAGTGTGAGTGAGGCCTTATTTTTCTTCTTATATTTGGCTTGTATCCACAGTTATCTGAGAAAGGCAAACCATATGTGGATATCCAGGGACTTACATCATCTACAATGGAAATCCTACTTGACTTTGTCTATACAGAGACTGTTCATGTAACGGTGGAAAATGTACAAGAACTCCTGCCGGCTGCCTGCTTACTCCAGTTGAAAGGTGAGCGCATGACAGATTTACAAGCTATTCTTTTAGGGTAAGTAATGACCTGCAAGTGATATGATTATATTTTTTATATAGCATGCTTGTAATAGTAATATGAATCGGGGCACTATTTTGAAGATTGGGGGGTATTTTAATTAAAAGGTAATGTAATGATGTGATCCGCTACACAGGTGTCAAGCAGGCATGCTGTGACTTTCTGGAATCTCAACTTGATCCATCCAACTGTCTAGGGATCCGAGACTTTGCAGAGACCCATAATTGCTTGGACCTTATGCAGGCTGCAGAGGTATACAGCCAGAAGCACTTCCCAGAGGTGGTACAACATGAGGAGTTCATGTTGCTTCAACAAGAGGAAGTAGAGAAATTAATCCGATGTGATGAGATTCAGGTAGAAATGTGTTCATGTGTGTATATAAAAATATATATTATGTGGTCCCCTTCTTAAAGGGAACCTGTCACCAGGAGACCCATTTTTAGCACTCCCCCAGTCCCCACAGAGCATAGTACATACACTGCCCAAGTGTTTTTGTATAAAAAATAGGTTTTGCAGAAAAAAACATATGTTATATTGTACCTTTCATTAGCATCTGCTGTGTGTCTAGGCAGTTGCCTAATGGGAGGGTCTGGAAAGGAGCAGTCCCCCCCACCCCCCACCCTTGGGAAACATGTGACCTTTTCAAATATATGAATATACTCACCTCATTCGGGATTGGCTGTAGAGGAGCAGGGGGCGTCACTAAGCCCAGTGATGGGTGTTTTCATATATTTGAAAAGGTCACATGGAGAAGCTGTTTCCCAAGGGTGGGGGGGAACTGCTCCTTTCCAGAACCTCCCATTTCGCAACTGCCAAGTCACACAGCACATGCTAATGAAAGGTACTATATAACATATCTTTTTTTCTGTAAAACCAATTTTTAATACAAAAACACTTTGACAGTGTATGTACTATGCTCTGCGGGGACTGGGGGAGTGCTAAAAATGGGTCTCCTGTTGACAGGTTCCCTTTAAGGACACCCTAGCTACAGACGGATCCCTCCGCCCACTGTGACCCCTGGTGAATCAGTTGTTAGGTGTCTGTTATGAAGCTTTTTTGATAATCCTTGATCCCATTAGAGCAAAAAAAATTTAAAATCCAATTGTCTCTGTATCTCCAGATTTTATTTTTTTTTTACTCAATTATAAAATATATGGTTCCAACTTGCATACAAATTCAACTTAAGAACAAACCTACGGAAGCTATCTTGTATGTAACCCGGAGACTGCCTTGTACATAAGACGAGGGTGGGAAATCCATTGGTCACAGCCCCCTGTAGTATATAGCCTGCAAGCTACTACCCCCAATATAATGCCTGTAGGAAAAAAACAGTGTAGTCACCTTCAGACGCCCCAAACCCCCCCCCCCCCTTCCCAGCCTCCCCGGCAGGTCCTCTTCTATACAGTGTTGCTGGTATCGGCTCCGTGTCCCCGCGGGGTCTGTCGCAGGTATAATGACGGCAGCTGCTCGCTTACATCATAGTGTGTGCCGATGCGGGCGCACATAGTAGAATGTCAGCGAGTGGCTGACGTCACAATCCCTGCGCCGAAGCATCGCTGTATAGAAGAGGGCCTGCCGGGTGGGGTGGGGGTGGGGGGGTTGTCGGAAGATGAGTACTTTGTTTCTTTGTTTTTTGTTTTTTTCCTTGACTCGAGTATAAGCCGAGGTGAGGTTTTTGAGCATATTTTTTGTGCTGAAAAACTTGGCTTATACTCAAGTATATACAGTATTATCATTCATTGAGACCTAGTGTTCCCTTTATTTTATTGAGCAGTGCGTATTGTGCCAATCTATTCTGGGTTACCTTTTCTTTCTGTTTTGATCATTATTATTTTTTAATTTCTGTTATGCAGATTGACTCTGAAGAGCCTGTATTTGAGGCGGTTATAAACTGGGTGAAACATAACAAGCAGCATAGGGAAAAATCTCTGCCGCAGCTTCTTCAGTATGTGCGCATGCCTTTGTTGACACCACGTTACATCACAGATGTAATAGATACAGAGGTATGCAGTGTAAATGACATTTCTGACATTTGCCCCTTCTTATTTATACAGTTATGTAATTTTTTTTTTTCCATGTCTACATTCCTACAGCCTCTAATCAGATGCAGTTTACAATGCAGAGACCTGGTGGATGAAGCTAAGAAATTTCACTTACGACCAGAACTACGGAGTCAGATGCAGGGTCCTAGAACCCGAGTGCGTCTGGGTATGTTTAGAAATAGTCATAAAGTACTGACTAGGAGAGACCTGCTCTGCTTATTGTAACAACCAGTGAAAATACATCACTGAGGGGGCTCTGCATACACTTACCAGAGCTCTCCTGGGTTTTAATGGTAGATAGATAGATTGCCTTTAATTCTGTAATCTATCTGATGGCATAAGAACATCCTCCTTACTGATCAGAGGATAATGTGGATCTAGCAGCCAAGCACAGGGTAGTGTCTCAGATTACCAAAGTCCAGTGCACTTAGTGTAGTCTATGAAGCTGGTAGTTATTTTTCAAAAAAGTGTTTGTGAATGTTGGTAACGGCACCAGAATGATTAAAATGAAGGTCATGGAAGAAACTTAACTCCTAATAGAGATTGCCTTTGTAGGCCATTCAGGTGTACAAAGACTTAAAGGACATGCATGCTCTGCTGAGAATTCTGTGTAAGAAATATATGCAAATATTTCTAGGGTTGGAAAAAGAAAATTATGCTGCTTACCTTAAAAGAATTTTTACCTGAAGAAAATGTTTTAAAAACATTTGTAATACCAATTACAAATCTGCTTTTGTAATTAACATTACTGGTTCCATTCACTTGAAAGCCTCTTTGACACAAACATATGATTTCTCCAGTCCAGCATTCCTGTGCCGTTTGAATTTTTATATATCTGACGTTTTTCACCCGTATGTCATTGTATGCGTACCGTAAAAATATAAAATACGGTGGGCTGGCATATGATGACTGGGTGATGGATGCTGGATGGATGGATGCACGTCCCACTGATCCTGAACTCCCTGGATACTGCACATATATATACGGAAGCAAATGGTGCAGAACCATATGCAGCACATATGCAACATGTATTTAAATGGGGCATACGGAAATACTGTAGAAATTGGGGCACGCTCTATATTTTTACATTTTTCGTACAGTACGGTGGACAATACGGCCATTTAAATGGATGGCCTTATTGCCCATTGAAGTGAATGTTCCCATATGACAACCATATGAAAACTGTACCGTTAGCATACGGCCGTTTTCATGCGTTCGTGTGGAAGAGGCTTTAAAAGTATACCTGGCTCTCTACCAGCAAACTGCATTGATGCATGATGGCGTCCAAGTCCTTGTGTCACCATCATTATCTCCTCACAGCGTATGAACTTTTAAAAGCGAGTGGAGCCAGTAACGTTAATTATAAAGGCAGATTGGGATTTGGGCTCTTTTTAATATTGTTAGATGAAAATGTTAAATCCAAATGACGGGTTCGTTTTGAATAAGGTAGTCCAATTCTTAAACTTCAATGTCTGACATTCCAGAAGCCCAGTGATCTGATGCGGGAGAAGGAATAGATTTCCAACTGTGGACAGCATGGTCATTGCATCTTTTCAGGTCAATGTAGAGAATTGGTTTGGTTATTTGAGAGGCCATGGATGTGGTTCAGGGAAATCTCCATAAGGAGTGTAGTTTCTTCCCTGTCCCACATTTGCAAATTCCAAGGTGTATTCTAAGTCTGCATTATACAATAAATCGTTTTTTACTTTTGAACCTACGCTTTTCCCTAACCTCATGGATAGTAGCCGAAAGGATTTTATTTTCTACCTGTGCATTTGTCTTGTTGGTTATATTTATTTGTGTTTTTATATTGATCTATTTTATTTTTAAGGAGCCAACGAAGTGTTACTTGTGATTGGTGGATTTGGTAGCCAACAATCTCCTATAGATGTAGTGGAGAAATATGACCCTAAAACTCAAGAGTGGAGTTTCCTTCCGGTAAGAAAATATTTTTAATATGCCAGTACATACACAGAAATAAATTTACATTCCAATATTTACTACAGCCTGGTGCAGGTTATAGTTAAATTTTGACGCCAGCAAGGAGAATTGTGGGTTTGATAAAATAAATGGCTGGAGCCTCTTAGTATATCCAGATTGATGTGCATGCGGTGAGGGCATCACCTATATGTGGAGGATGAAACTAAATATAGGACAATCTTGGAAGAAAACCTGCTAGTGGCTGCAAAACACTTGTAGTCCAGCTGGAAGATTAACCTACAAAAATACAGCCAAAATTACAATGTTTACATCAATGTATATCCATATGTTAAAAAAGTTCAGATGTAAATGCCACTGTGACTCAGTGGCTTGACTTGAAAATTGCTGTTTACGAACTTCCCCAACCTATCTGACTTGGTCTTACAAAGAAGAATAGACAAGAAATCCCAGCAAAGCTGGTAGACATACCCCAAAAGACTTACAGATGTAATTGTTGCTAAAGGTGTTCATACAAAGTATTGAGTAGGGGCTAAATACGAATCTGTGCCACCCTTGTAATTTTTGCAAAAATTGGAAAAATATTGCCCATATACTGCAATACAGTAATTTTGCAGTATATGGTATGAGTGTTCATGCAACTTAGGTTCAAAGTTTCCTAGGGGGTGTGAAAAACAGTAAAAAAATATTGGAAATAATAATAAACAAACATTTTTATGAACATGTTAGGTATCACCACATCCAAAAATTACTGATCTGTCAGAATACTAAAGTGATTATATCTGTCAGTGAACCCTGTAACCAAAAAAATGGGGAATCATCTTTTTTTTTTCCTGTTTTTGTAGAATTTTTTTTTTTTTTTTAAATCTATTAAAACAGTATAAAACCTATATGAGTTTGGAATCTGTCTGATTGTACAGAGCCAAAGAATACACGGGAGGTGTTGTTTGAAGCACACACAAAAAACTAAAACGGCCATTGGTAGGAAGTTAAAGAAAAGTTCAAGGGGTATGAATACTCTTGCAACCAACTATATTTCCGATGGAGTCAAAGATGGAAATACTCCTTAAGAAATTTTGAAAAATGTAAACACGGGCTATAATCGGGGAAGCTGTTTTTCCCTTTACAACTTCTATATGGCTATATATGTCCACACACCCTGTGCGATGCCAGGTATGTAGATGTTGTGGCATGGTGCACACTCCAAATGGTTCTATATTTGGAACCAGTTCTGGTGTTATTTAAAAAAAGAATTCCATTTTAAATTACACCAGGATTGTGTTTCTAAATGTATCTTTCTCTCTCTTTCTGGCACCTAGAAAAACAGTCCTGGTATGATATGTAAGAGGGCGGTTTCCTCTCTTAAATGACATCCTAGAAATATGACATTTCATACCCTACCTGAGGGAGATTAGTAGTTTAATGGGATAAAATCTAGTGACAGTGTCCCTTTTAAGCTTTTACATACAGTGTTACACAGAGTAGTAATGAAATTAATTTTAATGTATGGTATGTATTCATTGTATTTTTTACCCTCGCTCTTTAGAGCATTACTCGCAAGCGCCGCTATGTAGCCACAGTGTCACTTGGAGACCGTGTTTATGTGATTGGAGGATATGATGGGCGATCCCGACTCAGCTCAGTGGAGTGTTTGGATTACACCTCAGAAGAGGATGGGGTGTGGTACTCCGTGGCTCCCATGAATGTGAGACGAGGCCTTGCAGGAGCCACTACTTTAGGAGGTACTGGGGTCATAATGAGATAATTTGTGTCTAAGAAGAAAAAAAAATAGCCATGTACAGTTAGTTATATATTTACTTCACCTTGGATATGGTGCCATAAGGATGTTTTATTTTAGTGATTAACGCCTTAGTGCTCTTTGTCCGATATATCGGAGGCAGGCGTACGTTTGATGTGACCCTGTCTCGTGACAGCTTGGCAGGATGTGCCAGGATCAAAAGGGGACACCCCCCTTCCCCAAGACCTCGCAGGACCATTTGATTGATAACTGCCATTGGCAAGTCAATACAGATACAGTGATCTATGACCCATAGTATTCTCCAACCCCGCCATTCTGCCTTTTTTACTTGTGTTTTCTCCCCGATGGTTCTTTTCCTCTCCAACTGCACTTTTAAATGTGTTTATGATAGTAGGAGTAGTACACACCGTGCGCGCAGGAGAGAGTAGTTTCTGCGCGAGAGCCGCATTGGTGGCCCCCCAGTAACTATGCCCCTCAGGTCCCTAATTTTTACGGCTAGTCCTGGGATACATATAGACTCGACAGGGCTCAGACCAGTGGTATTATAAGATTTTTTTTTTTTTTAACTCTACAATAAAACTTTATTAAAGGGATGGAAATGCAATGCACATAAATACGGGGAACAGTACAATTCTACAGTATGCATACTTGGTCTGCTACCACACACAGATCATTTTCACAGTAAAAGAAAGGAAAAGAACATGTAGAAACATTTAAGCATGTTTATAGTCCTACATTTGCAAAGTGCACCATACAACACTGGGTTCAAATAAAGTGTAGCACATGCCCTTGTAACAATAGATAAATTGGAAACACAAACAGCACAAAGCACCCAACCAGGTACCTGCACCATATTCCTACCCCTGGATTGCCTAGATAGGGCGATAGAGACTCCTATGTTAGAGTGTGTCTAGGATGCAATTTGGGGAACTGCAGTAAAGGGAGTGTGAAGCCATTTGTCCCAAATGGCAAGGAACCGCCTATCCTTCTTTATGGATAAATAAAAACTTTTTGAGTGGCAGGGCATTATTCACTGTCTAAATCCAGTACCGGAGAGAGAAGGGTTGTCCAGCCATCCAAAATTTGGCTACTGTCTTCCTAGCATAATACAGCGTTTTGGTAATGAAAGCACGTTCTGCTGTGGATTGGAACAATTCGGGATCCACCAGAGGGAGACAGATCTTAGGGTCATCAGGGACAGCTACTCCTTTTTTTGTCGAACAGGAATTTACGAACCTGTTCCCAGAACCCACTAACCACAGTGCAGGACCATTATAAATCAAAGAAGGTTCCAGAGGTCTCAGAGTATTAAGAACAGAGGTCCAGAAACCTGGGGTGAAAGTCTACTAGTAGTTAGGTATGCTTGATGGAGGATATATAACTGGGACATTCTGTCTCCCAGGTTGGGGGAGGCCAGCTTAGGTGAAGAGAGGGCGAGATCCCTATCCAGGGACCAAGGTCACTCTCCCACCATATCCTCGCCAGTGCAGGTGCCCGTTTGATGTGAGTGGATAGTAACTTTCTGTACAACCGGGATTGAGAGCCCTTCCCGGGGCCTGCAAGAGGATGAGGGGTACAGCAAAGGAGTTTTCTACCAACTGGTCACCCAGAAACCCTCTGTTTTATAGCATAGGGAGTTGAAGATCTAGCAGATAGAATGAGTTTGGCAAGTTATAGGAAGCCTTTAACTGCTGAAATGAATGGAGGACATCAGCAATACAGACATCCCTCATATAGAACACTCCTCTGGTCCTCCAATCTAACCCCATTAAGGTAGTGTACTTGTCAAGCCCAGTAGCATGGTAGTGGGAATGAATTCTTGTCCGCAACAAAAGTTGGCGCAGCAATGGGGATGCACCGCTGGTCCAGCCCCCCTCCTCCTAGGAGCGAAACAGAAAGCTGGTGGCAAGCTTAGACCTCCCCCTCCACAAGCTAATAGGGCTGTGCAACTGTGAAGCTTTTGAAAGAATATGAACTGGACTGAAACATTTTGACCAAGTTAACACGGGACAGAAAGGGATAGGAAAAGTTATGACCGTGCGCTGACGCATAAAAGACAGTAGGGGAAATGCATTCAGAGGGTAGTAGTCCACAATAGAGAGTGTAACCCGCAATCCTAGGTATGTGACCTGATGTCACATGAAGAGGTTCAACTGCAGCTTTTGTCGTGGGAAGTAAGTGGTCAAAAGAGGAGGAGGGGGGCAGATGGATACTCCCCGTTGCATTAAATGAAAAAAAAACGTGATACAGCTCCAAAAGCTCCAGAGGGCTAGGGTATTTCTTCCCACCTCAGTGAACAACAAAGTGATACAAGATCCCATGCTGAGCTGCTATAGGGTAATTACAAGGTAGAGCAACCAGCCAGAACAAAATCAGTCTCTCTTTTGAGGGGAGCCACGTTGAGACCTTTTCCAGGGTGTTGAAGGCCTCCAGGTGCTGGGCTGGTGGTCTCCTGGTGCCGGCTAGCTTTGGGAGGAGGGGCAAGGAGTACCTCGCTGGTATGGAGCCTAGCTACTAGGCCTCAGTAGATTCTAGGCAAGTGATGAGATGAGGCCTGCCTGGCTGGGAGCTGATCCAGATCTCTAAGGCTTTTCTCCACAGGAATATTTGAGGCAGTCTGCTGGCTTTTGGAGAGTCTGGAGGAGGTCCCGATCTCGAGTAGGCCAGTGACCCAGGAATGAGACTTCTGGCGACCCAGGCGAGTGCAGTACTTGAGACTCCGGCTTCCTTGTGTAGGCTTCAGCAGGCTGGAGCCTGGTAGGTGTCCAAAAAACCCAGATGGGGGGGCCCCGCAGGGTGGCTCAAGGAGGTTTGCAGTGCAGTCTTAGTGGCTTATTAGGTGATTGTCTGTGGATGGAGCTGGATTGGAGTCGCACAGCAGGAGCTCCTTTACAGTGCGTCCTGTCAGCTCCACGCCTCTATTTTAAATTTTTTTTTTTTTTTTTTTTTTTTTTTTTTTTAGTGAGGACCTAATTGGTATGATAGTATTCCAGACCAATCTGCATGCTGCACTTCATATTGCCCAAAACCCCACTTCTTTTATGCATAACACTGCTAATGGTACTACTAAAAAAGCCCAAAATCGGGGACTATTGGAGCACAAGCATATTGTACCACACCCCGATGTTCCACATGGCGATGAGCAGGATGCGCTTTGAAGCCATCCTAACTTTTGCATTATGCCGACAATACTTAGTGCCCACCCAGAAAAGACCCCAGATATTGTCTATATAAGATCAGACCCATCAGAGACCATTTGAGTGCCAATATGGAAGCATATACCCCCAAGTCTCCTCTTTTATTTGCTTTGGCCATTGAATTACTAGCGGTAGCTATTTGGAAGTCAACTCTGATCAAAGGCATTGAAAAAGTGTCCCTGTACGCTGACGACACCCTAGTGCAGTGATTTTCAAACTTTTTTGAGCCGCGGCACACTTTTTATACTTAGAAAATCCTGGGGCACACCACCAACCAAAATAGCACAAAATGACACTAAAACAGTCATATTATACATATAGTTAATAATATAGATTCTACATTTATTTTACTCACTCATTGTGAAACCTGGGCCTGTTTTGATAAACACAAAAGGGATATCCTGGCAGGAATGGTGGAAAGACGCACACGAAGCTCTTCCTCAACAATTCTCAGTTTCTCCCTGTTGTTAGTATATGGTGCTGATAGTTATGTGGCTCATATACTGCAAAATAAAGGGGTACAATGAGAAGTACTATGGCCATGAGGCCAGAGGACAAGTGCCAGCTCATATACTCAGCATATGAGCTGGTACTTGTAGTACTCCAGCCTCATGACTATAGTATTTCTCATTTTACATTTCTCATTGTTATATGCAGTATACTGCTGGAGTACTAAAAGTACCAGCACACATGCTGAGTATTCTGACAACAGTTCATATACTCAGGCAAAAGCTCATATAGTCAGCATTATTGGTGGCCATTACCTAATCTATACTTCTACTTCTTAGCCTCTCAGCTACTGTACACTCACTGGTGGCTGGACCTTGATTTAACTAATGCAGCCACAGCACCGGCAGGTGCTCTCATGGGTTACTATGAAAGTCTTAGGAGTATTCTTACGAGCTTTCAGCCCTCCTGTGATGCCCCTGTTTTCTATTTGTACAGTGGCCAAGGTTTGGAAGCTTGCACATGTGATTCTGGCTCAGGGACAGGTTCCTGCATACTCTCCTCAAACTCCTCTTTGGGCTAATCCCTGTCTTCCTTGCACTAGTATGTGGACAAGAGCTGGTGTTAAAGGGGTATTCCAATCTGGGCATTTAAATTTATTTTAATTCATTTGCCATATGTAAACATTTCTTGTATTGGATGTTCCTTTGTGACGATAATTTCTCTAAATGTAGTCATGTTGTCCCTTAGAAACGAGATGGCTTCCTCGGATACGACCACCTCACATTTTGGCAGCAGTGGCTGTTCGACATGCAGTAACTTTTTGTTTCTTAGTGCAATCCCTCCAGCAGAGGTGGCCGTATCCAGGGAAACAGCCTGGTTTCTAAGGGACCATATGACTACATTTATGAGAAATTATCTTCGCACAGGTACATTTTTTTTAATGACACCTAATTGAAGAAATGTTTATGTATGGCAGATTAATGAATCTGGATGTGAATGCCCGGACGAGAATACCCCTTTAAGCTCTTGGTTGACTTATGCGTAGCAGACTCTGGTATGTTGTTCCTGTCTTATCTTGGTGAGCAGTTTGGGGTCCCGGGGAGTGTGCAGTTTTCCTATCGACAATTGCAGCATGCTGTACATGCACAATTTAACTCCCTGTGTCCTACATTAGAATTCTCCAAGCTGGAGGTGCTCCTTGAGGCTCCTGACCTTCTCAAGCCCCTTACACAGGCCTATGCAATGGTCCAGTCTACTTATTCCAGTCCATTTGATAGTGCCTGCAGCAAGTGGTGTAGTGATATCCCTGACCTGTCTGAGGAGGACTGGAAAGAAGTGCGCTTTCTGCACCGTATATATTTAACACCTGCTAGATTGTGTAGAATGGGGTTATCTCTTTCAGATATGTTTCCATTGTGGGCTGCAGTGGGAACATTGTGTGTGGGATTGTCCAAGGGTATCTGGATTTTGGTCTGAGGTTCTCTTATTTCTTCATTCTCACTTTGGGTTTCCTGAACTTCTCACCCCTCAGGTATGTTTGTTGGGTGTCATTGGGGAGGTGCTTCAAAGCCACTATGACACAATATTTTTTAGATTTTTTTTTTTTAGATGTTAAAGGGAGAATTCATTTCCACCAGTACCAGCCAAATAAGAGGACAAGTTATTGCGTGAAGATGTATACACTGTGTGTACATCAGGGTAACACATACAAGTTCAGTGTGTATGAAAGCAAGGACTCCAGCATAATGCCCCCAGAATACCCCTCCCCCCTTCCTGGGAATTTCTGGAAAAGTAGTGTGTAGTTTGGTGCATCCACTACTGGACCAGCGCTACCACCTCTACATATAAAATTTCTACACCAACGCCACCAGTTCTTTATACTTGAAGAGACACTGGTTAGATTTAACCTCTTCCTGTCAAAGCCCTTTTTCATTTTTGCATTTTCATTTTTGACTCCCCACATTCAAAAATCTGTAACTTTTTTTTTATTTTGTAAAGAGCTATGTGACGGCTTGTTTTCTGCTTAACAAATTGCACTTCATAGTGATGGGAATTTAATATTCCACACCGGGAAGTGGGAAAAGAATTCCAAATGTAGTGAAAATGGTGTAAAAATGCATTTGTGCCGTTTTCTTGTGGGCTTGGATTTTGTATGCCCCAAATGACGTGTCTACTTCATTCTTTGGGTTGGTGCAATCACAGGGATACCAAATTTGTATAGGTTTTATGTTTTCATACATTTACAAAAATTAACCCCTTTGCGCACCAGGACATACTATAAAGTTCTGGTTCTGCGGGAGGTGTATGGAGAGAGCTCATGGGCTGAGCACACTCTATACACAGCGGGTGTCTGCTGTATAACACAATCGACATCTGCCTGTTACTGCCGCGGTCAGTGCTGGCACCAATCGCAGCAATTTACCTGTTAAGTGCCAAGGACGAACCCGACCGTGGCACCTAACTTACCATTCCATTAGTGCTCTGTTGCCATGGCAGCCTACAGTATCGTTTAGACTTGTAGGCTTGCCATGTGTAATGATATCTAATAGCCAGCAGATGGCAGGATCTATTTGAGATCAGCAGTAAGATTGCTATATACTGCAATACTGTAGTATTGCAGTATATAGTATTAGCAATCAGGCACTCCAGGGTTAAAGTACACACGAGGGTCTGAAATAATGGTTAAAAAAATGTAAGTAAGTAAAAGTTTAAATCCCCTCCCCCTTTTCCCTAGATCACATGAACAGTAAAAAAAATTATAAACATGATGGGTATCATCGCATCCCAAAATGCCTGTTCTCTCAAAATTATTAAAAAGATTATTCCCGGTTGTGAACACCGTAACAGAAAATAGCACCCAAATGTCCGAATAGCCACATTTTGCATAGGTCCGTACAAGTGTGAAAAACTTATTGGCCTCAGAATTTGGCAAAATGGAAAACATTTTTTATTATTATTATCTCCATTCCCCCTGCAGTCGGCATGTGACATAATAGTTAATCGCATGACGGTAAGGGTTTAAGAAAAAAGGGTTGATCCTTAACGTACAAACTGTCTGCGCCCTAAACGTGTCAATAATTTATGATTAACCATAACATTCTTTTTTTTTTTTTGCAGATATGATCTATGTCTCTGGTGGATTTGATGGAAGTCGGCGGCACACAAGTATGGAACGCTATGATCCTAATATTGATCAGTGGAGCATGCTAGGTGATATGCAAACAGCACGTGAGGGAGCAGGACTTGTTGTCGCCAATGGGGTTATTTATTGTCTAGGTGAGAGTGGGAAGGGGAACCATAGCATCATTAAATACTAGTTATAGATTGCTTATGCATGACCTAACATTAAATGTGAGTTTCAGGTGGTTATGATGGTTTAAACATTCTGAGTTCTGTTGAAAGATATGATCCTCATACTGGGCATTGGAGCCACGTGACGCCAATGGCAACTAAACGTTCAGGTAATTGAAGCTTTTTCTCTTTTTTTTTTGTAATGTAGATCCTTAGACATGTGTGACATTGTTGTTATGTAACTATAGGCGCTGGTGTAGCACTCCTGAATGATCACATTTACGTGGTGGGGGGCTTTGATGGCACGGCTCATCTAGCATCTGTGGAAGCCTACAATATTCGTACTGATTCCTGGACAACAATGACTAGCATGACTACACCACGCTGCTATGTTGGAGCCACAGTGTTGCGTGGTAGACTTTATGCCATAGCTGGGTATGTACTTGAATTAATATGTATATGTATGTATGTGTGTGTGTTTGTTATCTTTTATCTCGAAGGGGCTTCCGTGGTTATATTATTATCAGTAAGTAGATCAGTAAGAGTCTGACTCGGGGCATATTCATTAAACAGCTGACTGAAAGGCTGCATCACCCAAGTGATAACCTTGTCCACCTTTATTCTTTTTACAAAGTAGAGCACAAACTTATTTTATCACACCAGTTCAAAAGGGCTGTACACAAAAACTCAAGCTGATCTCTAGCGGTCCAAGAGGTATTGAAGCTTAAAGGGGTATTCCGGGAATATGAACATCTGATACAAAAATCCATTGTGCTATAAATAAATGAATGTAACAAAACTCAATGTCATTAGTCACAAAATGGAGCTTTCTTTGTTTTGATTTTATGATTCACAAAATTTTGTGGCCTCTCTAAAGTTTGAAGAGTTATCACCAAGATGGTGCCACTGGAAACTACAAGTCCCAAGATCCTTTAGTTCTCACTAACTACACCTACCTCTTATGATCTGCTCCCAGTGATGATCTAACAGGTTGTTTTTTTCTTTTTGCTATGTTACCATAGTAATTATGTGTAACTTACATCACCAATACACTGGCCATACTGGAGGCACTGAAACCAACCAACTACAACCAAACATAGTGGTGATCACATGACCTGTCCAGGTAGCTGGAGGACGTTCTGTGGACATGTGACCAGCGGCCATCTTCTGTCCTGAGTCTTGAAGGAAATCAACGGACTGATTAAAGGGCCAGTAGCATTTTAATTCTTCATTACAATCATCATGCTGTCATCAGCATTTTTCTGCTAAGGGAAGCAACATTTTAAATAACAACTAATTACATATAAGTTTATATTTTAAGGACCCATTTGTATATGCATTATGCTGATTCCTGGAATACTCCTTTAAGTGATTGGCTCTTAGGACAGTAGCAGTGCACATGAAAAAGGAGCCTCAATATATAAATGGCATACACTCTCTTATTTTTATACTGTGTTTATTATATCATTATTTACAGCGAGGTCCCCTATTTAAGGACACTCAACTTACAGATGACCCCTAGATACAAACGGACCTTTGGTAATTTACTGTACATTGGCCCTAGGCTATAATAAACGGCTATAACAGTTATTAACCCCTTCACGCTCTGCGGTGGATATATCCGCCACAGAGCTATGAACGGTGTATGAAGAGGGCTCACGGACTGAGCCCTCTTCATACAGAGATGGGCTTTGCTGCATATTGCAGCAAAGACCCAATGCTAATACCCGCAGTCGGTGCTTGCACCAGTCGTGGGTGTTGACCTCTTGTATGCCGGCGGCGGCACTTAAAACATGGCGGTGCATGGGCGCTGCCATCTTAAGATCGTCACTCCCCTGAACCTTATTCGGAGGGCGGGGGGTTGGATGGTGGTCGGTGGCCATGACAGCCTTGGGTCTTCATCTTTACCAAGACAGCCTTGGTTTCTACAGATTTGTTACAATGAGCCACTGGCTCATTGTAATGAATCATATGCAAAACTGCCATATACTGCAATACAGTAGTACTGCAGTATATAGTAGGAACAATCAGACCATCTAGGGTTAATGTACCCTAGATTTTCTAAGAAATAGTGAAAAAAAAAAAAGCTTAAAAAATAAAATAAAATATTGAAAATTAAAATCACCCCCCTTTCCCTAGAACTGATATAAAACATAATAAACAGTAAAAATCACGAACTCATTAGGTATTGCTGCGCTCCATAATGGGAAATGGCGGCCAAATGTCCAAAACGCGACTTTTACATCACTTGACATAAAAAAATGTAATAAAAAGTGATCCAAATGTCGCACAGTCATATATTTGGTATCAGCGTGATGGTACTGAACCAAAGAATAGAGCAGACGTGTTATTCGGAGCGCACAGTGAAAGGTGTAAAAACAGCCCACAAGAACGTGACACACATGCATTTTTTTTTTCTTCAATCCTTCCACATTTGGAATTTTTTTTTCTGCTTCCCAGTACATGGCATGGAATAATAAATAAAATCGCGAAAAGTAAAATTTGTTAGGCACAAAATAAGCCCTCACACAGCTCTGTACACGGAAAAATGAAAAAGTTATGGATTTTTGAAGGTGGAGAGCGAGAAATGAGCGAAAAAACCCTACGTACTTAAGGGGTTAAAGATGTCTACAATTAATGTTTATTGTTAATACTGGTTCTTATGAGATTCCAACATTTTTTAAAATCCAGTTGTCACAGAGACAAAACTAATTCTGACTGGGATTACAATGATAAAGTATACAGTTTCGACTTGCATACAAATTCAACGTAAGAACAAACCTACAGAATCCTATCATGTACGTAACCCCTGTATATCAGAAGCCTCTCTGTTTGTGTTTGTGCTGTCCATTTTCTGAATGGAGAGAAAATAAAAGTTGGTTTAAAAAGAAAGGCATGTGCTTGGATTTCTCTATGGTTCTGTGGTTAACCTGACGGGATGCTCAATTTCCCTTGAAAACATGGGTAATAAACAGTGTCCATTTAAATATATGCATTTTTCCTAAAATCTAGTTAAATATGTTGTGATATATGCATATTTTTTTTAGAAGGGATTATCTGTGAAATTCAACGTTGGGACAAGTTCACATCTGCGTTATCTTATGAATAAGAGATCCTTTTTTTTTAATGAATCTGTTAGAAAAAGCATTCACTATTAATATAGCTTTCCATTTTTAAAAGCAAACTTCAGAATGGAAGCTAAAACGCTGATAGGAACTGAGTGACAAGTAGCTAACTAGAACCACTTCTGGGTTATGCCATCTGGTGCTTCTGAGTTTGTTGTCTAAAATTTTAAGGAACTTAAAATCAGATCAGGTGGCATACTTCAAATTCTGCATCCACCATCTTTGTTTTATAGGCCCAAAATGGGAGAATATCCCTATGGCAGATTATTTTTGGCAGGGCTCCAGTATATATGAAAAGTAACACTTTTTTTTTTTTTTTTTTTTTTTTTTTCTTTTTAGGTATGATGGCAATTCACTACTGAACAGTGTTGAATGTTACGATCCTGTTATTGATAGTTGGGATGTAGTTACTTCTATGGCAACACAGCGCTGTGATGCAGGAGTTTGTGTCCTTCGGGAAAAATGAGAGCAAAGGCCAATACTGGTCCTTCTAGTCTTGACTTTATATGAAAATGTGAATATTGACCTTCAGTTAAATACACATGCCTTGCCAATCACTGGAGCTCATTGAAACTGGCAAAGACAAAGGTCATTCCAAACTGTGAAACTAAAGGTGCCTCATCATTGTGCCACTGACAGCCATGTGGTTGTAAAACTTGATGATAAACTAATTTTCATAGCAAAAAGGACAACTGTTTTTAGTGCAACACCTTCCGTGGAGTGTGTATTGCAGAAGACAAGTATGGTTTTGTTGAAAGTTATGACTATTATGTGCCATAAGGGAATGCCATTTGACGCATGCACGAAAATGCACTTAAATTAATCGTATAGTGTACATATAAGTAGAAGACTTCTTTAAGACCACAGTATTTTGGTCAGTATTTTACATTAACATTTAGAACATAAGTTCTACTTCTGGTTTGGGCTTACAAATATTGACCAAAATATCAGTGTATGAATGAGGATTTGTGCAGTAATAATAATGTAAAAGCACTCCAGCCTCACTTATAATTCTGTAAGGCAGCTGCAACATGTTTTATATACTGCCCATATTCTTATTTATAGTGAAAGCCACCTGATTGCGGTAATTTTCATGCTGATTCAAGGCAAGTAATGGCACATTTTTGGAGATTTAGAATTGTTTTGTTGAAGTGAAGCGAATTGCTGAAATGTTTGTCATTAAACAGTTTACAAAACTTGTTGAGTCGTGTCGTACTTTTGAAACAATATTTACTTAAAGCGCAACTGTAAAATTATAGTGATTTTACCAAATTATTATATGTGATTCCCCCTTTGCCTACTTTGTGCTGCTCCCCCTTTTCTTTTCCAAGTTATGGCGTTTTCTGTTCTGAAAGTGACAAAAATCTTTCTCACCAGAGGTGAAGTGGGCGGAGACCAATATCTGTCAGTCTATGCCAGTGATGCTGAACCTTTTAGAGACCGAGTGCCCAAACTACAACCAAGACCCACTTATTTATCGCAAAGTGTTAACACAGAAATGTAATTTGTGATTTATACTCTGTCAGCTTTCATTCATATCAGTACCCTGAGGGCACCAATAAAGCAGAAAATAGAAGAAATTTGGATGATCATTGTAGCTTCCCTCCAGGTTCCCATAAACAGGAAGAATTGTCAGGGTCGGAGCAGGAGCTACAATGATAATCCAGATCTGTCCACACCTTCCCACTCCTCCAGTAGTCCCAGGTAGCGCCGTCACTTTAAAATAGCTCCTCTGTGCACAGCAAGTCCCCGCTCAAGTCAACCAGAGTTCACCTTCTTCTTCCTGGTGCATGTAAGTGCTTGGACTTGCGACAAAATTGTGAAGCTAAATCCCGCGCTCTGTCCGAATCAGTCGGAATGTTCGACGGCACCAGCCCCCCCCCCCCCCCCTTCATTTCTGTCGCATGAAAGCCAGCGCAGCTGCGGCACAATACCAGCGCAGACCCCTGTTAAATACCTGTCAAATCTGTGCAAAGTCTGACAATGGTGCACACTGTCCGCTCTGCTACATATGCGCTCTCACACTATAAACTGTGCCTGTCTCCCAGATAACTTATCTGCCTGTATATTTCAGCTTCACTGTCTTCACAGTGTTTAGTAGCAGGAAGTCAGTGTGTGCTCTGTCCTGGACTGCAGGGGCAGGGCTAGAGTGAAGGGAACAGAGAGATAGGAACTACACTCCTGTCACACAGAAATCCAAGATGGCGTCCCCGACCCCCAAGTCAGAAGTTACAGGGTCGTGTCTAGGGGCAACTAAAATTGTGTATTCCTGGACTGATAGAGACAGGTTGGAATAATATCTGTGAAATGCTGTATTTTTGTTAATAACAGTGAATTGGAGAATGTGTTATTTTCTTATCCTGGGTACAAGAAAGAAACTTGTATTTGTGGTAATACCCCTTTTGAGAATTTTCCATCATTGGCAAAACTTGTTGCTGCAGAACCCTGAGGATATACCAGGGCCTGCCCAAAACTGCTGAAGCACCCTTAACCAGGCTGTGAGCATTCCTCTGCCAGACAGATCAAACCCCCGACCTGGACTAGTGGAACTGATGCATTGGCCTGTTGCCTACGATGAAGTTTGTGTTCTGGAAATAAAGTAACTGAGTTTATGGTTGACATCCCTTGTCTCTGTGTGGTCCCTGCCTTAACCCCTTCCCGCCGCAGCCCTTTTTCATTTTTGCATTTTAATTTTTCACTCCCCACATTCAAAAATCTGTAACTTTTTTTATTTTTCCATGTACAGAGCTGTGTGACGGCTTATTTTCTGCATAACAAATTACACTTCAAAATGGTGGTATTTAATATTCCATGCCGTGTACTGAGAAGCGGGAAAAAAAATTCCAAATGAAGTGAAATTGGTAAAAAAACGCATTTGTGCCGTATTCTTGTGGGCTTGGATTTTACAGATTTCACTGTGCGCCCCAAATCGCACAAAAATTTTGGGGGGGATTTTTCCATCTTCTGGCGCTAATAACTTTTTCATACTTTGGAGTATGGAGCTGTGGGTGGTGCCGTTTTTTGCGGATTTTCACAAAACGGCACCACTTTTTTTTTTTGCAATGTTATTTTTAGGACCCTACGACCTTTTGATTCACTTTTTATAGAATTTTTTTTTTTTTTTTTAATGGCAAAAAAGGTGCCATTTTCACTTTGGGCAGATTTTCCGTTGCGGGGTTAAACGCAGTGAAAAAGTTATCATATTTTGATATTTTCGGACGCGGCGATACTAATGTGTTTATGATTTTACTGTTTTATTTATATTTATATTCCGCTCTAGGGAAGAGGGGGTGATTTGAATTTTTAGGGTTTTTTTATTATATTTTAACTTTCTTTTATTTTTACCTATTTTTCAGACCCCTAGGGTACGATCCTATCATATAGTGCCATCACTACAGTATGGCAGATATGTGTATTTTACTACTCCATACTTACAATGTGCTGATAGCACATAGTAATGAATGGGTTAACCCGAAGTAACTTCGGTCTTCGTAGACTTCACTGGATCGACCAATCCTCAAATATGGCGGTGCCATGCGCTGCCATCTTTTTGATGCGGCGATCAGCCTGATAACACTCGGATCGCTGCTAGCACCGATTGCGGATGTTACCGGTAAGCCTTTGCTTGCAATATGCAGCAAAGACTTACCGGCTATGGAGAGGGCTCGGCCCGCGAGCCTCTCCATGCACCGGGATCCGACATGTGACGTACTATTACGTCACATGTCGTGTAGGGGTTAAGCTGCTAACAACAGGGCCTCCTGTCTACCATCTAGCCAGGGATCCTCACACACCCATCTAGGTTTGCCAACAGGAAAAACTATATTCATTCACAGCATCTCCTGCTTTTTTCTTACTATCTGCCTAACGGCATGGACGAGGCCTGTTTGTCCCTAATAATCTTATGCTTACAGTGTGTCATTGGAGAGACTCCTCCTGAACCTGGGCTGATCTCTTCTAGTAACGTACTGGGGGTTATGGGAAGCTTGATGGTAACAATAGGGGGAGAAAAACACTGAGAGTGCCTAGGAACAGCATCAACAATAAATACACCCTGTATTCATGTATGTGTGAGATTTTTATAAACATATGGTAGTGTACAAAATTATATATTTTTAAAAGGAAAAGAGAGCCCCCATCAGAAATCTTCTATGGGACCCAGCCTCTCCTATTACGCCCCTATTTCCTTTGTGCAAGATGTTAGAGTTTTTATCTCGGGCTTAACTGCCCTTACTTCAGTTATACAGGTGACTTTCAAATTAACTCCTGTACCAGGATGAGAACACACCCTAGACCCATCACTCCTCGTGTTGTAAAATGTATCTCCCCCATTTGTTAGTCCCGCAGTGAGTATAGAATACTGAATATGCTGTGATGCTGTTGCCATAATGAATTTACCAGAACATTCTCTGAAAGGTTAAAGAAGTGTAAACTAGTCCCTGTTCTTCAGCGGCTCCCTGTTTCTCAGGACTCTAACGTGCTTCCTTTGGTTGCCTCGTTAGTCATTATACATGCGTTTCAAACGGCAAACAGTGACATTCACGACGGTGAAGTAATTGACCGATTACTTAACCAAGCTTCTAATGCAACTTACTCCCCCCCCGGTACAGATCGTACATGCGGTGTTCAAGATGGCGACTCTTTAAACAAACGCACTGCGGTAACCGCTGTTCAACAACCATTGCTCCACATCCTGTACGATTTAAAATCAGTTTGTTAACTGACGTTTATGCTAATAGCAACACTCCATTGAATCAAACGATAAACGGCAGGTCAGGAACACAGTGGAACGTTCCTCGCAACTGGCTGGGAGCAATTGTTAAGTAACACACCTAGGTGTTACA
Source organism: Engystomops pustulosus (assembly GCA_019512145.1). Taxonomy (NCBI): domain Eukaryota; kingdom Metazoa; phylum Chordata; class Amphibia; order Anura; family Leptodactylidae; genus Engystomops; species Engystomops pustulosus. The sequence goes on from CM033642.1 coordinate 158,932,449, forward strand.
AATTTCACAGAGGTACAGAAAACAGTGTGTTCAATGAGAACGTAATATGATTTTAACCGAGGAAATCCCCCCCCGGTAATCACATGTAACAACTACAGCTTTTAACAAAACGCCACCTGAGGTAGCGCAAAACATCCCATATCCGAGGAAGATAAAACGTCACTTTATGTTTACAAAAATAAAAAGTGCAGTAGGAACACTGATAACTTCTCAACTTGAGAGACTATGTTAAAACCAGGTGCCTAGGGCTTACAGATTTCACTGTACAGAACTGAAATGAGACTGTAAGAGAATGACATTAACGGATACCGTGAAAAACATAAGAGTAGAACTGGCGAGGTGTCTCCAGGGGTACCTTACTCTCCTGAGTGTATATACTAGATCAGGGTGCTAGAGGTAAAATTGGTGAGCAATATGACACTCTATCTATAATGTAAAGGTTATTGTCATTTAAACCAGTACAAAGGTTCATTAGTGTGAGGATCAAGTATGATCCCTTTCAATACCGAACCTAGCTATATCCCTCAATTTAAATGCCTCTGCTCACACAGACACCAGTGTATGGCACCACTTTCAATTCTGATCCTAATGGATTCTAGTCACAGGCACTAACTGGACCCTAGTACGCTCTACTGTCCTACATAGTCTCAAAAATGGAGCTAAATATGCTGAAAATAGCCTAGGCACTCCTGCTGATTAAAATAGACAAAGAGTTAGCCCCCCCGACATGTTTCATCACCGGAGACGGCTTTCATCAGGGGTCGGGCTAATAATGTCGTGTCAACTCGGTAACGCTGAGTTTATAAAGGAATAAACCCCCCACATTTAGATCATGATCCAATCCGCAGTGTGGACTGATGACCAGCCTCCCAAGTGTGGATTGGTCCATTGTCCAATGAGTAGAAGTCCAGTCTGATCAGCTGTTAAATCCTGTCAAGGGAAGGTGCCGAGCCCAATCGTCACAACCGCGCATGTCAGGGGACTTGGTGGCGCACTAAAAATATTGGTGTCCTGCTGCCTGTCCAGCCACTTTGTGGAAAGATAGACGCCGAGTCAAGCTCATAATAGGAGTCCTGCGCCTGTCAGAAGACTTTGTGTGCGCACGGAGAATAAATCATAACCCGCGCATATCTGTGGATTCAGTACGCGCACAGAAATAATTGGGGGTGTTCTGCCATATCCAACCACTTGGTTAGAGTAAACTTGAGTTAAGATCCTAATGGGAGTCCGGGTCACTCCATGTATAGGATAAGTACTGTCCCCTTACCTGGGGATAGGTGCTGTCACCCTATCTGACAGGTGTCCTTGTCGTTTGTCATTAGCGACACATAGTCACAGTGTAGTCAACTAAGGTGAGTATTCTAATAAATGTCAGGACAGATACTATGTGTTAGTGTTTTACTGTACTGTCACGATTTATGTCTAACATTGATGGGACGAGAGGCATGGAGATGCGATTCTGGTGAGCTGAAAGAGGGCTGATTAGATTGGCCTATATGGATAGCGATGTTCTCAATGCTGACCATATGGAATGCTAAACAAGAGGAAGAACTAAGATTAGGGAGGAGTGTGCTTTCCAAAGTAAGAACGTTTAGAAGTTGTAGGCCTATCGCCAATATCTACTTTGCCACAATTATTCTTCATGTGTAGATATTGGCCGATAGGCCTACAATTTTCTAAAGCTTCTTTTGAGAAGCACCCTCCTCCGGGGCTTTGCCCATTATGGATATGATCAGCACATGAAGGAACAGCACTTACCTGCACTAATCTTAGTTCTTCCTTCTTGTTTTGCATTCCATTATGGTCAGCATGAACACTCGCTCTCCATATAGGTCCAATCTAATCCAGCCCTCCTTTCAGCTCGACAGAATCGCTCCTACCATGCCTCTCGTCTCCATCATGTAGAACATAATATCGTGACAGCTACAGTAAAGACACATACACTAGATCTGTCCTTGACATTTTATTAGAATACTCACCTTAGTTACTACACTTGGACTATGTGTCGCTAATGACAACGACAAGGACCTGTCCAGATAGGGTGACAGCCACCATCCCCCAAGATAAGGGACAGTTACTTATCCAATACATTGGTGCTCCGGGACTCCCATTAGGATCTTACCTCGATGTTTATCCTACACCAAGTGGTTGGATAGCGCAGACACCATATTTCTCTGTGCGCGTACTGAATCCACAGATTGCGCGTGGTATTGATACTCCGTGCCACAAAATCTTCTGACAGCACGGACCCTATTATGATCTTGACTCGGCGTCTATCTTCCACAAAGTGCTGGACAGCGCAGACACACCAATATTTTTTATGTGCGACTAAGTCCCCAGACATCGCACTACATCGATATCTCCGTGAACACCAATCCCTGACTGCGCATACAACAAAATCTTGGCGCCACTAAGCCCCTGACATGCTGCGGTTGTGACGATTGGCTCGGCACCTTCCCTTGACAGGATAACAGCTGATCAGACCTGACTTCTCTCATTGGACGATATGGACCAATCAACACTTGGATGCTGGTCATCATTCCACACTGGGGGATTGGATCATTGATCTAAATGTGGGAGGGGTTATTCCTTTATAACTCTGCGTTACCGGTATGACATGCATTATTAGCCCGACCTTTGATGAAGCCGTTTCTCTCCGTGTGAACATGTTCGGTGGGCTATCTGTTCTATTTTTAATCAGCAGGAGTGCCTTAGGCTATTTTCAGCATACTTTAGCTCCATTTTGAGACATGTAGGACAGTAGAGTGTACTAGGGTCCAGTTAGTGCCTGTACTAGACATCCTTAGGATCAGATATTGAAGAGTGGTGCCGTGATACACTGGTGTCTGTGTGAGCAGAGAGGCATTTAACTTGAGGATATAGCTAGGTTCGGTATGTAAGGGATCATACTTGATCCCAACTACTGATCCTTTGTACTGGGTTTAAATGACAATACCCTTTACATTATAGATACGTGTCAATTGCTCACCCAATTTTAACTTTAGCACCCTGATCTAAGATACACCAGGAGAGTAGGTACACCCTGGAGACACCCTATTTTCTACTCTTAGTTTTTTCACGGTATCCTGGTTACATAATCTCTCTTCCTACAGTCCATTTCATTTTCTGTACATTGAAATCTGTAACCCCTAGGCACCTGTGTTTTAACATATTGGGGGCATTTATTAAGGGCCCCGATTTCGCTTTTTCTCACGACGTGTTACCCGAATATTTTCCGTTTTGCGCCGCGTTGACCTTAATTGCCACTGCCGGATGTTTTGGCGCACGCGATCGGATTGTGGGCGCATGGCGCTGGCAGCGCGCGATCGGAAATATGGGGGGGGGCGAGTGGCCGAACGAAAACCCGAGCGTATTCGGAAAAACCGCACCCATTTAAGAAAACGAAAAGTGTTTGCATAAGGAGCCGCTTTTACTTCACCGGGTCCAGCAGCTAGTGGACATTCCGGCGCGAGATGAGTTTAACTTTCAGCGCAGCAGTCGCCAACTGGTGGAACGGCGGAAGCACTACCTTAATTAATCACGGCCGGACCACCTAATCCAGAGCGGAAGAAGCCGCCGCTGGAACGCGTAATGGACCGGGTAAGTAAATTTGCCCCATTGTCTCTCAAGTTGAAAGTTATCAGTGTTCCACTGCCCACTTTTTAATTTTTTAATAAACATTAAAAGTGACGTTTTATTAATCTTTCCTGTCCGATATGGCATTTTTGCCGCTACCCTCAGGGGGTGCGGGTTTATTGTTAAGAGATGTTTCTTTATATCCCCTGCCGTTACACGTTAGGTCCATTTTTTTTTGTTGGCTTTAAAAATGCCTGACAGTAGGGAGCAAGATGGCGTCCAAAACCAGTGAGATCTCCTTGAACACGAAAATACAGAACACTGTGCTTGCCCCATAAGCAACGCTCGTTGCTATGCCTTGATAATCACCCCCCTATTATTCCTAATGGGCTCTCACCCTCACAATAAACCCCATTTTCTATGGCATATCTAATACTAAATGTTCCAACCAGTACAATGCCACATTCCCCTTCCATTCACCTACTGTCCCTCCATGCTCCCATCGTACTGTGGCCCGTCTCTGATCCTCTGTAGTTTGGGCCCCCCTCTGTGTTCCCCCTCTTAGTTTGGCTTATCTTCGTCTTCGCCACCTCCCTAAGAAACTCTTACCAGTCTGCTGCTGTTGAGGGACGTTATTGCAGCCAGGTTGCGATAGTAGTTAGGCGCCTGTGGTGTGAAGGTGTACATGCACGTACTATTACACCTACTGTGCATGGGGAAAAGATACCGGGCAAGCTGATTTTTAGCTGAGTTAGAAAGGAATAAACCCTCCCACATTTAGATCATGATCCAATCCGCAGTGTGACTGATGACCAGCCTCCAAGTGTGATTGGTCCATTGTCCAATGAGAGAAGTCAGTCTGATTAGCTGTTAAATCCTGTCAAGGGAAGGTGCCGAGCCCAATCGTCACAACCGCGCATGTCAGGGGGGGACTTGGTGCGCACACAAAAATATTGGTGTCTGCGCTGTCCAGGCCACTTTGTGTGAAAGAGTAAGACGCCGAGTCATAGACTCATAATAGGAGTCCGCGCCTGTTCAGAAGACTTTGTGTGCGCACGGAGAATAAATCATAACCCGCGCATATCTTGTGGGATTCAGTACGCGCACACGAAACTAATTGGGGAGAGTATGTATCCAAGGCCCTTGGTTGAGAATATAACACATTGATGTTAAGATCCTAATGGGAGTCCCGGGTCACCCATGTATAGGATAAGTAACTGTCCCCTATCTGGGGATGAGGGGCGTCACCCTATCTGGACAGGTGTCCTTTCGTTTGTCATTAGCGACACATAGTCACAGTGTAGTAACTAAGGTGAGTATTCTAATAAACATGTCAAGGACAGATATAGGTGTAATGTGTCTTTACGTAGCTGTCACGATATTATGGTCTACATTGATGGAGACGAGAGGGCATGGTAGATGCGATTCTGGTGAGCTGAAAGGAGGGCTGGATTAGATTGGACCTATATGGAAGCGAGTGTTTCTATTTGGCCAATGTAACCATATGGAATGAATAAACAAGAAGGAAGAACTAAGATTAGGGAGGAGGGTGCTTCTCAAAGTAAGATCGTTTAGAAGTATTGTAGGGCCTATCGGCCAATATCTACTTTGCCACAATTATTCTTCATGTGTAGATATTGGCCGATAGGCCCTACAATTCTTCTAAACGCTCTTACTTTGAGAAGCACCCCTCCTCCCGGGGCATTTGCCCATTATGGTATATGATCAGCCGCATATGAAGGAACAGCACTTACCTTCACTAATCTTAGTTCTTCCTTCTTGTTTATGCATTCCATTATGGTCAGCATGAGACACTCGCTCTCCATATAGGTCCAATCTAATCCAGCCCTCCTTTCAGCTCGCCAGAATCGCATCCTACCATGCCCTCTCGTCTCCATCAATGTAGAACATAATATCGTGACAGCTACAGTAAAGACACATACACTAGTATCTGTCCTTGACATGTTTATTAGAATACTCACCTTAGTTACTACACTGTGACTATGTGTCGCTAATGACAAGCGACAAGGACACCTGTCCAGATAGGGTGACAGCCACCTATCCCCCAGATAAGGGGACAGTTACTTATCCATATACATGGGTGACCCGGGACTCCCATTAGGATCTTAACTCAATGTTTATCTCTACACCAAGTGGTTGGATATGCGCAGACACCAATATTTCTGTGCGCGTACTGAATCCACAGATATGCGCGGGTATTGATATCTCCGTGCGCACACAAAGTCTTCTGACAGGCGCAGGACTCCTATTATGATCTTGACTCGGCGTCTATCTTTCCACAAAGTGGCTGGACATGCGCAGACACCAATAATTTTGTGTGCGCACCAAGTCCCCAGACATGCGCGTATACGGATATCTCCGTGCGCACACTAAGTCCCCTGACATGCGCATACAACAATATCTTTGTGCGCACACTAAGTCCCCTGACATGCGCGGTTGTGACGATTGGGCTCGGCACCTTCCCTTGACAGGATTTAACAGCTGATCAGACCTGGACTTCTCTCATTGGACGATATGGACCAATCAACACTTGGAGGCTGGTCATCAGTCCACACTGCGGATTGGATCATGATCTAAATGTGGGAGGGGTTTATTCCTTTATAAACTCTGCGTTACCGAGTTGACATGCATTATTAGCCCGACCCTTGATGAAGCCGGTTCTCCGGTGAAACATGTCGGGGGGCTAATCTCTGTTCTATTTTAATCAGCAGGAGTGCCTAGGCTATTTTCAGCATACTTTAGCTCCATTTTGAGACTATGTAGGACAGTAGAGCTGTACTAGGGTCCAGTTAGTGCCTGTGACTAGACATCCATTAGGATCAGATATTGAAAGTGGTGCCTGATACACTGGTGTCTGTGTGACCATAGAGGCATTTAACTTGAGGGATATAGCTAGGTTCGGTATGTAAAGGGATCATACTTGATCCCACACTACTGAATCCTTTGTACTGGGTTTAAATGACAATAACCCTTTACATTATAGATACGTGTCATATTGCTCACCCAATTTTACCTTTAGCACCCTGATCTAAGATATACACTCAGGAGAGTAAGGTACACCCTGGAGACACCCTCGACAGTTCTACTCTTATGTTTTTCACGGTATCCTGGTTACATGATCATTCTCTTCCTACAGTCTCATTTCAGTTCTGTACAGTGAAATCTGTAAGCCCTAGGCACCTGTGTTTTTAACATATTGGGGGTCATTTATTAAGGGCCCGATTCGCGTTTTCCCGACGTGTTACCCGAATATTTCCGTTTTGCGCCGCTTGTACTTAAATTGCCCCGGGATTTTGGCGCACGCGATCGGATTGTGGCGCATCGGCGCTGGCATGCGCGCGACGGAAATCGGGGGGCGTGGCCGAACGAAAACCCGACGTATTCGGAAAAACCGCCGCATTTAAAAACCGAAAATGTGTCGCATAAGGACCGCTTACCTTCACCTGGTCCAGCTCGGTGCATTCCGGCGCGATGAGTTTACTTTCAGCGCAGCAGCGCCACCTGGTGGACGGCGGAAGAACTACCTTATTAAATCCCGGCCGGACCCGAATCCAGAGCGGAGAAGCCGCCGCTGGAACGCGAATGGACCGGGTAAGTAAATTTGCCCCATTGTCTCTCAAGTTGAGAAGTTATCAGTGTTTCCACTGCCACTTTTTATATTTTTTATAAACATTAAAAGTGACGTTTTATCTTTCCTGTCCGGATATGGGCATTTTTTGCGCTACCTCAGGTGGCGTTTATTGTTAAAGATTGTTTCTATATCCCTGCCGTGACAGTAGGTCCAATTTTTTTTGGCTTTTAAATGCCTGACAGTACGCAAGATGGCGTCCAAAACCAGTGAGATCTCCTTAACGTTATCATATTTTGATAGGGCATTTTCGGACGCGGCGATACCTAATGTGTTTATGATTTTTACTGTTTATTTATATTTATATCCGCTCTAGGGAAAGGGGGGTGATTTGAATTTTTAGGGTTTTTTTATTATAATTTTAACTTTCTTTTATTTTTACTATTTTTCAGACTCCCTAGGGTACGATCCTATCATATACTGCCATACTACAGTATGGCAGTATATGTGTATTTTACTACTCATACATTACAATGTGCTGATAGCACATTGTAATGAATGGGTTAACCCGAAGTAACTTCGGGTCTTCGTGAGACTTCACTGGGAGCGACAATCCTCAGAAAGATGGCGGTGCCCATGCGCCGCCATCTTTTTGAGGCGGCGATCAGCCTGATAACACTTGCGATCGCTGCTAGCACCGATCGCGGATGTTACCGGTAAGCCTTTGCTGCAATATGCAGCAAAGACTTACCAGCTATGGAGAGGGCTCGGCCCGCGAGCCCTCTCCATGCACCGGGATCCGACATGTGACGTACTATTACGTCACATGTCGGTAAGGGGTTAAGCTGCTAACAACAAGGGCCTCCTGTCTACCATCTAGCCAGGGATCCTCACACACCCATCAGGTTTGCCACAGGAAAAACTACTATTCATTCACAGCATCTCCCTGCTTTTTCTTACTATCTGCCTAACGGCATGGACGAGGCCTGTTGTCCCTTAATAATCTTATGCTTACAGTGTGTCATTAGAGAGACTCCTCCTGGGACCTGCGCTGATCTCTTCTAGTAACGTACTGTGGGTTATGGGAAGCTTGATGGTAACAATAGGGGGAGAAACACTGAGAGTGCCTAGGACAGCATCAACAATAAATACAGCCCTGTATTAATGTATGTGTAGGAGATTTTATAAACATATGTGAGTGTACAAAATTGTATATTTTTAAAAGGAAAAGAGAGCCCCGTTCAGAAATCTTCTATGGGACCCAGCCACTCCTAGTTATGCCACTATCTCCTTTGTTGCAGATGTTAGAGATTTTTATCTAGGGCTTAACGCCCTTCAGTTATACAGGTGACTTTCAAATCAACTCCTGGTACCAGGATGAGAACAAACCTAGACACATCAGTCTCTAGTGTATGTAAAAATCTCCCCCATTTATTAGTCCGCAGTTGCATATATAAAAGACAGAAACATCATCATCAAAGGGGCGTGACAAGGAGATAGAATACTGTAATGCTACTGGCCCTAATGAATTTACCAGAACATTCTCTGAAAAGGTTAATGAAGTGTAAACTATTCCCTGTTCTCAGAGGCCTCCCTGTTTCTCAGACTAACTGGCCTTGTGGTAGCTCTGTTAAGTCATAACATGGCGTTCAAATAGAGAGGAGCAAGAAAACAGTGAACAGTTTCACACTGGATGAAGTTTGAATAGTGACTTTTAACCACAAAGCTTCTGAGTGGGCAACATAACCCCCCCAAGGTCAGATCTAACATGGTCGGTGTATCTAAATGGCTGACAGTACGCAAGATGGCGTCCAAAACCAGTGAGATCTCCTTAACACAGAAAATACAGAACACTGTGCATGCCCCCATAAGCAACGCTCTTTGCTATGCCCTTGATATCACCCCCTAGTATTCCTAATGGCTCTCACCCTGCACAATAACCCCATTTCTATGGCTTACTAATACTTAAAATGTTCCAACCCAGTACAATGCCACATTCCCCTTCCATCACTTACTGTGCCCCTCCATGCTCCCCCTCTTACTGTGGCCCCATCTCTGCTCCTCTTATTTTGGCCCCCCTCTGTGTTCCCCCTCTTAGTTTGGCTACCCTTCTTCGCCGCCCCTCTAAGAACTCTTTCAGTCTGCTGTTGTAGGGACGTTAATTGCAGCCAGGTGCGCAAGTTATGGCGCCTGGTGGTGGTAAGGTACCATGCACGTATTACACCGTACTGTGCATGGGGAAAAGATAGGGCAAGCTTGATCTTTTCCCGTACATACAGCCAAGCACTGTGCATTGCTATGGAGAGGGGAGGGTTAGTGCTACTCCTCCTCTCCAGTGTGCTGCTGTGTGTCCGCCCAGTGTGAAAGTAGCCTTAGTGTAAGCCTAGTTTTCTGCTCGCCTTCTAATTGTAGGTTGCTTTCTCTGCTCCCCCTCCTATTGTGGCCGCTTTCTCTGCTCCCCCTCTTACTTTGGACACTTTTTCTGCTACTCCTTTGACTGTGAACCTCTATATTGATCCCCCTCGTATTGTTTATGCAACACACTGAGTGACCAGAGACAGAGTGTCAGTGCACCACTAGCACAGACACACAGAACAACCAGGACAAAGCTGCAGCTTCCATATCTGGACAAAGCTACCTCCCAGCCTGCACCTACAAGCAGGCTGGTGGATCTACTCCTGAGGATCACTCTCCATTACCACTCCAGTAATCCTGAATCCCTCCAGTAATCCAGCATCTGTTCTGAAATCGTTTGGCCCGTTGCCTGCAGTTGCCTGTCCCGTTGCCTGCAGGAACCGTGAGTTACCGTGCACAACGTTGCCTCAGTCGGGTCCCTGAATACGGCTGTACCATCACGGGCTCCCCCATCCATTACCCAGGCACCCATACTACAGACAGTTAAAGAGGTTGCTCCAGGGAGACCAAGCACATCAGCCTCTTCCTCTACATTTTCTTGCACACACCACCTGCTGGAGACCTGCCAGGCTGTAGGATAGCCCTGCTGTCCCCAAACCAAGCACCGTGACCACAGCCTGCCTAGGCCACAACCGCCAGCCCTCCGGTATTCTGGGCCCCAGCTGCCTCCTGGCCCCAAGAAAAGGCTAGGCCCCGGTGGGGGGATGTTGCATATACCCCTCCAGTATCTAGATGTGCAGAGAATAATGGGGGAGCCTCTAGCCTCTAGTTGTGCAAAGAAGAATGGGGGGGGACCCTCCAGTCTCTATATGTACAAAGAAGAATAGGGAACCTTCAGCCTTTAGATGAACAGAGAAGAATGGGGGGGAATCCAACCTCTAGATGTACAAAGAAGAATTGGGGAACCTCCAGTCCCTAGATGTACAAAGAAGAATGAAGAACCTCCAGTCTCTAGATGTACAAAGAATAATGAGGGAACTTCCAGCTTCTAGATGTACAAAGAAGAATGGGGGAACCTCCAGCCTCTAGATGTACAAAGAAAAATGGGGGAACCTCCAGCTTCCAGTTGTACAAAGAAGAATGGAGAAACCTCCATCCTCTAGTAGCTCGAGGGGTGAATACATATACACACCAAACAATTTTCTTTTAATTTGGCAGTATTTGTAAAAGCAAATATGATTTTCATTACATTTCACAAATACTGGATACTTTTGTTTCTTTGTTTCTTGTTCTATCACATAAAAGAACACTAAAATACATTTAGGTGTGTGGCTGCAACAATTAGAGGGTATAAAAACCTCTTACTGTATCTCCACCTCCCTGGACAGTGGGACAGACCTTAAAGGGGTTATCCGGGTGTTAAAAAATACTGAGAGCTGGGCTGGGGTGGGCTAGTTAAACATAATAAACATGTACTTACCTCGTCCGGCGCTGCCGATGTCCCGCGCCGCGGTCCCTCTCATCTGTGAGCCGGTTGGTATACAGGGGCGCACAGGGAGCTTCCGGCCGTCCGGAAGCTCCCATCCAACACCATCTCTCAGTGCTTACAACGCTGAGAGATAGGGATGGATGGGAGGAGCCGGCCACATCTCGGAACGGAATCTCCCTGTGCGCTGCTTCTGTGCCCCTGTAGACAAACAGGGGCACGGATCAAAGGGACCGCGTTGTGGGACATCGGCGGCGCCGGAGGAGGTAAGTACATGTTTATTATGTTTAACTAGCCCACCCCAGCCCGGCCCTCAGTAATTTTTAACAGCCGGATAACCCCTTTAAAATCCAGGATGGTTGGGGTATGCTGGGAGTTGTAGTTCGGTAATACTTGGACAGCAAATCTTTAGCTCCCATCATACCCCCAACCTGTCCTGGATTTAGCTGGACAGTCCTGGATTTTAAGATCCGTCCCCCTGGCCTGGGTGGTGCAGATACAGCATGTTGCAAAAGTCTTCAGATTTATTGAACTTTTATTTATTTTTAACTGCTTCAGCCACAAACCTAAATGTGTTTTCTTGATTGGGGACAGGATATCACATTGTTGCTCCTGTGCCTGGCTGTATATCATGTGAGTGTCGGTGGGTACAGGTCATGTGACAGAGAAATGCAGTTACATCAGTTATCAGGAAGCTGCGTCTCTGCTGTGTTATGTGATGTCTGCGGAGCTGCTGTTGCCATAGAGGAGGGGGGAGAGCGAGAGGCTGACCAGCGGTGACATTACAGCCATAGTCCTGCTGGGGATGTACCTGCTGAGCGCTGCTAGCTGTGCCTCCTCACCCAGGTGTAACCCAACTACTGACCTACTGTTAGGAGAAGCTCCAGATGATTGTAACAAAATTAAAGACTGGAGCTAATTGTAGCAAAACCTCAGCTAAACAATGTTATGCATTCACTGAAAGCAAGCAGAAATCTTGCTGGACTGAAGACAGTGTTAGGTATAGTCACTGGAGAGCAGTGTAATTAGAAACTTTGTGTATGTTGCTAGTAGCAGAGGGACAGTGATACATACATTTATATTTCAGGATTGTAGATTTGAAGTGCAATATGGGTGCATCCTGAAACTGCTGTTCACTCTTCTCCCTCTTCTCACTTTGTGCTTTACCGAGTGCTAAAGCAGTCACTCAAAGAAAGAGAAGCTAAATGTAGTGAGCTAAGAGCACTGCAGTGTGAGGATACAACTGCAAGTTGGAAAAATCCTATAATATAAATCCAGGCTGCTACTACTATAAAACACACATATACACAGGTCTCCAGGACCAATACTTAGGTCTATTTCACACTGTCGAGTTCACTGTATAAAACCTGGTCTGTTCCTTTGCTGAATTTACCCCAATCAATTGACCTAAATTTCGCCTGTACAGCAGACACACACATTTTGAATGTCCTAACATGTAACAACTCTGCAGGAACAAAACTGCTGATAGATTTCTTTTAAACAGCCATAAAGTGTTCACATATTTTTCTGTGTGTATGTCCCTTTAAGGAATATGTAAATGACATTGGCTTGGCCGCTATGACATCACTGGATTCAGAAAACATGGGACACACTGAAGATAGCGCTCACCTCAGTGGTTGTTCTATTATGACATCACTTGCACTTATGACATCACGGGGCTATAAATAAACGGAACGCGCTGGCACATTCTCAGGCACCATATTGGATGTTTCCTGCTGGTTCTTGTCCTTGGAGTGTGCTTTTTACAAAAGGTTTTGGGGTATTGGGTATCTGTGCGAAGGAGAGGAGTAGGAGTATCAGTGACACCACATCTCACCAGAGATGTCACCCCCTTCAGGGGAGAAGGCAAAAAGAGGAAGAGGGAGAACGAAGAGGAAGACCAACCAAAAAAGATCATCACAACTAGTGATGTAGAAAACAACATCTCTCCCCAGCCCATGGCTAACACGGCCATGAAATTGAGTCTGCACATACTTACAGCCGCAAGGTGCTTGATAGCGCAATTCTGGAAAAGACAAGCCCCCCCCTCCTGAATGGACCTCCTCTCTAGGGTAAGGGAAACGCGTAGTATGGAGTATCTGACTGCCTCTTTGAATAATCGTATCCCATTATTCGACAAAACCTGGGAACGGTGGGACCGCTACTGGATAGAGGAGCGAGCAGGAGGAGAAGAGTGATGTGGTCTTCCCTTTTTGTTTTTACCCAACTGTTAACTGTTGTCATGGTGAGTTTGTATGACTGTCTTTTGTCGATACCTCCCCCCCCCAACCCGCCTCAACCGATTAGGCGTAAGGCTGATGCCATATTTGGCAAGTGTGTAAATACAAGGAAACACTGCATGGTCAGGCCTAGTGTCCTGATACACAAATGGAGGATATGGCTTGTTAATATCTTTGGGAACAAAACTTGTCTTTCGGTGTATTGTTGTTTGAAAAACTTTATTGTAAAATATTAACATGTCAGCTTTCTTGTTAAAATTTTCTTGAAAAACGAATAATAAAAATACAATTATAAAAAAGAGAAAAACAACATCTCTGGACCGGCCTCAAGCCATGGAGGATCCAAAAAATGTAGATACCTATCTATTCATGACCAAGTTCCCTCCATCCATTCCTATGGAGGACAGAAGAGGAAATTGGAAGAGGAGGAGGAAGAGGCCAACAAAAAACTGAAGCTGGATGACAATGGAGCTGCTACCAGTGTAACTACCATCGCTCCCCGGACTGGCACGCTTCACTTTCCAAAAAGAACTTGGCAGAGGAGGATTTGGGTTTGTGTACCTGGTATCAGTTAAAGATAAGAGCAGCAACATGGCCATTAAAGTCCTCACCAAATTCAATACAGATAAAATCCAGCTGGAGAAAAGGATGCTGCAGTACGTAGCCGGAAACCCCTATATCTGCCGCTTATTTTCCACCTTCCAGACTCTATCATTCGCCTTCCTGGTCATGGAGCTCCTCCGTGGTGGCGATTTTGAGAAGCTTCTGGAGGCAGAGGGACCCCTTGATGTGAAGACCCCCACCCTGTGTACAACCCAGATCATCTCTGGGCTACAACACATGTATAAGCTGGGGGTCATCCATCGGGACATCAAAACCAAGAACATTGCTATTGATCACCAGGGGCATATCCGGATTTGTGATTTCGGTGTGGCAGTGGAGAACATCTTTGAGGGCAAAACTATATTTGGAGGAGCTGGCACCACCTACTACAAATCACCTGAGATGATTACCGGTGGCCCCGTTGGTAGATCTTCTGACTGGTGGTCATTTGGAGTGTTGCTGTATCGCCTACTGACCAACAAATATCCATTTGGCACATGCAGAACAATGCGCCAACTCCGGGATGAGGTTGTAGCTGGTGATCCCATCTATCCGGACAATTTTACCACAGAAACAAGGGACATTATATCCAACCTGCTCAGCAAACAACAACTGAAGCGTCTGGGATATCGTGAAGACGTCTGTCAGCATCCATTTTATGGCGGATTAAACTGGGAGAGAATAGAGAGAAAAACCTCAGAACCTCCTTTTCCACATAGGATGGACACCAGCCCTCCCGCCAGCCTGCCTTCTATCCTGCCCTTCTTAAAGGATCAACAAGGAGATCGCTGTCATCCAGATGTCAAGACCATCCCTGACTTCTCATATGAAGACCCTGACTGGCCCCTATAGGCAGCCATATATGTGGCAGTTCAAATGCAAGGAATAGCTCAGCCTCAGTAGTGAAAATCCATTCTTCTTCATTTCATTTAGATTAAAAAGTCCATAGCAAAGACCAATGCGTTTCAGGATTGCCCTGTGTGTTCCCCTAATAATCGAATCTCCCACTACCAGCAACTGTCTGATCTTGCCTGTGCTCCCATTACCCTTCTTAGTGTAGCAGACATTCCCCTGGTTGCTAGCGGCCACGTCTTTCTGCGGCATTGCTACCCCAGAGCTGATATCCCCCTCATCCGCCAGTCTGGCAAACTTATTGGGGTGCACCAGATCAGGACTAGACTCTCTACAACTCTTCCCTCTACCCCGCCTTCTACATGTTACCCAACTAGCTGCCCCCTCACTCTGCACCTCCATACTTCCCTCCCCACACCCATCTTCCCCAGAGAGTTTGTGCTCCAGGAGCAGCAAACTTCGTTCCATATTATCAATTGCCCGCAGCCTTGAAACTTGCTCATTTAGATCCAGAATCTGGGCTTCCAGGTGAGCAATTTTCACACACCCCACACAGCAGTATTCCCCCCTCGAACGGCTGTTCAAGGAAAGCATACATGGCACAGGATGTACACCGTGTAGCAATGCCACTTATGGAGTCCATTATTCTAATGGGGATTACAATAGAAATATGCACAGAAAGAAGAATTTACCGTCGAAGTAACACAAAATACAGCAGTTACCTGCTAAAGCCCCTCAAACTTAAGTCCCTTAAACCTAAGTCACACTTAAGACACTGCACACACTTGGGATCAGTGCACACTTGCCGCCAAGCTCACACACTCGCTTTTCTGATGCTTCTTTTAAAGGTTATCTGCCACAAATATCTGCAGAGCTCACTGCAACAAGATCTGGCTGCAAACCACCAAACAAACTGACCACAGAAGTTTCAAAATCCCCTGGATATCAGTCTCAAAATCCCCTGGATATCTTATCCAAAGCTATAAGCACTTATAGTTACACAGGGCAAATTTGATAAATGGGTCCGCGTCCTAGAGGCCAAAATAGTCCCGTAGGGGTTAATGCGGAGGTTGTGTTTGTATTACTGAGTCAGCTAAGTGCGGGCATTGCCCAAACATACGAAGCACTCACCAACACACAGATTGGGATTAATAAAACAGTAATACTTTATTATTGAAAATTACATAAAACCATATAATTATATCCTTATCACATAATTCTTATAATCATGAGAAGCAAACATCAATATATTTACCGGATATTGTAGCATCACTTCCCTATCGGGATGACCTCGACAGAGGAAGGCAGTTTCCCGGCTTGCATCACAGACAGACGTCCGTCCACTTGTCCCGTCTGGAAAGTCCCTGCCCCCTGTCAGGATCCCCTTGCTTTTATAACATTTCATAAACAAAGGCATTATCTATATTAGACACTGCCGCATCATCATTTTGTATCATATATGAACATGAAATGAACAAAGGCATTATTCGTACTAGATACTGTCACATCATCAATTTGTAACATATGTATCAATGATCACGCGCTTGTATGTGCAGAAGACTTGTTATTGTCCTGTGCAGCTCGTGATTCTCGCTTTTTACACTGCGTGATCACATCATGGATGAGACAAAGGACAAGGTTTTACTCCATTTTGTATAGTCCTTATTAGAAACTTAATAGGCCACATTGTCACATTCTAATTGATGTAATTATCATTCACACTCCAAATGCTTCACATTTGTATCACAATCGGTCCTTGACAATGTAGACTATTTGATGTTTCTGTAGTTGACCATGACAACTTGTGGTCTGGTAAACAATTTATAAGTCATATAGCAATTCCAGATAGATAATGTAATTACAATAATAGCAATTACAAGCACAGGATGTATCAACCAATTTAACATCCTCTCTGCAGATGAAGAATATCCCATGAAAATGTCCCACCAGTGATGTGATGTAGCTTCTTGGATGGAAGAACCCATCTTAACTATTTTATCAGCTACTATAGTTGTTGTGACAGTATGGTATTGCACACTCTTATTCAATTGTTGAATCAATTGTTGTCCAAACTATGAATGTTGGATTAGTTGTTTTAACTTAGTCAAATTCAAATCCCATGACTGCACTTCTAGAGTAAGTGGAGTCCATTTTATATCTTTGGATATCATGTGATCATGAGTTAACAAGAAAGTTTCATTATTCCAAACTAACACAGATACATTTTTCATGCATCCTACAAAGGGCGTTTCCATTCTTGGAATAACAGGAACATTAGTGACCACACATATTTCTTGAGGGGCTACTTCAACTAATAACTGATAGGTTAATGGCAATATAGTAAATTTACATACATTAATAGAACCCTGTAACAAGCATGGTTCATAAGTCTTGGATTGTAATCTACAAATCTTTCCCTCTAATGTGTCATCGCAAAAAGATAAATCATGAGTATAATTCTGTGAATCTATGTTGGTCCCCTGGAACTCTGGCATCCAATAGTGCTGAGATCCTGGGGGCCCCAACAGTATAGGCATTACTACAAACTACTAGATACTGTCACATCATCATTTTGTAACATATGTATCAATGATCACGCGCTGGTATGTGCAGAAGACTTGTTATTGTCCTGTGCAGCGCGTGATTCTCGCTTTTAACACTGCATGATCACATCATGGATGAGACAAAGGACAAGGTTTTACTCCATTTTTTTATAGTCCTTATTAGAAACTTAATAGGCCACATTGTCACGTTCTAATTGATGTAATTATCATTCACACTCTAAATGCTTCACATTTGTATCACAGTGTTGTCCAGCACCTTGGACACAGGTGGTGGGAGCAGCCTAATCAGGCTACATAAAGCTGCGGAGCAGAGCTGAGAGAGTTCGCTCTGAAAGGAGGCTGGAGAGAACACTACAGGCAGTCCCCGGGTTACACACAAGATAGGGTCCGGAGGTTTGTCTATACATCCCCATCCCACTTATCTGGATTCCAATCTACTGATGCTGAAAAGAAAAACATTTTCCACCTTGTTTTTGTTAACTTTGCCCTTTCTTTTCTTAGATTTATTCTGGGCTATTTTTACAGCAGCCTTTTCTGCAGTGCTCTGATAATGCTGTAGTTTATCATTCAGAAGGTGGGTATTACACTCCAACACCACCTTCTGCCCTCCCAACTCAGTTTCTGCTCTAAATGAGACTTTCCTTTGAAGTTGTTGTTTGCGCTCATGCATACGTCTGTAGGCACTTGCCAATATCCAACAACGTCTGCCTAAAGCAACTGCATCACCTGACCTAACAGGGACCTCCTCTAGTATGTGTACTAGATGGAGGGGTTACTGCATCACCTGACCTAACAGGGACCTCCTCTAGTATGTGTACTAGATGGAGGGGTTACTGCATCACCTGACCTAACAGGGACCTCCTCTAGTATGTGTACTAGATGGAGGGGTTACTGACCATTATGTTATTTTGTTTTCTCCTAGCCCAGATTCAGTACATAAAGTAACTTATACTGAAAGCGTTTTTTTATTGATTTGCTTTGACTCTTAGTTTGTGATGACTGTTTATTAGCACTTTTTTCCTGGATAAATTGTGCTAGTCCTGTAGGATCCACTTGGCTGAGAAACATCTAGCAAAAAAATGGATATGACAATTTTGATGGAATTAATACCAAAAACCAGAATCACATAAAAATGAAAAAATCTTACAGTAGGACTTTTAGGTTAAATCCACTTTTGGACACGGCCCAAGATACCGGAGACCACATTTCTGCCTATAAAACTTGGGGTAAAATGGTTCAAACAAATTTAGCTTGCATTAAAAAGGTTGAAACTCGCCCAATAAAGCCACAGTAGTGGTCTTCACCCCACGGGTTTAAAAAACTGCTGCTCGTCATGTTGTGCTGAACATTTTAGTGAAAACTTGTAAATGAGCATGTTAGCCACAGATGATATGGATAAGGGAAAGATGCATGTTAAAAGAAATCTACAATAAAAATCCATCATGATAAACCAGGGACTTACTCGAAGATCCAGCCACCTAGACTATGGTAATCGTCTTAGGTTTATTACCAATAAATTTCTAAAATCAACTATTATATTAATTATTATGCTAATGAGACTGAGGGGCTACCCTAGCCACTTTGATCTGGCTTTACAGACACGCTCCCTGCTTCCTCAGCAGCGAGATTACAACAGGATGTGCTCAATGTACAAGTACAGAGGAAGCAGAAGGGAGGATGAGAGTGTAAGGCTGCTTTCACACAGCCATTGTGGGGTCTTATATCTGTCCCCATAGACGACAACGGGTACCAGTGTGCCAATGTACCACGCATGGGAAACGATAGATTGTGCAGTCTTTTTTCCAGTGTTTAAGGCGGTGCCTCGCTATAGAGAGGGGTGAGCAGCGCTAACTCCTCCAGCGCAGCTGTACGCTTCCCCATGCTATGGCCGGGTGAGCATACGGCTGAGTGAAAAAAAGCCTAATCCTATAAAGCCAGATCACAGTGGGGCTAGGGTAGCCCCTCAGGCTCATTCACATAAAAGTTGATTGTAGAAGGAAGGAAGCCATGGATAACAAATATAAGATTACCACGGTAACATTGGCTGGATCTATGAGCAAGTGTCCCTAGTATATCATGATCCGCAACTGGTTCTGGCTATAAAAACCAGTATCCCTACCCTTAAGGGAAGTTTCACAGTGCCAGTGCATGATCAGAGACCATGCAGAGTCCCCGTGTCATGGACCTACAACTCTGCTTGGGACAGTAATATACGATTCAAGTAGTCCCCCCCCCCCCCCCCATCTACAGTGTTGGTGCTGCTGTATAGCAGGATGCAGGAACTCCTTGCATCATATATTGCAATTCAGTGATGTCGGATGGTACCATGGGCTGACAACTGCAGTGTGAAACTGCCCTTAAGGGATTTTCCAGGAAATATGGCACAGATTGTGGTGAAATTCCATCATGCCGCTCCATTCAAAGTCTACAGCTGAGCTTCCATTTCCCCTCCCTGCAGTGGATAGGTGAGAAATGACAGGGGTTGTTGTACTGCTTTACTATTTAGCTCAAAGATTATGTGATTGTCACCCTATCCAGCTGCACCCAAAAAAAAAAAATCACAAGAAACTAAAGATTTTTAACTTTCCCACTGCCGTAAACCGGAGAAGTAGGTGAAAATTTTATGGATGAAAAGCTGTGTGTGGCAGGATCTATAGACTTTGGGGCAAAGAAACCCCCAGGTGCTTTATATGTAGGCAGCATACTCATTCTGTGTAAACCTGTCTAAAGACATGGAGATATAAGGCACCCAAGTAGCTTTGGGAACATTTCAGGTGAAAAATGATGTACAGTATTAAAAGGTATAACCCCATTGTTTCCACCTTTATTGCAGACATTGATATTACCATAACTACAATATGTCAGGTAAAAGCAGGAAAGTAGATGAGTTCCCAAGTTGTAATGAAATGAAGGTGCTGCAGTCTGACAAAGTATAGAAGTTTTCGTGCAGCATCTCTGCTGCTCCCAGCTTGTGTGTGACAGTATGTAAAATGGTGGACGGTGCTGAATGAGAAAGATGGAGGAGAGTCAGTCAGAAAACATGGAGGGCCTAGAACTACAAGCAAGCCAAGGTCTGACCACTCACATTGCCACATCCTGCAGCTCACTAATAAAAGACTACATGACAATATGGAGCTCATGTAATCCTGTGCTGAGGAGGCACTTCTATCTATGCCTCACACACAAAAGCCCCAAAGACAGCCATAACCTGCTCCCTGCACTGAAATCCAGCCAGCAGAGCCCCCAGATAATTCTCACAAGGAGAAACAGCAGGAGCTACATGAGCAGCAATGGAAAGATTCACAAAAAACCCTACAATTTACAGAAAATACATATTACATATAAATTCATAAGGAATAAGTGACCCAACTAATGTCACACAATTCATCTACTAAATATTAGGGGGGAAATGTGTAAAAGACAAGCAGACTAGAAGATGGAATGCTTTCTAGGATCCGACAAAGTGGAATGTGATCTCCCCCTGCCTGGTAATGGGTCAGGGAGATATTTACTGGCCTTGGAGAAGTTTTAAAGATGGCTAACCAGCAGGGTGTGATCTTCATCTATCCTTGTATAATGGGATTACCAGCCAGGAGCAAGGAACACTACACAATAACCATTAAGAGGAGAAGATTAACCAGAAAGACCAGGAAGGGGAACAGGGGCACAGCAAAAAGACTCCAAAACAAACAACCTGCCAGACACAGGCACAAAGAAGGGGGGCGGGATGCAGGCACCATGGCCTCTGGTCCAGCAGGGACATGGTGCCCTTGACAAGAGCCCATCTATAGTTTGCATGTCACTGGGTTTATAGGGAAGTGTGAGTAGAACAGGAGGGTCTCCCATGTCAGTGGTCTCCATAAGCTCCAGCAACAGGAGAAGCTGCTCCAGGCAGGCAGCCATATCTTCTAATCCTGGCTGGACAATACACGGTGTAGCAGAGTCTCTAGGTCTCCATGTAAGATCTAGTGGCTGCCAGCTGCACACATGAAATGGCCACTGCTGCATTGTGTGTCACAGCCACCATGTCTGCCTCACTAGGTCACCATTTTATACATCTATGAGGAGAAGGGGGGGGTGTAGATGAACTTTCTTCCACAATGTACAGGTCATTGTGCGGCATGGGGTTTCCGTGTCACCTCTGTGGTATCATGTTATGACATGGTGCCCCCCCTCCCTCACGGCACACAAAGGATTGGGGTCTCGGGCGCCATATTGAACACTTCCTGTAGGCCCCCCCAAGCTGTGTGGACCCCCTAAGGGCACAACTACTACACGGTAACGCTTGAAATCTCCTAAGAGACGCAGAGAATACTTCCGGGAGTTCACACCTCTGGGAATGGCAACCCCCAGCTCCAGGGGGCTTATCCCCCACCAGCACCCCAAAATACAGCCAGTTCTGGTAAGATGGTGCATCCGCGTCCTCGTGTTTTAAAATATCGCGTCTCCCCCCCCAACAATCCCTTGGGGCACAGGGCTCCTCAGCTGCGCGTGTGATCTGGACGGGGGACTGGACTTCTAGCAGCGGAGACCATTATTTAGGCATTGATGGGCAGCGGATTGTCCTAAAACATCAGGAGCGGAGATGACCCCAGGGCACGCTGCACACCCCCTCGCAATACTCACCGGCGGCGGCCGGACCTTACAGATGCCCGTGCGCTCGGCAATAGGTCGGATCTTGTTGATGTAGGCATACGGGTCAGCAAACTCCTCTTTGGTGGGCTCGAACACCGGGCACTCCGGCGGGGGCACGAACTCCATCTCGCCGGGAAACAGACCCCGGTCAAGGTAGCGGACACCAACCAGTCTACACCGATAAGCTAAAACCCCGGTAGCACCGGGTGACCAGTCCACGAGGGAGGCGGAGCAAGACGTAGCAACCGACAGAGAACGAGAGAGCGAGGCCGCAGGGAGCACAACGAGGGTGGTGTACCTCCGCGGAGTAGGGGTGGCTGAAGACAAGTAGTCCCAGTGTGTACTCGGATCACGTCGTCAGGCAGGCTGTGGAGAGCTAGACCCGGGGCCGTATACAGTCAGATCACACCTCCCCCTCCAGATTTATTCACATGATGCCGTCACCCACGGCTCTGAACCTACGGATACACTTATAGTGCAGCTACGGGGGAGCTGTACAGAGCACTCAGTACGGCGCCGTCTCCAGGGTTCATATGGAGCTTTCACTGTCGCTCAATTTGTTCAAGATCAGGAGCACCACAGGGACAACTTTGTCCTAATGGTTCCTCAACCCTCCTTCAGGCGACTATTAGACCTGCCCTCACCACTGACAGATATCATTCCAGCTCAACCAACTGGCTTCCTACTGTGGGATCCACTCCTTATGTTTACATGGGCGGATGGATCTGTATACAGCTGACTGCCACACCATCGCCGGGACTTATTTTTTTAAAGAGCCTTCTTTAGCCGCTGGATTGGTCGGCGGTGCCGGAGACGTCAGGCTTGGAGAGAGGCGTCTCTAACTAGCTGTATCTGGGAGTTCATTGTCTACATTGAGCTTGTCAGCTGGTCACGTGGTCTGGGGGCGTGGCGCTCCACATTGGACTGGGCGTGTCCGACGGCTCGCGGTGACCGCCTTCTATTATGTGCTGAAGAGCCTCCAATAGCAATGATGCACGCATGGCGCTACTACCAGCAGTGACGTAGTACACACTTGAACTGTAGTTGGAAGGACCTATTGATACCGGTTATTAACCAACATTACTCCTAAGGACGCAAATGTGTAATGAGTGGAATATGAATTGCCTAGAATGAAAATATTGAGTGATGGCATAAGCCATGAATATCAACTATTTGGACATCTCACTTCTCTGCTTAGTCAATAGGCTTTAGCTGTAATTCCAGGCACTACCACTATAGAATGTAAGGCGCTGTGGCTGGTGTGCAATGCCCTTTTATAAAACCGATTGGTCCTGGGGGCTGGACAAGAGATTGCTTGAAGCAGTAGGATCACCTATAAAATATACTTCAACTTTATTGCAGATATACTGCTTCTATATTACAGTCTGCCTGAGACATACTGTAATATAGAAAAACTAATGACAACTATGGGCTAGGTCACTGCCCTCCAATGATGTCACAAAGGGCACTGACCCCCATTTAAAATTAAACAACAAAGCCTGATAGGGGACCGGTAACAAACTCGAGCCCATCAAGGTAACAGAGATGCAAAAGAGAATGTAAAAAAGCGCAATCCTCGTGTGATAACGTCAAAATAAAACATAAGGTAAAAAAGTATACCAGGACTCTTGCCTGATAAAGATGGTAAGGCTTGTTTATGTAATCTTAGGAGTCTAGCTGCCAGTCCTTGAAACCATGTTCAAGGATCCCGGAACAGTGTCGGTAACATGTGCAAAGCCTCAAAAGAGTAGAGGGACGGCGCTGTTGAGACTCAGTCTAATACCCACTGTATAATCCCACAGTTTTTATTATAAAATTAGAGAGGCATTTCAGCCCCGAATTGGAGCCTTCATCAGACATGACCCATCAGACCTGTCATGCCTGATGAAGGCTCCAGTTCTGGGCTAAAACGCGTTGCTAATTTTATAATAAAAACTATCGGATTTTACTGCGGATTTTCGATTGAGTCTCAACAGTGCCATCCCTCTACTCTCGGGCTTTGCCCATTTAAAAATGGCAGCAGACCTTTTAGGTGCTGCGATCGGAGTGTGAGCCCTCTCCATGCTGCCCTTCACATTTATTTACATTTTGCGCTCTTGAAAAGGTTCATCTGCTCCATTTCCCTATGACTTCCAATCTGTCGGCACTACTGGCTAGGCTGGAGGTGTCAACTGTATTTGGGTGAGCCATGCGGCCAAAACAGCAAAACTGATGGCACAGATGATCTTCACTGTGTATCAGCCTTGCAGGGGTATTAAAATAAACGAAAAAAATCCCCCCCTTCCCCCTCCCGGATTAATTGTATCAGTCACTTTAAAACACTTGTACAAATGGTACACTGGTACAAATGATTACCTTCCAGCTTGTGTAGTTATCTGCATCAAGGCAGAATCCAAAACTCACCTTTCCCCCCAGTTGGCCTACAGGGGGAGGGGACAGTGTGCCTTATGGATGGGGGGGAAAGTGTGTGGAACATGAGGAAATAAAAATGGAAGAACTAAAACTTAATATACAAGATTTAAGACAAAATGTGGGCAAATACTCAGACATTGCAGAGTATAAAGATCTAAACTCCAATATCATGAAAATTCTTCAACATCTAGAGCAGGCCATCATGGATACCAAAAGACGCAAGTATCAGAGAGATATTAATGATTATGCCACAAATACAGTATATGAGTGGATAAGAAAAGAACAGAGGGGACGTCTAAGATCTATTTTGAGGAAATCTAGGGAAAAACATGTATCCTTTACATCATCAGAGTTGGAGACATCGGACTCAAATGTTGATTTATCCGATAATGACAATGCTAGTAAAAAGAATAAAAAACAAAAAAAAAATAAACAGGCATCAAAAAAACGGAGGAGAGGTGGCAGAAGATGGAGGAGGTCGAAGGTATACCACAAGGAAAACCGCTATCCAATCAAACCAAGCCCAAACAACTTAAATATGGACTGTGTGAACAATGTAATAAACTTGTCTGCCACGGTTTTGAATGAATATCAGATAGAGGTTCTAAACAAGGGCTTGGGGTTTCTTCCCACTAATACGTTTAGCATGTTTGACACCCTGATGGATTTAAACAAATTTATTAAGTTATTAACCATAAAAAGACATTTTTTTAATGATGAATGTGCAAGCAATAAATGCCGGTTGAGGTGTCAAACATGCCAAATGAATATGCGGATATGCTGTTTGCAGAACAGAATACTTTATGTGACTTACAAGATCTATCTAGATTGAATACTGATACTGCTCGTCTAACTCCAGGTATTTTAATGACTCCCAACCCCACTTCTATCCCATCAAGTCGGACTTTCATGCTCTGATTGAAGGAGAGCTGAGAGACCTACATGAGCAGAACCTAAAAACTGATACAATTCCATCTAGGAATTCAACTAAGAAACAAAGTGTTGCCTTGTATGACATAAAGAGAAATCCTAACATTGTAGTCCACAGTGCGGATGAGGGGGATGCAGTGGTCATTTTAGATTCTAAATTATGAGAAGATTGTATATACAATGCTTGATAGAGAGTCTACCTACAGAAAACTTAAAGAAGACCCAGTAGAGTCTTTTTCAGAGCATCTTCTGAGATTGTTAGAGGAGGGTAAAGCTCTAGGAGTTTTTTTCCCAAAAAGAAACTAATATTTTTGTTTAATAAAAACCCCATCACACCTATCTTTCACGGATTGCCAAAAATCCACAAACCTGTTTTCCCACCTCCCCTAAGACCCATTATTGCGGGTATTGGCTCCCTGAACGAGGGGCTGAGTAACTGGGTGGATTTGCACTTTCAGTCCCTTGTTCAGAGAGCCCCTGGATATCTAAGAGATATAACCTCTGTACTTCAGGCAATGCGCAATATTGCGTGGGATGAGGGATGCAGGTGGGTGACTTGTGATCACCTGGCTATCACCTGGCTATGGAAGCACTCAAACGCCACCTATACAAATACAGTGGGTATGATAATAATTTGAAAGAATTTTTTTGTTAGCTGTATTCCACTTGATAAAAACTAACTAGGTTTGCTTCAATGGTGATGTTTTCCTACACACAGAGGGAGCCCCGATGGGGTCAAAATTTAGTCCATCAATAGCTAATCTATACATGTCCTGGTGGGAGGAGGGTGTCATCTATGACTCTGCCAACCCTTTTATAGGTGATATACTATGGTATGGCAGATTCATGGATGACATCCTCATTATTTGGAAGGGACTAGAGGATAGAATAAGTTCATTCAGGCAATATATTGATAATAATTCCTGCAATCTGGTGTTCACAGGAGTTATGGCAAAGGATAAGATATCTTTTTTGGATCTGCTTCTCACAGGAGATCCTAAATGAAGATCAATCCTCACAGAGACATACAGTAAACCACAAGCAGTCAATTCAATTTTACAGGCTGATAGATGTCATCCGAGCCACATGATTAAAGCAATCCCACTGGGTCAGATGCACAGACTAAAAAGAAACTGTACTGAAGACAAGGTTTTTCAAGTAGAATGTGAGAAATTAGCCCAAAATTTAAAGTCTAGAGGGTACAAGCGATGGCATATCGAGGAAGCAAAAACAGGCATAGACACTGTTCCCAGAAGCACTTTATTAGAGTCTGAACAGGGTGCAATAAGAAAAAAAAACAAAAAAAAGGAAAAGAATCACCTTTTCAACAAATTTTAACAGCAACTATGGGCAAGTGTGCATCTGCCAATGCTGAATAGTGACATAAAATTACGAACTATCTTAAAGGAGGATGTGCAGGAGGTATTTGTAGCCAGACGAGGTAGAACCATTGGAAGCATAGTGTCTCCTAGTCTTTACAAAGAACAAAAAAACAAAAAAATTTGGCTCTCACAGAAGGGCTTTTTTCCTTGTCACAGGAGTAGGTACAATATGTGTGCATATGCCAAAAAATGTAACACTGTGAAAAGTAATGACAGATCCTTTGATATTGAAACATTTATTAATTGCAATTCAGACTATGCGATTTATGTCATTGAATGCACAGCATGCTGCATAAAATATGTGGGAAGCACAAAAAGAAAAATAAAGGACAGAATAAGTGAACATATAGGGGATGTGTCAAAGAAAAGTAAGGGAATATCAGGGGAGACAAAACACTTTGTAGAAAACCAGAAAGAGATGGTGACTGGCTATAAGCATTAAGAAAAAGAGAGGCTTATTGGATTATGAATTTAAACACTAGGATCCCCTCAGGTATGAATTTTAGGGAAGACCTTATGATGATTTGTATTACTGAGTCAGCTAAGTGCGGGCATTGCCCAAACATGCGAATCGTTCACCAACACACAGATTGGGATTATTAAAACAGTAATACTTTATTATTGAAAATTACATAAAACCATATAATTATATCCTTATTGCTTAATTCTTATAATCATGAGAAGCAAACATCAATATATTTACCGGATATTGTAGCATCACTTCCCTATCGGGGGACCTCGACGGGGGAAGGCAGTTTCCCTGCTTGCATCACAGACAGAAGTGCGTCCACTTGTCAGGTCTGTAAAGTCCCTGCCCCCTGTCAGAATCCCCTTGCTTTTATAACATTTCAGAAACAAAGGCATTATCTGTATTAGATACTGCCGCATCATCATTTTGTATCATATATGAACATGAAATAAACAAAGGCATTATTCGTACTAGATACTGTCACATCATCATTTTGTAACATATGTATCAATGATCACGCGCTGGTATGTGCAGAAGACTTGTTATTGTCCTGTGCGGCGCGTGATTCTCGCTTTTAACACTGCGTGATCACATCATGGATGAGACAAAGGACAAGGTTTTACTCCATTTTGTATAGTCCTTATTAGAAACTTAATAGGCCACATTGTCACATTCTAATTGATGTAATTATCATTCACACTCCAAATGCTTCACATTTGTATCACAGGCTTACTACATCACCTGTCCTAACAGGGACCTCCTCTAGTATGTGTACTAGATGAAGGGGTTACTGCATCACCTGACCTAACAGGGACCTCTTCTAGCGTTTTCACTAGATCTACGGGTTCACAAGTTTTGAGCTTACTTTCCCAAGGTTCTGCTAACCCTGATGTTCCTAATTCCTGTGCTAAGATAGAATAGGGTGCCTCAGACCAGCCGGGCACTTCTATTCCTTCTGGGGCTTGATTTTTACGTCTCCTGAACATTTTTCGGATCTTGGCTTCGTGCCAAAAAGATCGAGAATTTTGGCAAAACGCCAATTGGTCAAATTTTGCACAGGAGTTCCCTATCCCCTTTGCAACCACCCTATAATGTCAGAATGTTTGCAAGGGTCTTGGTTTCCAAATTAACTTCAGTTTCCTGTATATGCTGCGTTATCCGTGAGCCCACTCCACTCGCTCCTTCAACCCCACCTATCCTTCACTTCTGCCGACCCGTGCAATAGGGCTGCATTCAACAGAAGTTCCAGACAGTAAGTGAGATATCCAGCCTGGGCCTGTTCTCACGGACCGTTAACACAGCGTTTTATACAGGATCCTGCCGACTACGCCAATTAATGTATTGCCTGTCAAAAATAAGGTGGACCTAGCGTCCTACTTACTGCGCTCACTAATATACTAATTAGGAAGGAACTACGGTCAATACAAACTTAATCTTAAACAGTAATATGTTTATTTGCTGAATAACAGGTTAACAATTATTGCTTATATACTGAGTACATATTAATTAGAAAGTAAGCATCAATACATTACCGGATATTGTAGCATCACTTATCCTGACGGGGGACCTCGACAGGGCAAGGAAAATTCCGGATCAACATCACAGACCGAAGTGCGTCCACTCGAGAGTCTGGAAAAGTCCCTGCCCCCTGTCAGGATCCCCTTGCTTTTATATCATTTCATAAACAAAGGCACCATCTATTTCAGATACTGCCGCATCATCATTTTGTATCATATATGAACATGAAATGAACAAAGGCATTATTCCGTACTAGATACTGTCACATCATCATTTTGTAACATATGTATCAATCAATGATCACGCGCTGGTATGTGCAGAAGACTTGTTATTGTCCTGTGCAGCGCGTGATTCTCGCTTTTAACACTGCGTGGTCACATCATGGATGAGACAAAGGACAAGGTTTTACTCCATTTTGTAAAGCCCTTATTAGAAACTTAATAGGCCACATTGTCACATTCTAATTGATGTAATTATCATTCACACTCCAAATGCTTCACATTTGTATCACAATCGGTCCTTGACAATGTAGACTATTTAACGTTTCTGTAGTTGACCATAACAACTCGTGGTCTGGTAAACAATTTATAAGCCATATAGCAATTCCAGATAGATAATGTAATTACAATAATAGCAATTACAAGCACAGGATGTATCAACCAATTTAGCATCCTCTCTGCAGATGGAGAATATCCCATGGAAATGTCCCACCAGTGATGTGATGTAGCTTCTTGGATGGAAGAACCCATCTTAACTATTTTATCAGCTACTATAGTTGTTGTGACAGTATGGTATTGCACACTCTTATTCAATTGTTGAATCAATTGTTGTCCAAACTCTGAATGTTGGATTAGTTGTTTTAACTTAGTCAAATTCAAATCCCATGACTGCACTTCTAGAGTAAGTGGAGTCCATTTTATATCTTTGGATATGATGTGATAATGAATTAACAAGAAAGTTTCATTATTCCAAACTAACACAGATACATTTTTCATGCATCCTTCAAAGGGCGTTTCCATTCTTGGAATAACAGGAACATTAGTGACCACACATATTTTTTGAGGGGCTACTTCAACTAATAACTGATAGGTTAATGGCAATATAGTAAATTTACATACATTAATAGAACCCTGTAACAAGCATGATTCATAAGTCTTGGATTGTAATCCACAAAGCTGTCCCTCTAATGTGTCATCGCAAAAAGATAAATCATGAGTATAATTCTGTGAATCTATGTAGGTCCCCTGGAACTCTGGCATCCAATAGTGCTGAGATCCTGGGGGCCCCAACAGTATAAACATTACTACAAATTTACACATAGTTTTTACCTTGGTTACATTGTATACATTGATTATACCATATATATATATATATATATATATATATATATACAATTTTTGGAGCATCAATCTTGAGCCAGGATTGACTCGGTATGGCAGTTTTAAACACTTCTCGCCACACTGCTTCACTCCCAGTCATCAACTTAGTTTGTATAGCATCATGCTGTTGTATATAGTATACTACTTGCATAGTACATAGAGTGAAATTCAAAACTGTGCCAGTATTAACCTCTAAACCCTCTAAAATATTATCAGTTCTATTAACAGTCCTTGATAGAAAAGTGTCCACATCAATGGCTTATCGCCAAGGGTGCCATATGGTAGGCATCCATTGTTACCGTAGATTCAATGCATCTTGAATTCCTTTTCCAGCTTGGCTTAGCTTGTTGGCTATAGTCTCAATATCAAATCCATTGAGAGTACCGGTTACTGCACCGTATCCTCCCAGTAAAATATCATACCAAGCTCTTCTTTTTCTTTTCTGGTTACATTCAGGTAGAGGAAGAAATGTCACTGTAGTCATTATAACAGTTTTTTTTTTTTGTTTTGTTTTGGTCCCACTTTGGCACAAGTAGAGGGTATTCTTTTAATATGTCCTGGATCTACTTTTGTTATTAGGACTAGCCGCTTATCACTCAATGGCACATGGCTAATTTGCTAGTTGTTCACAACATTTTAATTGTACTTTAGAATCAATGATTGTATTCAAATTGTCCTGGTACATCAAATACCAAGGCCTAAATAGGTTGCTGGAGGATTCCGGTGGTCCTCTCCAACCTTGTCCTTGTTCAAAAGATATATCAGCAACCAAACATGTTTTCTTTGCAAAACAGGTGAAATTATCCTAGGTTCGATTAGTAGGATTTCCTTTCCAGCTCCATCCTAGTGTGGTGATGTTAGTCTTTTCCAATAAGGCACCAGGCGTTCAGGTTTTACTTCCGGCCAAATACCCGCCTCCAAGGATTCCAATAGTTAGGTACATCTAAGGGAAAGAAACACAAACATTATATTTCCTCATTCTCTCAAGTAACATTTTTCCTGTGGAACATATTCCCATTTTTCTACTCCAGGTCTCATGATCAACAAGGTTCTAGCTTTCCCCACTGCTATCACTTGGGAGAGGGCGGTCCTTGGTTATTTAGAACCCATATTTTAGCTCCAAAATTGGTAGCATCAGAAGAGCCAAAACTTTTATCTCCCCTTATGTTAACTTCTAATGGGACAGACCCTTCTTTTGGAGTAGCATTATTGATGGGAATAAGCAATAACTGGGCAATTGTTTGGTTTTTCTCTGTACCCAAGTTGATCATCTCACCCTGATAATCTTCATCAATTACGCCTCCCAACACTACACATCCTTTCAGAGCTAAACTAGATCTTGTGACTATTTGCTCATAGTGAACTTTTGTAATTTTACATCCTAAACAAGTGGCTATTTCCTGAACCTTACCTGAGGAGATAAGATTTACCTCCATTGAGCTGAGATCCAAACCTGCCGACAGTGGTGTAGCTCGAATGGGTGTAACTGCATTCTCCTGAATTTTCTTATACAGCAGTGAATCTACTATATTATTAACTTTTACAGTGATATTAGGGGTCAACATCCTCATTAAAGGAGTCATTGAATCAGTAATGGGCCTATTATTTAAAATCTGTAGATCCTCACTAAGGTGATCCCTCCATTGCCCATATGCACTGTCTGACGGGTTTAGCTTCTTTAGGGTGCTTTTAAGCAACCCATTCATCCTTTCCACTAACACTGCTGCTTGAGGATAGTAAGGCATATGATATACCCAGTGGATGTTGTTGTTTTGTGCATACTTTTTATCCTGTTTTCCAGTAAAATGTGACCCATTGTCTGATTGCATCTGCAACGGGACTCCATAATACTGGGTAACAGTTTCCAAAGTTCTCAGTGTACTCCATTGAGTGGCAGATTTACAAGGAAATCCTACCCTCAATCCTGAGTATGTATCCACTGCCGTACACAAATACCTGCATCCCCTTCTTTCTGGCAGAGGGCCAATGAAATCAATTTGCCAAATTGGAGCTGGTAGTTGTCCTTGACCTATGTGTCCTATTACTGTGTAGGGCACTTCTTTTCTGGGTATGTTGACATATTGGGCAATTCTGGATGGTATCTTTAATTATGTCAAGGGTTAGAGGAATTCTTCTCTCTTGGGCCCACCTATAAGTAGCTTTTTCTTTTTGGAAGAAGTGTCTGCTGTTCTGACCGCTGCTTGTTTATCTGCTTTGGAATTAAACAAACGTTCAAGTGAATCAGTTGGTACAGCATCAACATGAAAAACAGTAGTAGGGGTGTATTCAACAATTTATTTGTATCCCCCGGGAATTCGATACTGTTTCAAGGCAACTAGTTTAGAAGCCGGGAGAATATGTATTGGGGGCATTTATACCTTCCCTACCAATACCGGACATGCTTAATTTTCCGTTTTTCTTACCCCAAATGCAAATTTTCCTTCTTTCAAATGTAGTGTTATCCCTTTAAGAATATCAATGTCAATAATGTATTCTGGTATCGGGACCACCAAAACGGGGTAGTTTCTAATGGGCAAGTTGCCTATTTTAAGGGCCACTTTGGTTTGTACCCCTGTAATCACCTTACCACCTAATCCTGCTATTTGTACTTTAGGACCTTTAAATTTGTAGGGATTTCCACATATTAAAGTAGCCTCCGTCCCCGTATCAAAGCTGGGACTCTTTGAACATTACCCCCGTTCCAGTGGATGCTAAGATTAACATAGGGGTGATCATCTCTTTTTATAAACACAGGGGTTTGGCTGGCTACTCATGCTGTTTCATTATCTGATCCTAAATCAGTGATTAATTACTTTTTCTCCATTTCTTGTGTTACCTTGGTTGCAACCGCGGCCGCCAGTTCCTCCCAAGGATACACAGCTTGATAATCTGTCCAAGAAATTTCCTATGGCTTAAGAACGTCCTTCTTTTAGGGGCTTTCCTGTGCTAGCCTTTTTTACTGATAATACTTTTTGTTTATACATTCTCTATAATTCCTGAGTTTCCTTCCCATCGATATGTTCCTTTTTCACCCCAGCTTTCAGCAGAGCTTGGAACATATCTTTCCTCAAGACCCTACTAGAATCCCCTTCTTGTTTTTTCCTCCAATCTGAGTTATAAGGTTTACTGTTCCCCGAGTGTTTGGGGGCTGCAGGCTCTTTCGAATCTCTCATATCTTGCAACTTTCTCATTCTGGCCAACACTGTGCTAATAGCTTCTCCAGTCATTGCTACCGTAAGGGTTAAAATGACTGCTTTATATGCTGGAGGTGTGACTATTTCTTATGCTGGCTGTGAGAGGGTAGTTCAGAAAATCATCTTCCATCCCTAATACAGATAAGGCGCTACGCATTGCCTCCTCTTTTAGTCTCTCAAGACCATCCCTTATAGTATACCAGGGTTTCTCATTCAACGGCAAATCTAACTCTGCCGGATACCTGTTCTGGAAACAGTGAGCCAGAATTAAAAGTAAATTCTGCACCCTTATTCCGGTATCCACAAAGTAGGTCTTAAAAGAACACTGTGTAATAGGGTCTTTGGATAGAGTGATACACTTTCCCACATCTCCCTCATCCAGCATTACTCCCGTTCCTCCATATTCACTTACTCTGACCAACCACTGTATCTCACTTTCTCCTGTTCTCTCTAATCTTTTTCCGATACGTTTGGCTAACACACTCGGGGAAGGGGGGGGGGGTCTATTACAGGGTCTGGGGGGTCCTCCCATTCTGAATTAGAGGAAGAATCCCACACATCCCCATCCCACTTATCTGGATTCCAATCTATTGAGGCTTCTGCAATAATTTTGTGCACCTTGTTTTTGTTAACTTTGCCCTTTCTTTTCCTGTATTTATTCTGGGCTATTTTTACAGCAGTATTTTCTGCAATGCTCTTATAATGCTGTAGTTTATCATTCAGAAGGCGGGTATTACACTCCAACACCACCTTCTTCCCTCCCAACTCAGTTTCTGCTCTAACTGAGACTCTTTCCTATGAAGTTGTTGATTGCACTCATGCATACGTCTGTAGGCACTTGTCAATATCCAACAATGTCTGCCTAAAGAAACTGCATCACCTGACTTAACAGGGACCTCCTCTAGTATGTGTACTAGATGAAGGGCTTACTACATCACCTGTCCTAACAGGGACCTCCTCTAGTATGTGTACTAGATGAAACGCGTGTCAGCACTGACACGCGTAGTCATTTTCGCTGACACGCCGGTCGCCGTCGGCTCTCATCGGCTGCACGGTCGGTCAGCCGTTCGGCGGGTGGGCGGTCGGCCAGCTGGACGGGTGGGCAATCAGCCGGCTGGACGGGTGGGCGGTTGGCCGGCTGGCTGGGTGGGCGGTCGGCTGGCTGGCTGGGTGGGCGGTCGGCTGGCTGGGAAGGTGGGCGGTCGGGCGCTGGGCTGCTCCTGTTCTCCCATCCTGCTCTGCGGAGGCCGCGCACTGACGTCAGAGCGTGGAGACAGAGCAGCCCTAGCGCTGTGCCTGCTCCGGCCCACTCAGCTCCAGCCTCGGCTCCTGGCCCCGAGAGAGGAAATAAAATTCAGCACAAAATTCCTCTCCCCGGCGGCGCCTGGCATTGAGGTGATTTCCTGCGCGGTGACGTCATCACACCTGCACTTCGCTGCATTCCGGCTGCTGCACATGCAAAGTAAATATATATTTATTCTTTTCCCAGTGGTAAAAGCCTGGTAACTATAGTATACTGATGTGGAGGGTTGTGATTTGGCCCTGTGACTATACTGGGGGGGGGGAGGCCCTGTAACTATACTGGGGGGCCCTATGACTATACTGGGGGGGGGCACTGTGACAATACCCCCTCATGTGGCAGTTACTTGTTTTATGGACGCACAGCGAGGTGCAGAAGGGAAGGAGCGCCCTGCAGCTGCCAGTATTTTCCCTGATGTACAATAATGTACGATGGCTGAGCCGAGGCAAAGTTCTTGATCGCTTTGTGGAGTGCTTTGAAGAAATTAAGGTATTTCTTGAGGATAAGGATCTGGGAAACTTTCCTCAGCTCTATGATAATAACCCTGATGTTTTTTTACAGATATCTCTGTTCATATTAATGAACTGAACTTAAAGCTACAAGGTTTTGGCAAAAGTATTGACGTTATGTTTGGATACATAAAAGCTTTTGAAAGTAAACTTAAAATTTTTTCCTCAGCTCTATGATAATAAGTGGGTCAATACCCTGATGTTTTTTACAGATATTTCTGTTCATATTAATGAACTGAACTTAAAGCTACAAGGTTTTGGCAAAAGTATTGACGTTATGTTTGGATACATAAAAGCTTTTGAAAGTAAACTTAAAATTCTCAAGCGAGATGTAGAAACTAAAACTTATAAGTATTTTCCTCGAGTAACAAAGCATTTTGAGAAGGTCAGTGCAGCTGTACAAAATGAAATGGAACCCTTGCATATAAAGTACCAGAATGTTTTAGACTCCTTACTTGACCAGTTCAGTGACAGGTTTAATCAATTTAGAAGCCTAGAACAGACCATGAAAATAATTAAGTATCCTGATGTAGTACGTTCAAGTGAATCAGTTGGTACATGAGCATCAACATGAAAAACAGATGTAGGGGGGTATTCAACAATTTATTTGTATCCCCCGGGAATTCAATACTGTTTCAGGGCAACTAGTTTAGAAGCCAGGAGAATATGTATTGGGGGCATTTTTACCTTCCCTACCAATACCGGACGTGCTTAAATTTACGTTTTTCTTACCCAAATGCTAATTTTCCTTCTTTCAAATGTAGTGTAATCCCTTTAAGAATATCAATGCCAATAATGTATTCTGGTATCGGGACCACCAAAACGCGGTAGTTTCTAATGGCCAAGTTATCTATTTTAGGGGCCACTTTGGTTTGTACCCCGGGTATCACCTTACCACCTAATCCTGCTATTTGTACTTTAGGACCTTTAAATTTGTTGGGATTTCCACATATTAAAGTAGCCTCCACCCCTGTATCAATCAATGCTGGGCTCTTTGAATATTAGCCCCCCTTTCAATGGATGCTAAGATTAACATAGGGGTGATCATCTCTTTTTATAAACACAGCGGTTTGGCTGGCTACTCATTCTGTTTTATTATCTGATCCTAAATCGATTAGCCACTTTTTCTCCATTTCTTGTGTTACCTTGGTTGCAACCGTGGCCACCAGTTCCTCCCAAGGATAAACAGCTTGATAATCTGTCCAAGACATTTCCTATGGCTTAAGAACGTCCTTCTTCTTTTAGGGCTCTCCTGTGCTAGCCTTTTTTACTGATAATACTTTTTGTTTATACATTCTCTATAATTCCCCAGTTTCCTTCCCATCGATATGTTCCTTTTTCACCCCAGCTTTCAGCAGAGCTTGGAACATATCTTTCCTCGAGACCCTACTAGAATCCTCTTCTTGTTTTTTCCTCCAATCTGAGTTATAAGGTTTACTGTTCCCCAAGTGTTTGGGGGCTGCAGGCTCTTTTCAATCTCTCATATCTTGCAACTCTCTCATTCTGGCCAACACTATGCTAATAGCGTCTCCAGTTATTGCTACCATAAGGGTTAAAATGACTGCTTTATATGCTGGAGGTACGACTATTTCTTATGCTGGCTGTGAGAGGGTAGTTCAGAAAATCATCCTCCGCCCTTATACAGATGAGGCACTATGCATTGCCTCCGCTTTTAGTCTCTCAAGACCATCCCTTATAGTATACCAGGGTTTATCATTCAATGGCAAATCTAACTCTGCCGGATACCTGCTCTGGAAACAGTAAGCCAGAATTAAAAGTAAATTCTGCACCCTTATCCCGGTATCCACAAAGTAGGTCTTAAAAGAACACTGTATAATAGGGTCTTTGGATAGAGTGATACACTTTCCCACATCTCCCTCATCCAGCATTACTCCCGTTCCTCCATATTCACTTACTCTGACCAACCACTGAATCTCACTTTCTCCTGTTCTCTCTAATCTTTTTCTGATAGGTTTGGCTAACACGCTCGGGGGGTCTATTACAGGGTCTGGGGGGTCCTCCCATTCTGAATTAGAGGAAGAATCCTATACATCCCCATCCCACTTATCTGGATTCCAATCTACTGATGCTGCAAGGCACTTGCCAATATCCAACAATGTCTGCCTAAAACAACTGCATCACCTGACCTAACAGGGACCTCCTCTAGTATGTGTACTAGATGGAGGGGTTACTGCATCACCTGACCTAACAGGGACCTCCTCTAGTATGTGTATCATACAGAGCCTGGGACCAACCCGGGACGTCTACATGTGGCGTGGTTTTGGTATCTTTCTTTTCCCGGAACATCTTGGCGCCAATTGTCAAAAATTTGCACTAATGTACAGTGTCCAATATGCTTCCACCCTATGTAGTTAGTTTTAGGATATCCCCTATGGTTCTTTAGATACAGCTTCCGATATCCTGCCTTGACTACGCCAATTTATGTATTACTGAGTCAGCTAAGTGCGGGCATTGCCCAAACATGCGAAGCGCTCACCAACACACAGATTGGGATTATTAAAACAGTTATACTTTATTATCGAAAATTACATAAAACCATATAATTATATCCTTATTGCTTAATTCTTATAATCATGAGAAGCAAACATCAATATATTTACCGGATATTGTAGCATCACTTCCCTATCGGTGGACCTTGACAAAGGAAGGCAGTTTCCCGGCTTGCATCACAGACAGAAGTGCGTCACCTCTGGAAAGTCCCTGCCCCCTGTCAGAATCCCCTTGCTTTTATAACATTTCAGAAACAAAGGCATTATCTGTATTAGATACTGCCGCATCATCATTTTGTATCATATATGAACATGAAATAAACAAAGGCATTATTCGTACTAGATACTGTCACATCATCATTTTGTAACATATGTATCAACAATTCTCGCTTTTAACACTGCGTGATCACATCATGGATGAGACAAAGGACAAGGTTTTACTCCATTTGGTATAGTCCTTATTAGAAAACTTAATAGGCCACATTGTCACATTCTAATTGATTGTAATTTCATCACACTCCAAATGCTTCACATTTGTATCACATGATTTTCTAATGAATAATGTAATAATGTATAAAATGTATTGTAATGACAATTGTATCCACTGTGTATCTGTAATTGTATCTGCTGTGTAAAGAGGAAATGAAGTCCAGACTTGGGTGTACCCGCCCATGTCAGTCCTCTTTTCTTTTAAATATGGTTGTGCATTGAGCAAAATGTTACCATGATTAAGGGAGATTATGCCCCTGAAACACATTGGTCTTTGCTATGGACTTTTTAATCTAAATGAAATAAAGAAGAATGGATTTTCACTACTGATGCTGAGCTATTCCTTGCATTTGAATTTTCACTATTTGTGTCTGTGGCCGGCGGACTAGGCTCTCTTGCATCCCAGAGGAGTGGAGACTGGATTACAGACTACATGTCCTGGTGTGTGAGCACTTATAACTGTTTCCCTTTCATATATGTGGCAGTGCTCTCCTCCACCAAGAGAGCGATATCTGACCTCCGACCACCGAGTGTTACATGGCGCCATATGTATCATCAGAGGCAGCGCCACGATCACCCCCATCATCACCTTCCCTCATCATCACCCTCCCCCCATCATCACCTTTCCCTATTATCACTCCCAATATTGATCCAATAAATTGATGGTGTCGTCTTCGTGAGGAACCACAGCGCTTCATTGTCATCTTCATCGCTCCTGGCATTACCATAGAAGAACAGTGTTCTATCATGTACACTGCTTTATACTCTGTGTTACCTGCTTATATGTTTGTGCACTTCTTTGTCTCTCATTAGTAGTTGCCCATAGTAATAATTAGATGTCAGCACAGCAAGGTTAGGGTTATTGTAACCTGTAACCTGGGATGGATGTGTCAGTGATGTAATGAATCTGTCAGACAGTTTACAGTCAGACCCCGAAGGGGCACTTGGGCAGCCCTGGGGCACCTTGCAGACCTCGGGGCTGCCCAGAAGTGGATCAGATTCCGGTAAGAGACATGGGGGATCCGATCCATAGGAGGAAGACCCTTACACGCCGTGGTCATGCTTGACCGCGGCAATGTAAGGGGTTAACACTCGCGATTGGAGCCGCCTCCAATCGTGGGTGTTAAAGCGCGGTGTCAGCTGTACTAGACAGCTGACAGCCGCTGCTTCTGGTGCCGGCTATGTTCATGAGCAGGTGCCAGAAGCGAGATGTTATAGCACGTCCCAATGCGGGAAGTATCTACCCGCAGGGACGTACTATAATGTCCAGGTGCGTGTTGGGGTTAAACTATCTGATAACCATCAGATAAACAAATCTACGATGGAGAGGAAGCAGCTGTTCCAGTTCTGAGGTAATCTAAGCGGTAAAGGAAAGAAACTACTGGATGTAATAGGCAAAATATAAAGATAATAGGCAAAATTGTTTTACATTCCTATTGATATGTGAAAAATAAACCTTTACAGTTACTCTTTAAGCTTATGTTTACTATCAGCATGTAGTTTTGGATGTTCCTCATATTGGAAGAGCACAAGATAAAGTGTATATTGCTAAGTGAAGTTTCTAACAACATTGTCCATAATTTGGATAGCTTGAAAAATGTATCCTGTCCACAAAAAACAAAAAGGTCTCTTCAATAGTAATTGACTTTCTGTACACTTTTTTGGTGTTTTTTTTGTAGTGTAACTAAGGCCGGAATGACTGGTATGAATGCTCAGCAGCCAGAACTGAACTGACAAGCTGAGGTGAGTTTCGGCTGCTCGGCGTTCAGGACAATTATTCCTGCCAACACGCACAACTCGTGTTTAACCCCTTAAGGACGCAGCCTGTTTGCAGGTTAAGGCTCGCAACTTTTTTTTGAAATTTGACCAGTGTCTCTTCCTGTGGTAATAACTTTTGAACACTGTTACTTATCAAAGCGATTCTGAGATAGTTTTTTCCCCACATGCAGACAGTTTACAGTCAGACCCCGAAGGGGCACTTGGGCAGCCCTGGGGCACCTTGCAGACCTCGGGGCTGCCCAGAAGTGGATCAGATTCCAGTAAGAGACATGGGGGATCCGATCCATAGGAGGAAGACCCTTACACGCCGTGGTCATGCTTGACCGCGGCAATGTAAGGGGATAACACTCGCGATTGGAGCCGCCTCCAATCATGGGTGTTAACCCCTTTGCGCACCCTGACGTGATACTACGTCATAGGATGTGGGTCGTTCCCGCACCTTGACGTAGTGTCACGTCATGCCGATCACCTGGGCTCAGAAGCTGAGCCCGGGCGATCGCCGCGGGATCCCGGCAGTACGCGGTAGCCGGGAACCCGCAGTAACAGCCAGGATCGCGACTATCGCGATCCCGGCTGTTTAACCCCATAGACGCCGCGTTTATTGTGACCGCAGAGTCTATTGTGAATCGCCGCGACGATCGGCACCCTCCGTGCATGGTACGGAGGTGCCGATCGTTGCCATGGCAACCCTGAAGCCCGATAAGGACCCCAGGGTTGCCTTTAATGGAAGCCTGTTAGGATCGTGCTGTAAGCACGATCTAACAGTGCTGATGTCAGCCTATGCAGAATGCATAGGCTGACTATGTAATATGCTGCAATACATTAGTATTGCAGTATATTACAATGAACAAGTGATGAAATGATCACTTGTTCATGTCCCACCCTGGGACAAAATAAAACAGTAAAAAAAGTAAAAAAAACAAAGTGCAATTTAAAAAAATTATTAAAAAAGAATAAAAGTCCCTTGAAGTCCCATCCCATGCAATAATACAATAAAACATAAAAAAGTGAAAATCACCAAAAAACCACAACATATTGGGCATCACAACGTCCGTTACAACCCGTACAATAAAATAAAATCGTCACTGAACCCGTACGGTGAACGGTGTAAAAAAAACAAAAAAACTTGCAAAAATTATTACATTTTCACATCTGACCTCATAAAAAGGGCATAAAAAGTAATCAAAAAGTAAAATTTACCCCGACATGATACCAAGAATAAGTACAGCTTGTCCAGCAAAAAATAAGCTATAATCCAGCTCTGTAAACAAAAAAAATATACCTTATATACTCGAGTATAAGCCTAGTTTTTCAGCACAAAAAATGTGCTGAAAAACCCAAACTCGGCTTATACTCGAGTCAAAAAAATAAATATATCTAAACTCACCTTTCCGGC